>KK120658.1:210460-271800 GCA_000611955.2 Stegodyphus mimosarum | reverse complement strand
AAATATCCCAAGGTATCCACTCCTGTTCGCATGAAGTCCGCAGCAGGAGCAGCATATTTTGACTCTCGTCGAATTCTTTACTAAACAAAATTTACCTGACTCTGTTGGGAGGCAATGGAACTTTTACATACAGTGGCTCCCAAAAGTGTTCGTACACATACGATTTTCATTGAAATAGGGCTTTATCCATTCATTAAAAGTAAACTTTCTGAATGCAATTTTAATAATAAGATCTAGAATCTATTCGTAACAAAATTACATGAAATATTTTGTAAATAGAGCGAAACTTTATTTTTAAGAAATTAATAATCAAAAAATGATAAACATTTGATCTCACAAAAGTCTTCGTAAACTGAAATATTTTTAGATAAAATCAAAATTAGAATTAGTAATTTTTTAATTTTTTTTATTTTTGCATTGTGGCGGCATTTAAAAAATCGTCTGCTTTAATTTTTTATTGTTTACTTCATAATATTCTATTTATTATTGAAAAATGGGTCATAGTCGTAAGAAAATTACAAACAGCATTCGAAAATTTATAATTTTTCACCATAGTTGTGGTAAATCCATTCGAAATATCGCTAAATTAGTTAATTTATCCCATTCTACAGTGCAGTATGTGATAAAACGCTTTAAAGAAGAAAATCGGATCGAAAGCAAGGAAAGAAAAGGTCGACCGAGAAAGTTAACTAAACATGATTAGAGATTTATTATTAAAAAATTTGTGAAAAACCCACGTTCGAGGGCTGTAAAAGTTTCTGCAGAATTCAATGCAAAGTTTTCTACTTAAATTTCACCTGAAACTGTTCGACGAGTTTTCAGAGAAGCTGAATTACGTGGGCGTTCTGCCCGCAAAAATATTTTTGTTAATGAGAAAAACAGAACGCTTACGCTTTCATTCGTAAAATCAATGATAAATACATCCGAAACGTACTGGAATAATGTCCTATTAGCTGACGAAAACAAATTTAACATTTTTGGTTCCGATGGTCGAATAACTGTACGGAGAAGAAAAAATGAGGAACTTCATTCTAAGAACTTAGTTGGAACCGTTAAACATGGCGGTGGAGGTGTGGGTGCATGGCAGCATCAGGACTAGGTAATTTGGTATTTATCGATAGCATAATGAATCATTCATTCTCTTTATTTAAATATTTTAAGAGACAATTTAAAATTATTAGCCCAAAATTTGGGTATTGGAAACAACTTTATTTTTAATCATGATAACGATCCTAAGCATACGGCTTTCAACGTTCGTCTGTGGTGTCTCTATAATTGTCCACAGGTTTTAGAAACACCACCTCAAACGCCAGATTTAAACCCCATAGAACACATTTGGAAAGAACTGGAGGTTAGAGTACGGAAACACGACATCAAAACGAAAAGCGAACTCAAAACAGTCACGATGGAAGAACGGATGAACATTGGTACAGAAATTACAAAAAAACTAGTAAAATCTATTCCCGGACTTTAAAAGCTGCTGTCAGTGTTAAAGGATATCCTACTAAATAATAATTTAACGAAAAATGAAAGTATTTACTAATATGTCAAGATTTTTTGGAAGTGTACGAAAACTTTTGTGAGATAAAATGTTTGTCATTTTTTGATTATTAATTTCTTAAAAATGAAGTTTCGCTCTATTTCAACAATATTTCATGTAATTTTGTTACGAATTGATTCTAAATCTTATTATTAAAATCTCATTCAGAAAGTTTACTTTTAATTAATGGATAGAGTCCTATTTCAATGAAAATCATAAGTGTAGGAACACTTTTGGGAGCCACTGTAATTTGCAGCTTTCCTAATGAACCACTGCTGATGATACCCATTTTGTAAAGATCAGCCATTTTATATTCTACTTTTGTATCTGTAATTTTCGACCAGTCTTTGCCTTTTCCTCAGCCTGCCTATAAATCTGGTTGAAGGTAATCAGCAGCTAAGAGAATACTGCTGAGTTCATGTAACAACGAGATAAACCTTAGCTGTTTCGAAAGTTGTAATGTTTTACTTTATTCTAACCAGTTATTTTTAGTTTGACATTCCTGTTCCTCCTGATTTCAGTTTCCTGCCGGAATGTAAGTGTTGTGTGACGTAGTTTGAAATTTTAAACGTGTTTCAGAAGCAGTATTTAAGCTGCATTTCAAGAGTTCAAAACAGTAGTAGCGGACTTAGTTCCGATGTTTATGCTGCGAGTTTAAAATTAGCTCTCCAGTTCGGTGTTCGACACCTTTCAGGCTATACTAACATTTCTCGGCTCGGCTTTGCTGTTGTGCAGTCGATTTAGCGTTGGTTATGCTAAGGATCCAGTCATTAGGTTATCTTAATTTACTATTGAATTGTTACATTCTTATTTCCTGTTACGTAGCCGGAAGTGGTGGTGACTTGTGAGCACGAAGTGCGTGAATCTGTCTTTTTTGGTTGCACTATTATTTCTCAACACGAGATTCAATAAATCGCGGAGGTACACTTGAATATCTTCACGTCCAAAACGCTTCTTTAAATGTTCGATGACTTTCGGATAATTTTCTTTAGTTGTTGGGAAATTCTGCACCATTTCGCGTACCTTCGATTTGGCAGCAGTAGCTTGGATCAGATATACGGATTTCAAATGATCGTCTAGATCTGGATCTTCGTGTATCTTACTAGAAGTATCCCAGAAATTCAACTGTTGTCGTGGATCGCCTGTAAATTCAATTAAATTTATTTTCGGAAGCTTCAAATTCGTTGCCGTTGCTCTTGAATCAATACCTCTAGTTTCGTTTACAGATGCATGAGTCAGCAACTGTGTCTCCATTTTCACAGTGACTTGCTTGACTTTCTTCCTGGCTGCTATTAATTTCTCCGTGCAAGTCTCACATGACTCAAATTCTTTCGCATATTCTTCTTGCGAGACTATCGCTTTCGATAGGAGATCCAGTATTTCTTCATCCAACTGGTATAGTCGAATTCCTTTATTTTCCAGAATTTCCAGGGATGATAACAGAACATCACTGTTCAATTCTAGCTCTTTCAAATGTTCATGTAAGCTATTGTATGCTTTCTTGAAAGCTGCACGCAGTGGTATTCTTCGTACTTTCAAGGCTTACATTTCTGCTGTTAAACCATCAAAATTGCCCTTTACCTAACTAATGCGTCCTGTCACGAACGCCAAGTTTAATTGTGGTAATCCACGTTTTAAAATCCGTTTAGATTCGTGCACTAACCTAGTGCTTTGCATTAGAGAGTAAAGAGCATACATGCTACAAAAATATACTTTATTTACACAGCAACAAACGCGCAGCCACAAACGTAACCAAAACTCGTTCTCTTAAAAAAGCATACCTTCTTTCCCACACTCCGGTAGCGCATACGCATTGACCATTACAAAAGGAGATTGGCAGGTACTGCCATGTGTTGGATAAACTATTTGTTACACTGAATACGGTGGTAGTTAAAAATGTAGAATTGCCAGAGGTACAAATTTTGTTAAACAACGTACCGGCTATCGCATTAATTGACACGTAGTTTGCTGGAGGGAAAATTCTTCGGGCAGAATTTCAGGCGTTACTGGTTGTACAACAACGAGGGTACAGCGGTGATTGCGGCACAAGGACTAAGAAGCGCTTGCATTGGAAAGCTGCCTCTATACGTGTAGGTAAAAGGTGAGCTGGTGACCCTAAATTTGAGGGGTCGTTTATTATTCAAAGTATTCGAGAAACCACTGTGGTTCTTAAAAATGCCAATGGCGAAGAATCAAAAGCCAAAATCGATCAGATAAAAAAATGTTACGATCGTTCGGAAATGACTCTTCGTAAAAATTTATTGCAGAGTTCCACTGATGCCGATGATAATAAAGCTCCGAGCCAATTACAGGCAACGGCAGCCCAAACCTAGCTTCCAGGTGTGGCTTCGCCAACGAGACTCCAGATAAGCATCATAGAGGCATAGAGCTAATGCAGGAAAGAAGAAAAAAAAAGGAACAAGTAAAGGGGCTAGGGGAAGGAGCTAGCGAAATGGAAAGAGACTTTTTTCAACGCTGGTCAGCAAACAACAAGGTTACCACCAACGTTTCGCGGAAGGAAAGCCGCAACGCTCTACGAAGCAACGACAGCAGCCAGAGTTCCGTCAGCGGGAATGATTAACCACAGCCGGCGGAAGACACAAGAGGGTTCTCCGGCAAGCGGCAGGGAATGAACGAGAGCGAACAGACAGCAAAACAGATGGTATTCCACCGCAGTCCACGGACGACATGTCCGCGGAAGAGGAAAAGATCACCTCAGGAGAATATGGCCTAGGAAGTCAACACGGTTTGAGGAGAGTGACAGCAAAAGGAAGTTCGAGCGCCTACCTGAGCAACAACAGCCATCTAGACGGCAGCGGGTAGCAACTACAAGAACATTTCGTTCCAGGGACGAATTTCTGCTCAAACAGATGAGAGACTATGCCAAATCAAAACGATAAGGGAAATTTGACTTCATTTTCAAGCATTCAGTACTGTTATATCCAAAAATATTCCAAGTGCTTGTTAAGAATCTTCCAATTGTGTTTGCCTCAAGCGAAGTTTCGTTATTTGTTGCAGCTAGTAGCTGAAAAATTTATTTTCTATGAAATTTTAGTTCTCTTTAAGAAACTACGCCATTTAGTCGAGAGACAGTTTTTATGCAATTTGGCGAGATAAAATGATGTATGCCTAAGCAACTTTGTTTAGATTTTGGATGTAAGAAACAGAAAACTTATGGATATTGGAGTATTGTTTTTAACAGTGTGTAATATAATGTGGAAAGAATGTCTAAATTTGTAAATGAGTTGGGCTCTAGTGTAGAATTGGGTGCCCTTTCGATTGGCGTAAAATTTTGTTCAGTTTTGGCGAGGAAACCCCATTTCTGGTTACCATGATAGATTTAACTTGGTTTTAGCTTCTTGATTTTTTTAAGTGAAAATAAATCGATGTGCACATGAATGAAGTCAAGGCAATGTGCAATGACTAATTTGTGCAATTATCTGATGTTTTTTCAAGTGAAAATAGGTCGATGTGTACATGGACACGGTGTTTGTGAAATTCTTTGACTTCTTATTTTGGTTTTGTGTAGCGGCCAACTTGAAATTGTGCCTTCCTGGCGCTGATCTTGGCGTCAAAAAAGAATCGCCAAAAAACAAAGGGCACCCAATTGTAAACTTTTATCATGAGTTGTAAAAATATTCAGGAAGTAAAATTTAAAATTTAGCGAAATGTGAAATCTAGCGGGAGAAAAGTTTAAAAGCTAGCTAACAAACTTTAAATGCTAGTTAAGCTCTCCGGCTGAACACAGACTTAATGCATATTGAATAAGTACACTAGGATGAGTCTGAAAATAGAGTGTCCGTTGAAGTATAGTATGTTTGAGCTTATTCACATGTACTAGGTTGTCACTCAGGTGGTGAAGTTGTGTTAAAACACCCCATTTTCACGTGCATTGAACATTCAGTACATGCATATGCTAAGGGTGGAAAAGTAAAAGTTAAATTTGTGAAAGGGAAAATGAAATTGAATGTTTTATCAAAATCTTCCCCACTGGAAGGACATGAGCCTCAACAATTGTAGCTAGCCAAGATGAAAGTATGTTCCTGGAATTTCTATTGTTAAATTTTACAACTTGAAATATTTAAGTAGCAGTTACATTGTAAGGTTGGCTGTGAAAGTTTGTAAGTTAGAATTTAAATTTTCAGAACTAGCCGTTTAAAGACCTTAGTTTTCAAATATTTAAATTCTGGCGGGAAATATTGTAAGGTTTTACTTTATTCTAACCAGTTAATTTTAGTTTAACTTTCCTGTTACTTCCGGAATGTAAATGTTGTATGACGCAGATTTAAAATTTAAGCATGTTTCAGAAGCAGTATTTCAGCTGTGTTTCACGATCTCAAAAGAGTAGTAGCGGACTTAGTTCTGATGTTTATGCTGCGAGTTTAAAATTAGCTCTCCAGTTCGGTGTTCGACATCTTTCAGTTTGTACTAATATTTCTTGGCTCGGCTTTGCTGTGTGCAGTCGATTTAGCGTTAGTTAAGCTAAGGAGTCTGTCATTAGGTTATCTTAATTTACTATTGAATTGTTGCATTCTTATTTTCTGTTACGTAGCCGCAAGCGGTGATGATTTGTGAGCACGAAGTGCGTGTATCTGTTTTAATTTAGATTTAAATAAAAAGGTTATTGTAACCTTTCATCTGCAGTATTTATTCTTAAAGATATAGCGAGAATTCGCTACTTAGTCTTCAACATAGGGTATGCTCCCAATGAATGCACGAAAACTCTCTCTAACTGGCGTCTCAAACAGTTTAGGACGACGGAAACCTCTACAAGCGACCTAGTCCCGTCCACGTCTACAGCATCGGTGACTCAAACCAACCCTGTGGAAGATTTTGGCCGCATTGTCAATACCATGAGAGCTTCAATCAAGCCCCAGTGCCTATTTGATGGAAAAGGGTAAGCAACAGCATTTATGGAGCTCCTCCATGGCCACTTCATTTTGTACCCAGTGGGCGAAATAGAGGAATTGGCAGTTTCAACTTCAGTTCTCCGAGGATAAGCCTTGAGCTGGTATAAAGGCATCGGCAAATTTTACTTGGAGAACCAGGGGCGGCAACGTACACATATCAAAACTTCAAAGCTACCCTTCTAAGGGCCTTACACTTCTAAAAGCCATTCTAAAAGAATACACGAAGACTTTATAAAGTCTCATACTCAGTCTAAGATATTCATAACGACATAGGTTCCTTCTTCAAAATTTTTGTTCATGTTCCAAATTCATTTCTTTAACAAGGAATGGATGGGTGTGAAGGACGTTCGAATGGCTAGATTAATTGAATTCTCGACTGACAGAAGTATCAAAGAATTTTCCTTGCCATCTTTGGGTGTCAACCTTGCATCCTAATGGTAATTCTTGGAGAATTTACGTCATTGGGTTATTTGAAGCAGGAAACGTGAAAAATGTGCCATTCCCTTCCCGGGACTTGAACTCTGGATCTCTGGAATATGCGTCAAGTATGCTTTCATTTACACTACGAAGGCATGTAGAAAAGAGGGAGAAAATTCCTTATGAGAAGACAGAATCTCCAAATCCTAGTGAGGAAGAATTATCGTCCACCACCTTTTTAATTCTGGCGCGACTTGTGAAATCATTAGGTTATTTGAAGGAGGAGACGTGAAAAATGTGCGCTGCCCTCGACGGGTCTCGAACTCTGGTCCTGTCGTATACACGTCAAATATAATTTAATTTACACCACAATGGAATGTGGGAAGGAGAGAGTTAAATATTTTATATACTTATCGAAGCACTGACAAAATATCTGCAATTGGAATTGTTGATAGTGACAACGCTTTCGAATACTGATGAAATCCATGCAAGAAACTTTAATCTGAGAAAGTTCTTTAAACTGCTACAGCTTAACAGCTGATCAATTAGTCTGATTCTTCTGTGGGACGATATCGACCAGCCGTTCATAACAGTTGTAATAACAGTTATTCATAACATTTTTAAATGGCGTTTCTGAAAACTGTTAAATGTTTATGAACATATCCTCAACAGAAAAACAAATTCTGAAGGCGTGCATATTTTTGCACTTGTATTAATCTAATTATTTGTTAATTGCTTTATTAATGTAGTTACAAACATTATTGTTTAATAATTAATATTTTAATTGCATTGTAAATTTTAAATATCGTGGCATAAGACGGTTCAGTGGAATTGGCAAATTAAATAACTTAGTCAGCTTTTTAGGGACGTAGTTCTTGCATATAAATATTATACTCTTCATTGAAATATTTGCTGATTTTTTTCCACATTTATAATAATTAAATTGCCCACTCATGAAAATTTCAATTCAAACCATTTCTGTATGAAATATTATAGAGGATATAAAGCTATTAGTTTTGTTGTTATTATCCTTGAACCCTGTTCTCACGCTATAATATGACAGATATCATTTTTATTTAAATCCTTTTTTTTCGGGGGGGGGGAGGATTTTTTTTACTATTTTGTTATCATTACCTGACAAAGAGTTGATCTCTCTATCTAAATATTGACTTTGTGCTTCAAAAAGCATTTTGTTAAAGCATTTGCGTGGGAAAGAGAATTTTCATTTATTATATAACCTGTAACTAGGCTTATCGTAATGGGTGAAAGGACAGGTTGCTCGTAAATACCCGGGGAGATTCACGTCATGCCCCGCTCACTGTCATTCGCAGAAACACACCTCCACGCCTTGCCAATCAGCGGTCCGTGACTGGTGTTGTCATGGCGACCGATGCTAGACCAGAGTTTAAGTCCGACTGATTGCTACCCATTCCTAAACTTAGGCAAAGACCTACGGCAGTATATCTTATATTGTGGTAAGCATATTATTTAGTAAGTAAACAGTGAAATTTGTATATGCAAGTTACAAAAAAAGTAAATTTGTTAATTGTCAACTTCATATTAAGTTACCTCCCCTTCTGTAAATGTAGCAATAATTTAAAAATTTCTAATTTTCAAACACTTTTTAACTGAAAAACGTATAGAATCAGCTTTTGATTAACAGGGGCAGGACTCGCGGATTAATGGCTTCTGTATGTAAAGAATGTTAAATTTGTTTATTGCGAAACGGTGAACAATTAAACAATCAACGTAAAACAAAACTGTCTGCAGAAAAAAAAAACAAAAAGAGAAAAGACAAATGCGTGAGATATAAATGATGATAACGAAGAAGAACGTTATATTTATAATTTAGTTTCTTCATTTTTATTGTTGTTTATTCTTCCATTGTTTAGAGTATGCTGTTGTTTTTTTGTTTTAGTGGTTTAATTTACATAATTAATCAATTTCATTTTTATATTAAATTGCTTGGAAATGCACGTTAATTATACAAAATACTTTTCTGTTTATTGCAGTTTGGATTACTTCTCTTTCCTGTGTTTTTTTAACTGCCCTCGAATTAACTGTACTTTTATGTTTTAAAGAGTGGACAGTTCTATATTTCCCACTGTACTGGGCAAAGTAACGAAATTTAACTTGCATTTTTCATGTCTAGAAAGCGCGACTTATATATTAGATTTACATAAAGCGTTGTACTAAGAAAGGTACTTTGACCCAAAATCGGACTTTTTTTTAAAAAACATAATGATTTTTGTTCCATATTTTGATTCTACGACTCAAATTATGCCTAAATATTAAATTTTGTAAAGTTTGATGTCGAGAAATTTAAAAATTTGTCTTGGCTAAGTTGCCTTGTGTAAGTCCTTTTTAGATGTATCTAAAAGTTTATGTTAGCTTAAGCGATTATGGTTATGGTTATGGTTATTCAATTACGGCAAAGCACACGAGGGCTATTTGCCTTAAGGGAGGGATGCCTTCGTGGAGAACTTTCTAAGGGAAACTGGCTCGTATACACGTTACACATGGGGAAAACCACGAAAACTCCCGTGCAGCCAGCCCGTTCGCGGGATTCGAACCTCGGACCGAACAACCAGTGTTCAGCGTCTTTACCGCTCGGCCGCTGGTGGGCGCTTAAGCGATTAAAACAAAGCACGCGAGAACTATGCATCTCGAGAAACGGATGCCTTTGTGAAGAATTATTTTAAAATGAAATAGTCTCGTATTCATATCGTGCATTGGGAAAACAAGGAAAGCCCATGCAAATAGCCCATTCAGTTGCGTCTGAATCGGGAATAAACTACCTCTATTCAGCGAGTTTGGTCACTAGATCATTAATCCTCTGACCGGCCAGGGTTTTCGCTAAGAAAGCACAAATTTCCAAAAACTACTACCAGAAAAATTTATTTTCTTGATTTAATGTAAAATGTTTCCTGGCATTTTACACCTGGATTTATGTACTTTTAATATAGTGCCTAAATTTCTTTAACATATTTTAATATGCACGTATATATACGTTTGTACAGATATCACAAAAAATATTCTTGGCCGTATATATACGGCCTTGCCGGTTAGAGAGTTAATGGGTCCAAAAAATTTCATGTAAAAACTGATTATGATATTTCTTTAAGAAATTCAAGCGACAATATTGCGATCTAGAATCGCGAAAGTTACTTAAAATGATCATTTTACAGGCTTACGTGTAAACTCTTTTGTTTCATTTACGCTAGAGTGGGAATTAGATTTAAATTTATTCCTTTTAGTAAAAAATAATATATTGCTATTTATTACTTACTATGTATGTAGATATTTTTTGAAACTTCTAGTTTCTTTTAATAGAATTAATATTTCAATTTCTTTCTGATTTCCTTATCATAGAAGTTATAGAAATGAATTTTGATTCATGAATATGCATTTCTGTTGTTGTTGCTGTTGTGTTGTTTCAAATCCCCTTGAGGCAGGAAAGCCTACACCAAATCTAAGAGACCTTGTCACACAAGTAAATCGCTGTCTTAGGGAGACGACTGTACAATCCAGTATATGCATTTCTAATGAATTCATTCACGAAGCAGAACGAATACACGCGAAATAAAACTTCTGTAAATTCACGTGTTTTCAGAATTCTGTAAAATGCAGACCGGGTTGTGGACAAAAATATTACCCAAATGCAAGGGTTCAAACATACCAGCTAAATTTAAATGTTTGACAACAGTCCACACAAGATCCTTTGCAAATGAGTTGGGAGAATTTGATTTAATTGTTATTGGCTCCGGACCTGGCGGTTATGTTGCTGCTATAAAAGCGGCGCAGTTAGGTTTAAAAACTGCTTGCGTTGAGAAGAATAATACTTTGGGTGGAACATGTTTAAATGTAGGATGGTTCCATCAAAAGCTCTGCTTCACAATTCTCATCTATATCACATGGCTCTGCATGATCTGCAAAACCGTGGTATAAATTGTGAAGGAGTTAAATTAGATTTGAATGAAATGATGGAACAGAAAAGTTCTGCTGTCAAAGGATTAACTTCTGGAATCGCTCATCTTTTTAAGCAAAATAAGGTAGCTCATTTTCAAGTCCATGGTACAGTATCTGGTAAGAATGAAATAAAGTAATTCTTGCTGTTAATATGCGAAATAAACGTTTTCTCTTTTTTTTATCATTGCATTTCGTTGAAGTAGTTGGTACTAAAACAGAGGATAAGGGTTTAAATTAATCGTCACTGAATTGTGTTGTAAGATTCTTATGTTAGTTAACCAGTTATTATGATTTTGTCTTTAAACTTACGTTACGTATTGCATCATGCTGCAGCAAGGATGTTTGGTGCTGGTGAAAGATGGAGCGGATGATAATTGTTTATCTACGGATCAGAGTAATAATGATGGTGAAAATGAAATAGGATTCTTTTCGTATTCCTCGCACAATGCAAATTAGCTTTAAGTGTATTTAAGTTACGGGTTTTGAATCTGAGAGAGAGAGAGAGAGTTCTGACACTTTTAATTCTATTATGCTTTTAACCCTTTTAGTACCGAACGACGATATATCGTCGTTCGGTGCACTTGCCAAAAATACCAATGACGATATATCGTTGCGCCTTTGTTGGGGCCTTATTGTACTCATCACAAGAGGTCTGTGTTTCAAAATAACTTCATAAAATGTTAAAATGGTTCATATTCGATGCAACACAAGTGAAAAAATGGTTATTAGATTTAACTTTTTGTTATATTTTATGCTGATTGATGATACGGGTCTGTATATGTTAGAGCGATAAGATAGAAACGGGACTCGGGATAGTTTCTCGGGACCGTAATCGCAATCTTTATGATGTTTATGATAGTTACCGGAGTATTCAAATGGCATGCGTGCATCGACTGCGTCCCGTTTCTATCTTATCGCTCTAACATATACAGACCCGCGGCACTAATCAGCATAAAATATAACAAAAAGTTAAATCTAATAATCATTTTTTCACTTGTGTTGCATCGAATATGAATGATTTTAACATTTTATAAAGTTATTTTGAAACACAGACCTCTTGTGATGAGTACAATAAGGCCCCAACAAAGGCGCAACGATATATCGTCGTTGGTATTTTTGGCAAGTGCACCGAACGACGATATATCGTCGTTCGGTACTAAAACGGTTAAAATAAGTTGAGACCGCTTGTAGCGTAGTTTATTAACTGTGTAGCCTTAGATTAGTTTTACGAATGTTTAAATTTAAGTACCGTATATTTCGGCGTATAACGCGCACCTGTGTATAACGCTCACCTACAATTTCAAAATAAATTTATTAACTTTTAAGTATGTTCATCGTATAACAGGCGTCCTTTTCTTTATGATGAAACCTGAAAGATCACATGTGATGCTCTTATCTTTAGAAGTCATTCATTCGAAGATTTTTCCCAGGGATCGAACAATGGTATACTGAACTGACAATAAGGGGAGCAATGCGTATGTAGGGGGAAATGCTTGAGGGAATAAATAATTCTGCAGAGAGAGTGGATTGTATTCAATGCAACTGTGGCGAAGAATGTTAGTCTAATGTTTTGAGAAAAAGGGATAGAATTAGGAGTAAGAATCCCTCCTGACGTGAATGAATTCGCGGAATGAGGAGTCATATGTGTTTCCCTTTAGTTGTCATTTGAAGCCGTGATTTTGAAGAGAACGCGAAGACAGTAAGAGTTTAGTAAATCACATTTGCTTTAGTTGAAATAGAATTTATCTAGTGTTCCTTATAATCGTAAACTCCTGCCAAACGAAAGAACACAGTGCAGGTTTCAAAGGCAAAGTCTCGCGAAAGAAAATGGAAATCGTGCTGCAACGAGGATGTTTTGTGTTGGTGAAAGATGGAGCAGATGATAATTATTTGTCTACGGATCAGAGTAATAATGATGGTGAAAATGAAGTAGAGTTCGATGATGTGCCTGAAGATATAACGGAAGACGAACACGAGAAACGTTTCATTTTATGCGATAATGAAACTTTTTAAGTTCATAAGTATGTCATTTATATTTGTTTTAAATAAACAGCATTTAGGTATAAGTAAATTTTTGTATGCTGAATTTTTCATTAATTTTAATCTATCATTTTTCATATCTGGCTTACAAAGCGCATTCGTAAATTTCGATCTTTTTTTATATTAAAATTGCACGTTTTCCTCCGGAATATACGGTATCTTTCTTCATGAAATTACACCGCCATAGGCAGCAGTTTATTTGTAAAACAGTCGTGATGACGTTTTATGTTAAAATTTAGTTTAATAAAAAGTTTTTTTTTAACCTTCGCAAGTCTTTGTCATATTATTTTCAGAAGTAGCGATAATCAAATTGCGTTTTTCATGTCTCGAAAGCGCGACTTAGGATATGTATTAGATTTAAATATAGCATTGTTCAAATATAGGTATTTTGACACAAAATCGGACTTTTTCTGAAATGACACGTCAATGTTTTTCCATATTTTCGATTCTACGACTCAAATGATGCCAAACTGCCAAGTTTTGTAAAAATCCAAACAGTCGTTTTTAAAAAATTAGCTCTCAAAATGTTAGCTCCTCAATGTTAATTCAATTTGGTATGTATTTATTAATATCTCTTTTTTTATGAAACTTACTTAATTCCTCCTTACACAGTTCAAAATTTAGGTTCATTCCAAATAAAAATTTACCCATTTTTTATGATTTATTTTAAAATAATTTTTATGAATTTTTCGAAAAAAATTTTGAATTATAACCTATAAAATTTTTACAGTCATCTTAAAGTCGATGTATTTCAAAGCATACATGCAAAAAATTAGAGCTTTTATTCAAAATTACTGACGATATACGTGAGATCATAAATTGGAGCGTTTTGAAATTTGGTATATTTGTTGAAGCGATAATAACGAAAATGTGGTTTACGCGCTTTGTTAAAATTATTTGAAAGTAGAACGATGTGACTTTTTTCCTCTTATCCACAATGTGAAAAGGCACGAACGATGTGACTTTTTTCCTCTTATCCACAATGTGAAAAGGCACGAACGATGTGACTTTTTTTCCTCCTGTGCACAATGGAAGGAAAGGAAAATAGTTTGCCACATATTAAGAAGTTCACCGAGTGAATTACTTTTGGCTCAAACTGAAAAAAATTCGCCAAATTAAATTTTTGAATTTCTCCGTAAATTTCGCACCAAATTTTACAAAATTTAATATTTAGGCATCATTTGAGTCGTAGGATCGAACTATGAAAAAAATGACATGTTATTTCCGAAAAACTCCGATTTTGTGTCAACAAAGGTATGTATAAATCTAACATACATCCTAAGTCGCACTTTCGAGACATAGAAAACGCAATTTGAATTTCGTCAATCGGCCGAGTAGAACGGGAGATATAGAACTGTCTCATTTTTTTTCGCAGTGTACGGTCTTTTGGGTTGAAAGGTTAATTCATTTTGTCACATGCCTAGTTTTCTATTCAATTTAAAGTTAGTTCTAATTTAATTATGTTTTATAGTATCAGAAACTGCGCTTTTCGGAAAAACTGTCAGGATCTGTTAAAATTTATTTTAAATGTTCAAATGTTGAAATTTTTTCAACCGAAGTTATTACTAAATCTTATTAGAACAAATATGACAAACTAGCTTAGAAACTTAACTATTAAGGGAAAGCCAAAAAATTATCATGACTCAAACAGAACCTAAGATAAAAAGCTCAATCAGGTTTTTTTTTTACAATCAAATAAGAAAAAAAATGTACTTTTCTTTCTTGGCATTAGCCATTATTTGATATGCTTTTAAATCAAATTAAAATGTTTTGCATTTCTATCCTGAGAGAATAAATAACAAATCTCTACGCAATAAAGTTTATGGCAACGAAGCAGACATTTTCTGTACTACATAATGTGTACTACATAAAAACAGAAGTTGGTTTTCTGTACAAAAATTAAGCGACAATATTTTTTTTCATAAGGCGATATATTTGACATCCAGTTGTAACAACATCTGAATTTTTTCCTCCAGAATCACCCTTTCTAAATTCTGAAGAAGAAAAAATTGGGGGGGGGGGATAAAAATAAAATTAATACATTTCTCATTTCTTAATTAACAAAAGTCCCAGTATTCCGACTTTTAATGGCCAAATGAACCCGCCTTTTAATGGCTAAATGAACAATACCGCTAAACACTGGTAGCTCGACAGGAGGTTTAAATTCGGTGAACTAGGTTTCAAGGTTATTTTCATGTATAATGCAAAAATGATCCAGTTTACCATTAGAAAGCCTTCCACGACGGATTTTAATCCCTACTGTGCTTTGCCATAATCTAATAAATCCAACCCCCCCCCCCGGTGTTATGGCCGGCTGGTGTCGAGCGGTGAATTTCGCTGAACGAGCTACTGCATGGTCATTTTCGTGCTTTTCCCCATGTGTAACGTATATGCAAAACAGTTCCCCTAAGAAAGTCCTCCACGAAGGCATCCCTTCCCTTAGTCGGATAGCCTCGAGTGTTTCTTCATAATCAGATAAACCAAACCAAAAGAACCCAACCCGGCATTCCCAAGCAATACATTCCAAGATTACTGCAGTTCTGTGAAATATTAGATAATGTCGTATGCTATGCAGTATAACAGGATACATATATGACACGCAATTATAGAAGAACCTTTTAATTATCAAGCTATGTCCAGTAAGACATACTCGAAGTAATAATAAACTACAGTTTAGGTTAAATAATATTGGAGTTTGAAAGTCTTGTAGGGTTTTCTCGTAAGTCTGGAAGTAATGCATTCTTCTATTCCAAAGTAACGTCCTCAAAAGATGGTAGAACAATTAAAAATACTGTCCACTTAGTGCTGTGTTCTGAATTTCAAGAAATCACACAAGAGCAAAAGTTATATTTTATAATTAAAGTTTTGTATAAATAATAGTGCAAATAGTGTATTTGAAATCTAGGCTTTCCTTCCATGTGCGTTTTAAGAGTAATGGTAAAAAAATCGAATAAGTTTTCAAAATCTCAAGCCAGATTGTGCTCGAAGATACCGTTTCCTTTTAACCATTCGATCCTAAACTCCTTTATACTTTACACTAATACTGCAGTTTTCTTTCTGAAAACTTTTCCTGTTAAGGTAAAATAATGAAACACAGACACAGACAAAAAAAAAGAGTCTTTGATTAAATAGCGATCTACGGACCAGCCGCTTTTAATGTAAATTACATAAAGTACAACAGGCAAGGCTTGTAAATCCAATTAACAATTTACAATTCTGGCATCTTATCTATACTCTATAGCTAGTTAAATTATTTATTTTAGTTACAGTGAATAATTTAACTAGCTATAAAGTATGGATAAGATGCCAGAATTCTAAATTATTAATTGGGATTTGCAAGCTTTATCTATCGTACTTTCTGTCATTAATACTTTATATGCATAAATCTGGCTAATGTTCCGAAGCTATTACTGTATCCTGATAAAAGAGACATACAAACCTTTTTAGGTAAAATTAATTTTCTATCGTAATATTTACGAATATAAACATAATTATCAAAAAATTCCCGTTTTCTTTTCTTCAGTTAAACCAAGTATAAATGTTTCTGCAGATTTATGTAAAGGACGTGAACAAGCTGTATTTACAGAGGCTGTTCGCACATTTTTTAGACGAATTTTGTAAGCGGTAATAAAAAATCGCTTGCTGCAAAAGAAGTAATTGCAATTGTACTATGTTTTTAAAAGTCAAAATTATCGCCTGTGGCTTGAAAGTTTTGTTTTTATTCAAAATGGCGAATTTAACAAACCAGTGGTTCGAAGACTACATTAACGCTCTTTCCGAAGAGAAATATGCATACTCCGTTATCCAAAAACGATGTGAGAGTCCTGGTTTTGTGATATCTAAAGCGTCGATAGGTAATATCATCAGCAAGAAAGGAAAAAAACGTCAAATTGGAGCCTCAAGTGGGACAAAAATTCCAAACAAGATCCGAGGAAAAAACGGACATCTTCGACTATTGCAAAGGTACGTTGTTTAATGTCAAAAGAAAGTTCCCTTAGTCAAAGGACAGTTGCAAAATCATTAAAATGCTCGGTGCCCACTGTAAACAAAATGATAAACGTTGATTTAAATCTTAAGAAAGCGAAAAAATGCAATGTGCATCGTCTTCTTCCCAAGCATATCGCTCCACGCAGGACACGCTGCAGAATTCTATACGAGAAACACTTATCCAAAGAAAAATGGAAAACAATTGTCACAATGGATGAAGCATGGGTGTATTTAAATGATTGTAACAAAAAAGAGCCATTTATTATCATAAAATAGGAGAAAAAAATTTAAGTACATGGTTCAAAGAATCGAAAGAAAGTTTTTCTAAGGGATTCATGATTGTTGCCAGTTTTTCTTATAATGGCAAGTTAAAAATAAAGAGAGTGCAAAAAATGTGAAGATTAACTCCAAATACTATCAGGAACATATTTTATCGTCAATTTTTCTGAAGGAAATACCATAGCTTTACCCACAGTGCCATCCATCTGTGAGACTCCATCGGGACAAAGCTAGCAGTCACACATCAAACTCCACCGTAAATTTCCTAAAAGAAATGGAACAAAGAACTGGTATCGAGGCCATACCCTTCACTGATATCCCTACTAAATCTCCCGATGTGTCACCTGTGGATTTTTGTGCTTTCGGACTTTTAAAAACTGCATTATCCAAACGTTGTCCCCAAACCCTAACAGGACTTTCGAAAGCTGTTCGGGAGGAATGGGATAGAATACGTCTTCTGACACTTCAAAAGGCATTATTATTCTGGAAATTGCGGTGTCGAAAGATAGTTCAGAATAAGGAATGTCAAATAGAACATTTAAAACACAAGAATTTTATGTAATTTAATTTTGCGAACACAATATACATCGTCTAAAAAATGTGCGAACAGCCTCTGTACGGCTCTGGTATTTTGTACGGTTTCTGCTGTACGGTTTCTGGTATTTTGTACTGAAACACGTGCTGTTAATGTTTATATTTGCACACAAAATTATTGAGGAAGAATCAGGCACTAAGACTGTTAGTATTCACAGCAGTTTACCCACCGGCTTAACGTCAATATAAAGAAAATTATCAACGCTTTTCAAAATGGGAAATTGAATCTAATAGTCTAGAGTTCGCAAGAAATGCGTAGAATCAAAATTTAAGTTTATAATCAGCGATAAACAATAATACTCCATTAAAAATGAAACAAACTTTAGACTACAGTCTAATACCTCTAAGTTTTTATCATCAAGTTATTCACAAGTTGAAAATATATTAACAACTATAAAAATCATAAGATTAAAAAGAAACTGTGATCCGTTCTTTTCATGTAGATTTAAATTGAATGTCTGAAACGATTTGAAGCTAAGCATCTACGATAGGAATTAAAAGTTATGGAACACTAAATTTAATATTTAAAACGAACTGTGCAAAATAACAATGTAAGGTTAATCCTAAATTTTATAAACAGTTATTTTTAGTTATGTTTTTTTCCTATCTTTCTAATTTCAGCTTACAATTTCCTACCAGAATGTAATTTCAGAAAGGCAGTGAATGCAAATGAGTATGAGTACTATTTAAGTCGATGTTTCACCGACTTCAAGAGAGAGAGTCTGATTCCCTGACTGGCGCGCGTTTGCCTTTTGGCTGCGTTTTCTCTTAGATACTACGCTCGGCCTTTAGGTTCTTGCTCGCCTTGGCCGATTTAATTAATATTTAGGGGCCAACTACTTAGAATCCTGATACCTTCGGCTATATCTTTCAGATAGCTTTAGTTAAGCTTAGTTTAGTTTAATTTAATAATTATTTAAGTTCAAGACCAAGTGGAGGCTTTGTGTACGTTCCGAGTTAGGAACTGATTGTAAATATTCTAAGAAATAAGGGTAGTTAACCCTTCGTAAGTCTTACGTGTTTATTCATCCACTTAAGTGATTATTCGCTTGTTAGTATTTGTGGGGTTCTAAAATTGAACATTAGATTAAATAAAGTAAAACAATCCAACAATGCCAAATGATCGAAAACAAATTGTTTTTGATATTATTTCGTCATCAATTAACACCACATGGAGATTTGTACACTTATTTAATAAAGAAAAGACTTATGATTCAAGACGAATAGAAGTGAGTGGGACAGCAGAATTTCACCGTTGGTCATACAGGTATATTCAGTTTTCCTTCGCTAATTATGCAGCTTGGTCCCAGTGTTTACATAGACCTACCCGGTGGGCGGGTTCGAGGATCTCCCCTTTCTAGAAGGTTTGCTTTGGTTTATGTGATTACAACAAAGCCTTGACGGCTATCTGCCCAAGGGAAGGGATGCCTTCTTGCAGGACTTTCTAAGGGAAACTGGCTCGTATACACGTTGCACATGGGGAGAACCACGAAAACGCCCATGCAACCAGCCCGCTGGGGGAATGATTCGAACTTCGGACCGAACTACCAGAGTTCAGCAACTTTACCGCTCGGCCGCTGGCGGGCCTTATTTCTAGAGGACTCCTGATTCACCATTATTTTACTAGCATTATTATATAGCAATATTATATTTATTTACTACCATTATTTACCATTATTTTACATATTTATTTACGTACTAGGCAGACACTTAAAATGACTCCATATTTTTTCTGGTATTCAAGTTCGAGCCCAGCGATACAACAGTCAGTATCATAGCTTTCCATAGATCGCTTTTAACAAAACGTTTTCATAAAATGGCAATTCTTTCTAATTCGCCAGGACACGAAATACGTAAACTGAAAGCAGTAGAAATCTAGACGAAATTTCCTTTCAGGTTTTTAAAGGAGGGCTTTTTAAGATATAAACCGCAATGTTTTCAGATAATGTCTTGAATTTTCGGGTTCTGGTAATACGCATTTCTTATTTGCTATTGAAAAACGGAATTCATACATGAATTATTTAAATTCAAAAAAGAGCAAAGGTCTACACAGAAGACTTATAAATTAGGAGACATAACTCGTTCTTGAAATTAAATATTTTTTTAATTTTGAAAATTTTCGAGAAGTGTGATAATTTTAATCCCAACTTTAAAGATATGTAATTGTAAAGTCTTTAATGATGATTGTCTTTAAACAACTGAATATGGCGGAATTCCTTCATATTCTTCAAAAAGCAACCGAATCGCTAATTTTCTCCTGTCTGGATTGAGAATATTCTGTTACAAATAGAAAATAATGATGTTCCTGTTTGATGCTTATTTTTACGTAAACTATTTGAAGAATTTTATAGCTGGAATCTTGTCATTGAGGATCCATCTTGACTACATTATTATTTTTAATTAGACGGATGCCGAGTTGTTCGGAGCAATAAAATGATATCTTAAAGCATTGATAGAAGTAAGTGTATTTCCTAAAAGTTTTGAAAAATCTGTAGAAACATTAGGTATTTTTTGGAAGCAGGAGAACAACGCCTTCGCCGGGAATCGAACCACGGACCTCTCGGTTACCCGTCGAGCGTGCTCACCACTACACCGCGAAGGTATGCGAAGAAAGCGGGAGAAATACCTTATATACTCCCCCTTTTAAATTGCGACTGGGGGTTGGTTTGGTGACCCAATCGCCAAATCCCGGTGCTGGAGAATCATCATCGACCGCCTTTTTAGTTCGGGCGCCAGTCTAGAGACATTAGGTATTTTTTGGAAGCAGGAGACATGAAAAATTAGCAACGCCTTCGCCGGGAATCGAACCACGGACCTCTTGGATACGCGTCGAGCGTGCTGACCACTACACCACGAAGGCGTGCGAAGAAGGCGGGAGAAATACCTTATAAATGTATAACCATAAGTATTATAGTCAATCATCGTAAAATTCTTAATTAATCAGAAATTTTGATAAATTTTGCCATGCGATCTGTAATGATCAAAATATACTAGAAAAATTTAATAACTTTAATAATATTGAGATAGAACTGCTTAACAAACGCAGTGGCGTTTGGCTAATGAACTTCTTAAGTTAGGTAAACTTTAACTAAACAAATATCGATTAGATATGCGAAATGTAATGCATGCGTTTGTTAAAATTTTTGCTGTTTTTCAACTTTTTGCCAGTTATGTTTTCTTAATCCTTCATCTTGCAACAGTCTTCAAGAATTCTTCACTGACATATGGGTATGTTTTTCATTATATGATGCCTATAGTGTAACCCTTTCTTATTTACCGATACTAGCCGCTATGTGGCCAGCCCTCGTCTGGCTTTTAAACGTACCGGAAAAATGCCTAAAAGACACACCTGGGGCCTATGGCCGTGTAAGTTCTTCCAACTTTTTTCTCTTTGTTAAGATTCCAACCCTCCTTTGTATACGGCCCTGACGTATCTCCAGAAAAACATATACATCTTGAATTTTTAGCAAATTAATTGCATGAGATGTGCATTAAACATTTGTTAAAGCATAATTTATATCCCCGTTCTTAAGCACCACCATGACAACATAAAAAATTATATAAAAATTCTACAATAAAATTAAAATTTTTTAAACATTTTCTTACTCGATAGTTTGAATGATCCTTTTTCTGAAATTTTGAAATGTTATGATACTTTAGGTAATCTTCTGAGGAAATGTGTCAGCAGTCACATCGCAGCCATTTAACTTGTATAAAATATTACAATGAAATAAGCAATATCCCTTGATACAAATGTTAATTATCCTAATAAAGTAATTAAACAATTTACCGTTGCAAAAAGAAACAACTTTTTAATTTCTTAAACTTTTCAGTCTCTTAAAAACAGTAACATAAGAAATACGATGAAAAATTATTGCCAAGCCGAAATTTTTAAAGGAATAAAACTATTCTATTCAAAATGATGCAATTTCATCAAAAATCTATCAACAACAATAAGAAAGGAAAATTGTTGCCAAAACTACATTTTAAAATATCTGAGATGTGAGAAGGGTATTCGGAAGCTTCATTTAAAAAATTAAAAAAAAATACAAAATATTATTATTTTTCCAAAATTCCTTTTTTAAAAGGAGTCGAAAGGATTAAAGTTCAACGTGTCCAAAAATCAAAGGAAAATAAACAGCACATTTTTTAAAAATAAGTGGGGTTTTTTTTTTTTAAAATTCCGCTGAAAAGGTGTTAAGCTCACCTTCCTAAATAAATTTGTATTTAATCGATTTATTGAAATACGAAATTTATTTTAAGTTCGTAAAATAGCTAAGTGTCTACGCTTCACGACGATGTAAAAATGAAATGTATAGAGTGAAATCTCGCTTTCCTGTAGCCCATTATGTCTCAAAATGACGCGATTTTCACAAAACATAAAATAAAAAAAATTCTAATTCGAATTTCGAAAAAATCGCTTCGAGGTGCACTGGCTCTTGTGTAAATACACCTATGTACCAAATTTCGTGGCCCTGGGTCTATTAGCTTACTAGCAACACGAACGAAAGACACACACACAGAGACTCTTTGTTTTATTATATATATGTAGAGATTACTTAGTTTCTTTCTTACTTACATACTGAGATTTACAGTGCTCTAATACCCATTAGTTTAGGTTTATATATTCTCCAGCATGCTTACCTGGTGTAATGGTAGCGCATCCGGGGCGTATTCAAGAAGTCCAGGGAGTTCCGGTGGGTGCATTGTACGTTTTTGACTTCTTCTACTTCAAACTAACCTAATGACTTTACATGTTATTAAAAGGTTTAATGAAGGTGTCCAGTAGAGTCTGTTGGGTTATTTAGAGAAGCTATGCCATCACCGGGATTCAAACAACGAATTTTCTAACACTAGCTGGACGTGCAGCTACTTACACCGCTAGAGCAAGCTGGGGAGAATGAGAAAATTTCTTATGTTTGTCTTCATATAAGGTCATTTGGGGGACCCGTTGACCAAATCCACCTCACTGTCAATTCAGACAACCGTGTGCTCCCCAGACTAGAATCATTAACATTTCCACCTGCTGGCTGGATGTGCTACCACTTACACCAGTAAAGCATGAGTAAGGGAGACGTAATAATTCCGTATAGAATTACATGCTTTAATACTGTCATGTCCTGCTGTTATTAGCATTCATCTTTGAATGTATTTTCTTAATATTTTGTCACCGCTATCAAACATTTCAGTATCTATTGAAAGCAACAAAGCTGTAAATTTTAAGTTTATTATTTAAGGCAAAGTGTAAGGTTTTAGTTAAACTAACAAAGTTTTATTTTAATTTGCCTTTTTCTATCTGTTCTTATTCCAAATTCCCGTTAGAATAAGCGCGCGTTTCAGCTTTATGCTAATTTGAAGTGGAGCCAAGTTCTATTTAAACCGTAGATAGGAGCCTCTCAGTGTGAGACAGCTTTAAGTCTCAGACCACTGTTACTCTATTCGACGTTCGCCTGAACAGCTAGTATTTAAATTTTAAGCATTAGCGCTGTTACGCTATTACTTATTGAAGTAATTCTAAGTGCGTCAGTATTAGTTAAATCTTGCTACGCACCATTTGTTTAGAGGCCAACCTCGCGTTCATAGCTCTGTGAGCAACGACGACTTAATTTCTATATTTAGTTTAAATTATTTGATTGTTCAGTTTAGACCCAAGTGGCGGTCATTATTTTGTGTATCCCTCCCGAGTTGGGAAGCCGCTGTAAATAATTGTGGTTTAATAAAAGAAGATTTTAAATCCTTCTTACGTATAGTTATTCTACCACAGAACATAGCTGCATTCAACTCCCTGTTCAAGATCAGGATTTAGTTACTTTCACGAATATGTTTGCCAAGAATATGCACCGAACACTCAGTCCTGGCAAAAGTATTGCTATTACTACAACAAACCAACGGAATCTAGTTGTTGATGAAAGTATTAGAGGTTATTATAATCTTCCACATATTTTTATACATAATAGTCTAGCTATATGACACAAATCCAGAAGAGGAAATCTAGTTATCTTAAAATGTGAAGTGTTAAGCTCTGATTCTAAAGTGCGATTAAATTAGTGTTTAATTTGTAATCCATTCATCATGTTTGAAAAGAAATGTGAAAAAAAGGACAAACTATCCATTTGAAAAACAGATTAAAATGTATGTGATTAAGTATTTTTGGATTTATTATAATATTTCTGAAATGTGATCATTCCACGCTCATTAACAATCATGTAATGAGCTGGACAAATCTAGGATTATCAAAAGATGATACTGAATATGAATCTGTTATTGTCACACGTAATAAAAATGATAGGCAATGTTCTAGAATAAGGTAACAAATTTCTGATAAAGGCGTTAATATCATTACATGCTGAGGTCATAAAAATACGTATTTGCTAAATTGTGAAGGGAAAGCTAGTGTTCCGGATTATTTTATTTTTGTTAGATGCGCCTAGAATTGGATATGAACGCAACTGAAATTTTAATGGAAACCTCCGCGTTATTAATAATGTAAAGAATGGTGCCCAATAGCAGTGAGGCTAAGCGCGCCTTCATGCTCTATCTGTTCAACAGAAAAATCATTGCACTTAGTTAGTTCCATTTCCATAAAGCTTCCGCAGCTAACTGAATTAATGTAGGTGCAGATTAGAGGGAGTAAATGGTAGACTTGGACCTGGTAAGACTTATTTTTGGAGCAAAATCCGTTCTTCTGAGTAGGGGGTTTGTTTCAATATCTATATTTTAGTGTAATTTCTAGATTTAAATGAATACCTACACTTTAAAGTTTTAATTTATACTGTCTAGAATTGTATATTTCGCGAAATACTAATAATCAGTGCAGTTTTTTGGAGGATTCTCAATACAGCAATCTTCAACTTAGTTCTGTATGAGTCAGTATAGCTTTTAGAATCCACTTTAGCTTAATGGAAATTATCCAACATGGGTTTTGGATTATTTCAAACAGGTTTCAGTTTAGGAAATGAATTTTGTTCACTCAAGTTATTCTTTGAAATATAATTTTAGAAACCGGTATCCACAAGGAAAGTTATTCTTTGAAAGATTAATGAATTATTTTCCTATTAAATAATCATTTTAATTAATTCATTTTATTGCAAATATCACTAATATTACAATATGTGAAAAACGATCTGCCTTTTTACGTAAGAAATTTATCGTTTAAAGAAAAAATTCAAAAATTGTTCATCATTTAAATGAGTGATCCACAAAACGTTTTCCATTCTTGCATCTTTTGAACTTTGTTTGTAAAATTATGTAACCTATAACTGATGCTATTTCAGGATTAATTTAAACTTTTACATATTGATATTTTGTTAATCTGCAATATTACAAATGAAGAGCTCTGTTAAAAATGTAATGTTTTTTTATGAAAGTGTCCGACAAAAAAGTGCTTTAATGCTTTTAATATCAGAAATTTTTTTAAACATTTGAAATTTTGTTTTATGTATATGTGAGTTTCAAATTTTTCCTTGTAAGCATTTCGTTCCATCTAAAATTTATATGATAAATATTAAGTATTTCATATGTTTCTGAAACAAATTTTATGAAAAAATGCTTTACATAGAAAGCAAATGCATATAAATAAATACATCTTTCTTCACAAATCCAGTTTTCGATTGATTACTTTCGCTTTTAATTTGCATACATGATTGTTTGATGCCGTATTTAATGTGACTCTAAGTATAAACTTGCAAGATTAAGTTAGGTTTTTCTATCTTAATATTTTGTTAATTTCAGATTTAAAGATTTAAAAATGGAAAGTTTTCTTATTATAATTTACTGTGAATTATTGGTTTATTATTTTGCAGCTTTAGCGCAACTCTTGGCCTTTTTAATTTACTTCTAATTACTTTTATTTTGAATTTATATTCAAACTAATAGCAGCTATAAGTGCTATTTTAGCAACAGCCTACTCTCTGTGTATTATCTCCAAGAAACTCTGCAGTTATGTCGCCAATTTAGGCTAAACTTTCTTAAAAAGAAAACTACTACATATTACGACAACCCTTTTGCTTCCATCACTTAATACTTGCATTCCAGGCATTTGGTTTTAAAATTTGGCAAGCAAGTTGATTAATTTTTGCTTTCTAACTTGATTTTTAAATTCCTTTTTTACTACAAGTTTTAAACGTTTATATTTCATTTTTAGTCTTCGCATGACTTTTAAAATTTGTTCTTGAATTTACTTTTGTTTTTACTTTTGTATTTGAAATGAAAAGAGAGTGTAGGGGATATGTCTTCTAAAGTAAGCATCTCGTTCAGATTAATTGTGTTCTTACTGAGAAACTTTTATTATAAAGGTTATTTGCTTTTTAACAGGATTCTTTTGGTTTAAGTAGACAAATATCTTTATTTTGATTGAGTATCAATTGTGAATTATGATTTGAATCTAGCAAATAATTTGATGCTTACTTGGAAGTAAGATGAAACACTGTCTCTTATTTTAGTTGTTGTTAATTGCTGGTAGATTGGTTTATCCCCTTGATAAGTCGATTAATCTGCTAGCAATGACAATAACTGGTTTTTCAATACTTAAATAAGTTTTACTTTTGATTTGGCATTTTTGCGATTTAAGTTTTTCCCTGACTGTTTTTAAAGCAAAGGAGGACTAAAAAATTCTATTTTTAAATTCTTATTAAAATTCTAACAAATTCCTTTTTCAGTGATGGTTTTCAATTGAATTTTAGTTCCTTGGAGATGGTATATGGAAAATTTTCTAATTATAATTCATTGTGAATTATTGGTTTATTACTTTGTAGCTTTAGCGCAAGTTTTGGCCTTTTTAATTTGCTTTTAATTACTTTTATTTTGAATTTATATTGTAATACTTTTATATGTATGTCATCAATGTCTTAGTACCATGGTTGCAAACAGAGTTGCTTACAAACAAATCTGATCACATAGCTATGTCGGGCCGGAAATTAGATGTGCATGCTGTGGTGCATATGGAAAACGTTAAAAATGAAAGTATGTGCATATCCATTTAAATTATAAATACACTTTCACAAAAATAACAAAGTGTCCTTCAAATAAAATGTTTTCGAAGCGTCCTCCATAAGCTGTAATGCAGGCATCGCATTTTCGGCAATGAAATTGCGAACTGTTCTAGAAGATTTCAAGCGGTGTCCGCCGAAAACATCGCGAACGAAAACGTCGCGGAGAAAACAACGCAAGGCAAAAACGTCGTGGTAAAAAACATCATGGGAGAAAAGAAAACAAAGAGAAAACATCGTAGTACCAAAATATCGTGGTCGAAAATAAAGCGGTTCAAAAACTTCGCAGTTTAAAAACTTCGTCGTCGAAAATTTCGTGGTAAAAAAATAAAGTACCTACAAATCATCGCGTGACGATAATATCGCACATATGCGTTTTTAGTTTTGAAAAGTTGTAAATGATGGTTCGCATAATGATTTGGAAGAGCAAGAAGGAAAGATGAACTCTTTTAATTTGAACGAACTAATAAATTTTTCCAGAAAAAATAAGAAGGAAACTTAAGCATATAAAAATTGAAAACGACTAGAAAACTAATAGAACTTATAGGACTTAATTTTAAATATACGTAGTTAATTAACAATATCATTAATAAATTAACCTTTTTTATAACGTTTTACTGATAATTTTTTTACGAAGAATACAGTCTAAAAATGCTTAGAAAAAGGAAGATAAATAACTGCCTGAGTTTACCTCTAAAAATTGCTTAGTTATTTAACAAATTATTTTCTTTCACATTTGTTAATCTGATATTGTTTTATTGAAAATTATATTTTGTCTTGCTTCCGTTTATCCTTAAAGAATAGTTAGCATTTTCATGTGTAGCGTGCAATCAGTTTTTTGGATATCGATGTGTTTGTTAGTTATGACGAAATTCAGTTACATAATATGTCTGTATGGCATTTGAAAAAAACCATGTGTGTGCTATGTTATCGTCATGCGATGATTTGTAGGTGCTTTATTTCTTACCACTATATTTTAGACGACGATGTTTTTAAACTTCGAAATTTTTGAACAACTTTATTTTCGACCATGATATTTTGTACTACGTTGCTTTAGAACTGCGATGTTTTCTCTTTGCTTTCTTTTTGGCACGATGTTTTCTCTTTGCTTCCTTTTTTCCCACGATGTTTTCTCTTTGCTTTCTTTTTCCCACGATGTTTTCTCTTTGCTTTCTTTTTCCCCACGATGTTTTCTCCTCGACGTTTCCGTCCGCGATGATTTCGGCTGTAACAATTCCAAGCATGTCTTCCCAGCAGATACTGCTAAGTCTAAAAGTAAAATTAAGGGGATCTTGATTGCGATCCTCAAATAAAACTATTCGTTGGTAAGATTTATAATTCCCGACAAATCTTCCAGTCACTGAATCGTACTATGGTGTGCGTGCAACTGGAGATTTCGCAGCAAGGCGCTCCAGTGATACGATGTTCAGCCTTAGGGCATGACTACTGCTAATAGACGGCACCAAAAGACCAGTACAACCTAAGCACAAACAAAGTTGCAGCTACCCTCCCGCCTAAGCGTGGAGGGCACAGACTAAGTGTTCACGTGGATTCAAAACCACTTACGAGCCAATGACCAGTCCGCTAGACCGGTTCCTCGCGCCTAACGTGGAGGAATGGCTCCCTCCAAAAGAGTGGTGAGCAAACAGGTTTCCCACAGTTGTATTAAGTTACAGAAGTGGGGAGTAAAATTCGATTCGATCCCCTAAAGAAGTAATCAAGGGCTGATAGACAGGTCTTGTGATCGAGCAAGCCAATGCATCAAGCCGGATCCACTGATTGCCAAATAGAATGTCTTAAATCAATAAATAAATGTTTATCAAATACACAGTTGGTTAATTTCAGCTAAGGATACGTATTGATATAGTCATCCATCCTGCGTGCGTGTGTGAAATAAAGGTTTCCTCCAAGAATGCCTGGTCCAACGTCATGTACTGCATCAGGTAAGCATTTCGGACTTTATATCGCTAAGGGATTCCAAGTATCTAGGTCCCTTCTTACAGGCTTTTAACTCTAGTACTGAGGAACTTTGCATGCATACATACTCATATATATGTAATGACTTAGATCTTGAGGGTGGAGATACTTGCAGTCATGAACTGTAGAACAGCTCTCAACAAAAATGCTTTCATTGCAAGCGCTAAATGCGTCCATCCTTTAATGAATTTTTATAATTCCAGTATCTCAAGAAAGAAAATACAGCAGCTTGCAAGGCAACAAAATGAAAGAAGGAATAGGATATATGTATATTACGGCTCCAAAGATAATTTTGGCTTTGATGTCCTCAAACATAAGATATACGAAATATTTCGAGTATCCATTTCTTTGGCTAAATATATTTTTTTAGGTTTAAACAAACCTGCAGATCTTCTTAATATTTCCTCTTTTCGGAATTAGAGTCATTAGGTTATTTTGAAGCAGAAGACGTAAAAAATGGGCAGTGTCCTCGCCAGGAGGACCTCTCAAATACGCGTCTCTAGTATGCTTCCAATTAAACCACAAAGGCATGCAAAAGCGAGTTAATTGAGATTAATGTGGGGCTTGATGTCATCCTGGCTATGATTGTGATTTTGGGGAACTATGGATTATATCGGACAGTCGCAGTGCACTACAACATCTTGGTGGCTGGTCGTCCGCATGCGATGAAACCAGCATATCTATTCTGCTCAAGCTGAGGAAGATCTCTCAGACCCACGATGTCCACTACCAGTGAATCCCATCGCATGTTAATATTAGTGGTAATGAGGTCACTGATAAACTGGCAAAAGGGGGTAGTGAAAAGGAAACGGTCACTGACTCGTCACTTACTTACCAAGAGCTTTACTGAAATGAAAGATTTAAATATAATATAGCATAATCCACCTACGCACTAATGGTACACAGGAACATTCCCTAGCTCCCTACTGGAATCTAAATGTGACCGTAGCTCCCAGACTGCTCTGACTAGGCTAATAAGTGGCCACCTTAAATGTCTTTCCTTTGACAGTGGCAGAAAAATCTACTCGGTTGTAAAAAATGCTGTGATCATCCAACTTCACCGGTTCACATAGGGGGTTGCATCGGACTTTTTAAGGAGGACTTAACATCCAATCCTTTCACTGTTATTGATTTTTTGACGGTCAACAACCTTCTGGAGCTGATCTGACATATGTCAGATCTTTCGAGGATAAGCAACAACAACAGGCATGCAAAAAGGAGGGAGAAAATACACAATAAAATTAATTTTTATCTATTCGCTTCTGTTAATGTTTCTCTTGTTCTTGAGCAACAAACCCTAGTTAGTGGTGCAATGATGAAATATTTTAGATTAGCTTGAAAAGTGACTTATTACATTATATTCAGATGGGATTGCGAAGGCAAAAGTTTTACTTATATAAAAACATTTTCCTACAGGTTACACAAAGTAATGACTTAACATTACTGGACACTGGAATAAACACAGGTTCCTATCTGTAGGAAAGCAGCTTTAAAAGTAGAAGATGAAAAGACTTATTCCTTCCATTTGGAGCCTTTGTATTTTATTTGCTTCGGGAAGTATTGTGTTTCCCAATATATCTCCTGCTGGTCCAAACTATCCGAAGTATGCTACGAAGGACTCAAAAGCCATCACTCCGTATCAACATTTGTTGGTAATTATTTCTTTTCATAATTATGAAATTCAATTTTGTAGTGCCAAAATCATATTTAGAAATGAATTAGATTAATATTTAACTAAAATACTGATTTTTGATTATAATTAATAATCATTAATAATTAATCAGTGGTACTTTAATTATCATTAATAATCAAAGGAATTATTAATTATAACATAAGATAAGCGATAACATAAGATATGCTAATATTTTGAGTATCCATTTCTTTGGCTAAATATAATACAGGGTGTTTATAAAGTCCCGGACCCATTTTGATGTTTAATAACGCATATAAAGATAGATTAAAATTAATAACATAAATGGTTAGATAGACTCAAAAAGTTTCACGACCCTTGTCAATGAACTTCCATGTGTGCCCCCTTCGTCGCATGGAGAATATCAAGTCGATATTCAATTTCACCCCAGGTACTGGCAAGATTGTCGGCATCCACAGAGGCTATTGCGGTTGTCATTCTGGCTTTTAGGTCATCGGTGCTCGACACTCTCCTCCTGTAAACGTTGTCCTTTACAAATCCCCAAAGGAAAAAGTCCAGCGGCGTTATATCAAGTGATCTGGGTGGCCAAGGAATTGGACCTCCTCGCCCAACCCGTCTTCCTGTAAAATGGTCATTCAAAGAACTACGAACGATGGTACTCCAATGAGGTGGTGCACCATCTTGTTGCAAAAAGACATGTGGCTGAAGCTCTTCTGGTTGTGGAAATACGAAGTTTTCCAACATGTCTAAGTATACGACTGATGAGATCGTCTTTTCTGTAAAAAAGGAAGGCTCAATGACTCGGTCGTGCATTAGTTCACACGACACATTAACCTTTGAGGAATCCCTTTGTGCCTCACGGTATTCATGGGGGTTTTCAGATTCCCATATGCGCACATTATGGCGATTCACAATGCCAGAAAGATGAAAGGATGCTTCGTCGGAGAACATTATAGAAAAGTACAGATATTTAGACTGGAAAATGAGATTATCTGAAATTAACCACACGTGCAGACAGATATTTACAAAAGTAAAGATATTCAAACCTGAAAAGGAAAATATATAAGTTATTCCATCAATAAATGCCATAAGTTTATTTATATCTTCATTATTTTATGAGTTATTAAACATCAAAATGGGTCCAGGACTTTATAAACACCCTGTATTTTTAGATTTAAACAAACCTGCCGATCTTCTTAATATTTCTCTTATCGGAATTAGAGTCATTAGGTTTTTTTAAAGCAGAATACGTAAAATATGGGCAGTGTCCTTGCCAGGAGGACCTCTCAAATACGCTTCTCTAGAATGCTTCCAATTAATTATCATTAATAATTAAAGGAATTATTAATTATAACATAAGATATGCGAATATTTTGAGTATCCATTTCTTTGGCGTATTTTATTATTAATTATAATTATTGGCGTATTTTATCATTATTTGGCGTATTTTATTATTAATTATAATTAATAATTCCTTTAACAATTAAAATATCAATAAGAATGCTAGTGTTTTAACATTATAATTTAATATTATAATTCGATATTATTTTTCACAAGCTGATCTTTATAATTTTCTGAAATTTCAAACTGCCTAAAACATTGTTTCATTTAGACATTCTGTTGTGTTTTAACTATTAGAGTATTTCAGATAGCGTTCTTGGCATTCTTAGATTCGTGGTTTTAAGTCCCACGAATTTTAGAACTATGTATGTATACGCAACATAGCAGAAATGTACTAAAAGTACTGCTCGAGAACTGTGTATTTGGAACAGATGTACATATCACCTTCAAGCTAGTTATCTCGAAAGGTTACACCCCCTCGGAGATGCACCTCCCACTCTTTGTGCTAGCTTTGGAAGTCATCCTGTGTGACCGCCTTTAACTGGTCCGTCACGGCATTTGGATAGTATCCACATCGCCATAATAATAGATAATAATAGCCTTCCATGCGGAATTTTAGCTTGGCGAAAAAAACGAAATCATGGTAACTGAGATCATATGGGGCTTGGAGACAGTAGAATATTTCTGCTAATGAAAATTTCCGTTACATACTACGTAGTATGACGAAAGCACATTGAAATGATGGAACATCAGTTTTCGTGCAATGTTTAACAGAATATCATGAAGCTTTTTCCGCAATTTTTCAAGAACTTTCTTCCTTACTCTGACATTTTCCCTTGCTTCCACCATCGAAAGTCGTTTGGTCTTTTTGTGGTGGTTTTTTGCAAACTCAAAATTTGATGCCAAAAGGTATTCAAAACTTCTGTCCATTGTAATTATACATCGCTGTTATCGCTTCAAGTATTATATGTAAATCGTCATACACCATTTGATGTTTAAGTTACACAGATGGCAATCAAGGTTCTGTGCATCGTCTCTGCTACTGTAACGGCCATATTGTAGCAAATACGAGGCGTATTCGGAAACTAAGTACCGTTTTGAAAAAAAAAATAGTAAAACACTTTTTTCGAATCCAATTTTATTTTTACATGAAAATATATGTCTTAAACTATTTTTCAACATAGTTTCCGCCAATGATCGAACACTTGTCATAGCGGGTGACCAGTTTTTGTATACCATCGTCAAAGAAACTTCCCGCCAGTTTCGATAACCACGACTCCACAGCATTTTTCGTGTCATCGTCAGATCCAAAGCGCTTGCCACCAAGCTCGCGCTTCATGTGCAGGAACAAGTGATAGTCGGACGGCGCCAAGTCCGGGCTGTACGGTGGGTGATCGAACTGCTCCCAATGAAACTGTCGAATTAACGATTGAGTGACACCAGCAGTATGGGGCCGAGCATTGTCATGGAGCAACACAATTCCTTTACTGAGCATTCCTCTTCGTTTGTTTTGAATGGCACGCCTTAGTTTTGTTAAAGTCTCACAATATCGTGCCGCATTAATGGTTTCACCTCTGGGAAGAAATTCAGTAAGCAAAACGCCTTTCCTATCCCAGAAGACAGTGCACATGATTTTTTGTGATGACATTGTCACTTTGAACTTTTGTTTTTTCGGAGAATGAGTGTGTCTCCACTCCATCGATTGTTGTTTCGATTCTGGTGTGAAATGACACACCCAAGTTTCATCACCTGTCACAATTTGGTTTAAAAAGTTTTCTCCCTCATCACTGTACCGCGTGAGAAATGTCAGGGCACTACCAAGTCGCTTTGTTTTGTGAACATCAGTGAGCATTTTTGGAACCCATCGGGAACACAGTTTGCGATAATTCAAGCGGTCAGACACAATTTCGAACAAAACAGTACGTGAAATTTGTGGAAATGCCTCTGAAAGAGTTGTCATTGTGAAGCGTCTGTTCTCATGAATTGCTTCATCAACTTTCCTTACCAAATCATCGGTGACAACAGAAGGCCGACCACTCCGAGCCTCGGCGTGGACATTTGTTCGACCTGCATTAAACATTCTTACCCACTTTCTCACCATTCCATCACTTATCGCGTATTCACCGTAAACTTCTGTCACTTGACGATAAATTTCGGCCGGTTTAACATTCCTCGCGTTCAAAAATTTAATCACGGCACGAATCTCACAGTCAGCGGGAGAAGTAATTGTCTTAAACATTTTGAATGTGCACAGCAAACTGAAAACACAACATAGAGCAACCAAAATGGCGACAATTGAAAGTCAGAGAACAAGAAAGATTAGTGCGCATGCGCGGGACGCCTACCACAGCGCTGCGACGGCGCTAGAATGAAACGGTACTTAGTTTCCGAATACGCTACGTATAATGTTTTATTTCCTTTTTGACGTATCTCACGCCTTGCAATACTGTCGGAACAGACAGGAGTTGAAACCTGATAGCTAACATTCATGACAGATTTTAAACTAGAGGAAACATCGCATAGTTAGCTGAATTTTCTTTTCTTTCCACTAGGATGATCATTGAACGTATAGTGACAATTATTTTTAAATTGTACCAATGCTTAAGCATAATTCAAACATTATTCTATCGTCTCTTTGTATCCTGCTTACATTTCTCTAAAATTAAGGCCAATCTGAGGCTGAATTTCATTTCACATTTATTTATTAAAGTATTTACGTATAATTTCATGGCAGATATCACTATCAATAAATTACAAAATTGAAAGATAAAAGTATGCTGATAATAAGTAAGGCGAATAAAAATTAAGGTAACTTGTATTACAATAAAGATGCAATAAATATGGAATATTAAAAACTTTTAATAAATTTACAGAGATCTTTTTAACTTTCTTGCAGTGGAATTTTTTTAGCGTATTTATTTTCACAAATATGAAGATAAATGTTATGTGAAATAAAATGTACAAAACGGTTTACTAATTTATAGCTTTAATGTGAAGATAGCACTATTCGAAAATAATCAGCAGCACATCTTTCATACTAAATCACATTCTTTCTTACCGGATATAGCATAGAGATGATAAAGCTGGTAAAGGCTGAAAAAACTTGAAAAACATAACTGTGAAATTAACAGAAAATTTTAGTTTATGTTCCCATTTTCAAAATTACATCATAAGCCCGAATAGGATAAGTTAACAGGATTCTAGATTTTCATTTATAATAGAGTATTCCGTGTTAAATTAATGATATATTTGTCTAGGTCTTCAGTTTTGGGAAGACATTCTAAAAACGAATTTATGAAGCACTTAATTACCAGAACAAATGTAGTCATAATCTTACATGTTAGCAGCTAAATAACCTGTGAATATTTACTTTTGAAGATATTACTCAATTAAATAATCAGCTTGTGAGAATTTTCGTATCGTTCTTTCACTTCGAACTTAGTCACGAGCTCGTTCCCTTCAGAGAGTTATGCAGAGTTTGGTTTGATTTTGTTTTGGTTTATTTAACTTAGACAAGGCACACGAGGGCTATCTGTCTAAGGAGAGACCTTTTTGTAAATCTTTTTAAAAGAAACTGGCTCATATACACGTTACACATGGGGAAAAACACGAAAACGCCCATGCAGCTAGTCTGTTCGCCGGGATTCGAACCTCTGGCCGAACTGCCAATGGCCAGAGACTTTACCGCTCGACCGCTGGTGGCAAAGAATATGTACTGTTAAGAAGGAAAACTTCGCAGAAGCAGAAGTGGCTCCCTTCCAACGAAAAGGGAAACAACTGCGCATGCGTGAAATATCTGTCGCCAAAAAGCGCCAAAGCTCGAAGCTGAATGTCGAAGTTGGTTTGGACAGGTTCGACCGTTACGTTTAGCAAGAGTTTAAACAAAGAATAGGTTCTTTGGTTTCAAGTAGCGATATGGACAATGGAAGTTCAACAGCCAGTGAAAGTGAAACTTCACCTAATATTTCATCATTTCCGAGTTTACATTATCGCGACAAGTCAAAGAACGATTCATCTTAACCCGTGTTCCTCAATTTCCTATACACTTCGCGGAGGGGGAAAATGTCGGCTAGGTACCAAAGAACCGGTACATCACAGAGGGGAAATTCTCGCCAACAGATTCCGTCGCCAAATCCCTTGGCGAATGTTCCCTTTTCTTTGTAGCGACGTTGCAGACAAAGTGGTTTACATTACGTCTATGGAGCCTTTCCTTCTTTACATAGAGGTTCTTTGGCTGGTGGGCTACATATTCACAAAGCCTACAGACCATTTTTCTAGGGTCTGCTCTCATTGGATAAAACATCTGCTTGGCGGTCATATTTGGAATAGTGAGTTATCGCCTTTTAGGCTTGGTAATTAACGCCAAACATACCCTGTGGGCTTTCCAGTAAAGCGAGGAGAAACAGCGTTTATTTCATTCGATAGTTTTTTATTTTATGAATGAAAGCTAAGAGGAATTGTGTGGAATATATTTTAAATAATCTACTGATCTTATTAATAGTTTATTTGTATTTGGTTAAAGAATGAAGTTAAACTGTTAAAAGTACGATAATTGTTTAGCAAGAAAAAGTATTCACATGGAAATGGGATATGTACTTTTTTCGTCATTTCTGTTAGAAAGAGTCTGTTGTGTAAATTTTCATAGCGCATTAATTATACAAATAAAAGAATATTAAAAAAATAAACCAAATGAAAACCTTCAATAAATATTTAAGGGCGTCGGATACATATTCATTTTACTTAAATTATGAGTAAGTATAGCTAAAATTATATTTTATTCCATTGTACGCCATTTCTATCGTAACGCTTTTCGGGATGTTGGCTCGTAATCTTGCAACTGCATCATCTGCTACAAAGAGTGCAAACAAGTAAACAAAAATAAGAAAAATTAGCCTTAACAAAAATAGAGAAAATAAAAGGGGTAAATTTTTACCTCCGCACCCGAAGGTGAAAAAACCAATAATGAGAAAGTCATTCAATAAAGTGAGGCTAAAAATAAGTCCATGCAGTGAGAGTTTGTAAAAGATACGAACGGGGATAGAACCTCCCGATCTCTAGAAGTCTGAGATTTTTTTCGTGCTCCATACCGTTGAGCTGCGATTCCTTCTCTGACTTTCACACGCTTTTCGGTACACCACGCTGATAAACGCAATAATAGCAATAATAGTAAAGGCGATGAAACAAAAGTCGCCAAGCACAAGATTCTGTAACCCACACTTTTCCTGTTTCAACCAATCGGAGCAAACAATAGAAGAAACGGTCTGTAGGCGGCTTTGTGAATATGCTGGTGGGCTATGCAAATTTTGAGAAGAACAACAGGGAAGCATAAGGATTTCAGCAGTTAACTGGAACCGGTAGTTGGTTACTTGCTCAAATGGTCAGTCGGCGGTAGCCTGTGTATGTTTGATCTCGGATCCTGCAATAGTTGGAGTACATGAAAAGCCACAGCTGATGTCTGGTCACAAACATGGAGATCATGAAAGAACTATTGGAAGCTGTTGGAGTAAGTAACGGCGAGAATAGTTGCCGTCCAAATTGGTAAGCTAAAGGTTTAATGTTTAGCTTGGTAACAAGTAGTGAATTGTGGCTCTTCGTAGGATTATTTTTGAAATGTGCATTTTACTTTCGTCAAGTAGACTGTTATCCTTATATTTTTGTTTGTGATACTTAAGTTTATTATTTGTGACGTGTACTTACTTAGTTTTTAAACATGCTTTTCAGAAGCGGCATTCATTTAAAACAATTTATTCTATTCAATCTTACAAAAGAGACAATTTGATATATTAAAATGCTTATTTAGTTCAGAGGACAGTCTTAATTAAGCAACACAAATACAAAAGAAGTACGAGATAACTCATTAAAGTTAGCACATTCTTAGTCTTCAAACCTGTCTCTATAAAGAAATATTGTGGTTTAGAAGCTAAGTCCTCGTGTCCCTTTCCGTATGCAAATAAGTAGCCTAATAATTACCATTCTCTTGCGAATATATATTATAAAACACATTATTGCTACGAATATATTATTGCTATGAATGCATTTATGCTATTATTGCTATGAATGCATTTATGCTATTATTGCTATGAATGCATTTATGCTATTATTGCTATGAATGCATTTATGCTTTGCATTTATGCTGTTGTTGCTATGAATGCATTTATGCTGTTGTTGCTATGAATGCATTTATGCTGTTGTTGCTATGAATGCATTTATGCTGTTGTTGCTATGAATGCATTTATGCTGTTGTTGCTATGAATGCATTTATGCTGTTGTTGCTATGAATGCATTTATGCTGTTGTTGCTATGAATGCATTTATGCTGTTGTTGCTATGAATGCATTTATGCTGTTGTTGCTATGAATGCATTTATGCTGTTGTTGCTATGAATGCATTTATGCTGTTGTTGCTATGAATGCATTTATGCTGTTGTTGCTATGAATGCATTTATGCTGTTGTTGCTATGAATGCATTTATGCTGTTGTTGCTATGAATGCATTTATGCTGTTGTTGCTATGAATGTATAAAAACACATTATTACTATGAATTAAGTATTGGTATGAATCTTTCTAATAGGTAGAGAAACATTTTTAATGGAACGTAAAATGAGAAAAAGTAAGAAATGTTTGTACAGTATCGTACTGCTAAAAGTGCTAATTCTCTTTTGTGTAACTTATGAGTAAATCCGCGATGGAAGATTGCGCATCGCCTTATACTTTTTTCAAAATCATACTGAAATTCATATCGACGCTAAAGTTTCAATATTATCAGATATCTTGGTATCTTTTGGCGGCAAAAAATACTGCTTTTTTCTGAATCTTAATTTTTATATTCTTCTATTCTGCGTGCCACAGAATTGTCAAAAATTTATTCCAGCTCGTTACTGGATGTTTGTGTCTTTCTCAAGCTCTCTAAAGATATGAGATATTTTGTGCCAGTGTCGGAAAGTTCTGTATAAATGTACTAAGTTTTCATTACTGTGTGATGCCACTTCGTCTAACAAAAATTTAATTAGTATCTTCCATAATTTTAGATCGCACCCTTCTGCAGTATCAGTACTTTGGTAGCTGTAACTTATGTTTCCTTAGTCTCATCGGCTAGACTGCAGATTACGGCCCAGTCTCCAAATGAAGCGAAATCGCGCCAAATCTGGTAACGTCTTGGCGTCATGAAAATCGTTAGGATTTGAGGTTATAGTATTTAAGCGGGCTTTTTGAATTTTCGTCATTTCACTGTGCTTCTAGTTAATTGTGTGATTACAATGGCTGACGTCGAAATAGTTGAACGTGTGGATTTTGCTTATTTGATTCGGTTGCGAGATAAGGGCGAAAGATGTGTGATAGAATGGTGCATGAATTATGGTTCGATTGCGAAAATGTACGAATGTCCTAAGTGTAAAAATAGTAAGAAATTACTTGAAATGAAAGATGCGACAGATTTGTGTGAATGGAGGGTGTGTGTCCATTATATGTGGTTAAGCACATGGTTGAAATGAGCCGTAGAGTCGGTGTTGAATGAGCGCGCCATTTTGAATTTCATCTTCATTATATTGTTACATTTTACTGTGGATATAAATAAATGCGAGTTTCTACTATTTATTATAAATAAAATTTATTGTAGAAATATAAATTACGCAGTTGTTTAACCATTTTTTGTTTTTTTAACTATACTATTGCTCATGTTTCAGTAAATCGAAATTTTGAATTTTACCTTTTTTCTTCTACATTTTTTGAAAGTTTTATATTAAATATGATTCCGATCATTTATTGCTCATTTACTGCTTATTACAGTTTCTTAAATTTCGTGCTAAAACGTTTTACTCCATTTTGCTACTGTCTTAAAAATGGTATACATTATGAAAAGTTTTAATATTGTTGATGCCATAAAATACTAACTTATTAACTTTCAAATACTTTGTTGTTTTTCTTGAACTTCTGTTTTAGATATTGTTACATGTTTACAGGATTCATTCTAATTCGCAACCATCTAATATGGCAATATGATGAGTTAGAGATTTTCTAAAACGCGCGAAAATAACCGATTTGGCGATTTCTCGAAAATGCGCCAAACTGGCCCGTAATATGCAGTTTTACCGCCTCATCAAATGAGCCTGTTAATTTCACCTTTGTATAAACCACGCCACAATTTTTCAATTTCTTTGTCATATGAAGTAGGAATATTATCAGTACAAAATTACAAATATCGTTAACTTGCTGAATAAAAAAAGAAAGAGAACTTTCCATTCACAGAAAGTATGAAAGCTAAAATTCGATTTAGCGTGCTCTAGTAACTGCCTAAGTTGAGGTCATAGTTAATCCACAAGCATATAAAACATTTTATCAAACATCAGCTTAGAGTTTTTAAGAATACAGTCGTACCAACCAAATATTTTCAATTTCCTCGTTAAACCCAGGTTTTCGCTAAATCAGAGCTCATTATAAGCTCATATGTGTATCGTGTACTGTAATACATAAGCATATGAAGATCAGCTTTGGAAAGAAACACTTTAGACAACAGATTTCGGTCTTCCACTGGAGTGACGATATGAAAGAATTAATGCGAGTCTTATCGAATAAAATAAAAATTCAAAACCTCATTTACAAGATGATTTTCAAACTGAAACGCGTATTTAACTCGGGAAGTATTGGCTACAATTGAAAAGATGAAAAACCCTAGTGGGTAACAAAGCTTGTAAATTTTATGTCCGCATGTAAATATAGTTCCTATGAACAGCAGTTAAAGTTTTTCATCGTAGTTAGAAGTTAATTTTTTCATGGAAATAAAGTTATTTCACCAAACGATAAACGTACATATTAAGGTCAAAACTTTTATTTATGCCTTTTTCTGGAATGTTTAATCTGTGAACCTTTCTTGCTTGATGCTATAACAATATTCAACCATTATCCTACGTTCTTACCCTGTCTTTATGATCTTGAAGCCTTGGTGGAATCGGTCACCCTCCTCAGGTCCACCAGTGGCCGAGCGGTGAAGTCGCTGAACATTAGTAATTCTGTCCGAGGTTTGAATCCCGCAAAAGGGCTGGCTTTATGGACATTTTCGTGGTTTCTTCATGTGTAACGTGTATACGAGCCAGTTTTTCTTTGAACGTCCTCCTCGAACTTGAAAAGAACGAAGGCATCTCTCCTCTTAGGCTTATAATTCTCGAGGCTTTGCTGTAATCACATAAAACATAAAAATGCTTATCGCTGAATGTACGAAGATTTTTCGAGAAATTATCAAGGAGGCTAAGTAAAATGTAATTTGATGCTTATGTAGCAACCAAGCATTTAGAAGCTCTGCGTAAGTTGCTGGACAACTTCGTTTTAATTCTATGCTCATGTATTTCCAAGGAAGTCTTTGACAATGGTTTTAATACCAACCAAGCATTCTTTTGAAGTTCTATCATTGTTCCCATTATATGTTATCCACTATTCTTTAAGGAGTCGCTGAATCTGTGAACTATCAAACATACCCGCCTTTATCTTTTCAAATAACAGACAAGGAAATGTTAGTGTGAGATACTTGAAACAGTCTCCGTCAGTTGGCAAAGCTTTAACGTATTGCTTCACGAGACCGAGTTTTATGTGAAGAGGTGGAAATGTTTTTTCTGTCGACAAGAGGCTGTTGTACAATGTTGGAATCGCTGGTTTTCAGGTCAGATCTTGGCGGTTAATTCGATTGCACCCAGTGCTTTTCACGAGCTCTCTTGTCGCGAATACGCAAAACAGAGATGGGATATTTGGTGCAGTAGCTAAAAAAGTATTGGCAATTGCGTATAATTGATCATATTAACTAACAAGGAAATGCTTTACAATTTTAGCTGTACATGACGAACACGAGAGGTTATGAACGCACAGATCTAATGAAACTTTCATTTTATTATGCCTTTTACACAAAATATACAATGAAAACTTAAATTTGCATGCAAAGAAGTATTGCCAAAATTTTGACTGCTATGCAAATTGTGTGCTGAGGTCATGTGTTTAGACTGATAAGAAACCCTGTTGGTATAAAGTCTGCACTGCTCTTTTAAGACGTTATTTTGCTAATACTGTGATAAAATATCTTTAAAGTGGAAGGGGTTGGATGTTAATGCTAAAAACATGATTATTCAGCTCAGAAATGAGGGTTTCACATATCGTGCTATAGGAATACAACTGAACCTGAGTTTTACTGTTAAAAGTATTGTAAAAATGTTCAACGGCACAGGATCGACGGAAAATAAGATTAGAAGTGAACGGCCTCGAATACTTGCTGCAAGGGAAAAACGTGGCGTTATAAGAGAGGTTAAGAAAACCCTAAAATAAGTGTACCCCACTTAGCCAAAACTGTTGCTAATACTTCGCATAAAACTTTAAGTGTATAGATTATATGGAATGTTTTATATGGAGGAAGTTATGGAAAGGCAGCTAGAAAGAAAACCTTCCATTTCAGAAATAAATAGGAGAGAGTGATTTGCAAAATCTCATGTTAATTTATCAGACGAGGTTTAGAGCACAGTTATTTTCCCCGACGAACGGAAGTTTAACATTTTCGGGAGTGATGGACGACAATATGTGTGAAAAGAGCAAACACCAAAATGGAAAAACAAGATTTAACACCGACTGTGAAACATGGCGGAAGGAGCGTCGTAGTTTGAGGCTGTATGGCAGCAAACGGAACTAGTATTTCATTGATGGTATTATGACAGCACGTACGTACATTGACATATTGCGCCATAACTTGAAATTCAGTGCTCCAAAACTTGGCTTAGTAACATCATTCGTGTTCAACAAGACAATGATCCTAAGGATACAGCGAACCTCACCCGGGAGTGGTTACTATATAACGCTCATCGCCAGTTAAAGACACCGCCTTAATCGTCTGACATAAATCCAACTGAAAATTTGCGATACAAATTGAACCAAGAAGTTGGGAAACATAAAATTTTGTGTAAAAGATTAACTTAAGCTTGTATTCCTGCAAGAATGACACAAAATCCCTATACCACAAACAAGACTTTGGTTTTCTGTATGAGAAATAAATTACAAGTTGTTGTAAATACAAAAAGTATTTGTATTCGATACAAAGTATTAAATTTTGTCCCACATTTTCGCTGTATGATCTTTCCAATACTTTTTTGACATGCAAATTTACATTTTTGTTGTATATGTGTAAAAGGCATATTAAAATGAAAGTTTAATTAGATTTGTGTGTATTAACGCCTGTGTTCGTTATGTCCGTCTAAAACTGTTAAGCATTTCCTTTGTTAGCTAATATGATCAATTATAGCCAATTGCCAATACCTTTTTTACCCACTGTATATCTGCGTTGCTAGCCAAGAAGGTAGCACTCAATGGCTTATTCGACTGCACCAAATAAATTTCTATTGTGAAGAAAAACACACTTCAAGCTCCGCTTTCAGCTATCGATGAACAGTTGTCATTGAGTCGTGTTACCAGCTGAAATTCCCAACTCATTCATTAAACCAATGGCTCTAGTGTAGAATTGGGTGCCCTTTCAATTGGCGAAAAATTTTGTTAAGTTTGGGCGATGAAACCCCATTTCTGGTTACCATGAGAGTTTTAACTTGGTTTTAGCTTCCTGATTTTTTTAAGTGAAAATAAATCGATGTGCACATAGGCAATGTGCAATGACTAGTTTGTGCAATTCTCTGATGTTTTTTAAGAGAAAATAGGTCGATGTGTACATATATATGGAGTTTGTGAAATTCTTTGACTTCTTATTTTGGTTCTGTGTAGCGGCCATCTTGAAATTGTGCCTTCCTGGCGCCGATCTTGGCGTCAAAAAAGAATCGCCAATAAACGAGGGGCATCCAATTGTAAACTTTTACCAAACCATGTAGGTGTGGCAATACAGAAATCCAACATCACTTCGAAAGTATTACAGAAACGCACTTTCTTTTGTTCGAAAACCTTCCCCTTTTTCAAGTAAGCTTTTCTTGTGCAGTTTTATGCTAACAGCTCTGAAATTTTTCTGGATGCCAAATCATTCAACTGATGCTGCTCAAATCACCTACGAAACGGAATCATCTTCAATTCCAAAATATTCGTCATTGGGGTGAATTCGATTTTCGCCAGAATCTCATTTGGGTACTGGGATGGCAAACTATCATACTTTACGTTTTTCTTGTTATATCCTGACGTTTTCGCTATACAAAAGTTGCAATCACTTGAGTAATCTTTGGGTTCTTGCTTAAATCATAAGGTATACCAAGTGGAAATTTAGAAAGTGTTCCCTTCATCCACATCCGTAAACTCTCGACACACTGCTTGCACCCTCTGTGATGGCCCAGTGATTTATGTTGATCAGCAATTTTCATTTTAAAATAGGCTTATTTTACAAAGGTACTGATGTTTGTCCTTTGACTGGAAGTAATGAAATTGCCACATATATACAAAACGAATCTGTGCTGTTTAAGCACTTACACTTAGTCACAAAAGTAAGTATGCAGAGTGTATGTGATGATGTCCTATGAAAATAAAACAGACTTACAATATTAGTTTTCAAATTACCGATTTATTTCGATTACAGCAAAATCGATCTTAATAACAAAATGAAAAATAATTAAATACAAATATTTAATTAGCAAGATGAGATTAACTTAAAATAGGATGTAATTTACATCATAAAAGTAAGTATGCAAACAAAGACAATATTGCAAATTTTACAATTTTTCAAAAAACATTAGTAATTTGTTGGATAGCCTTTGTAACACCTCTCAATGTAGATGGCACTGATTTTACTTAATTTTGAGTGATAGAAGATGGTATTTTCTGCCACTCCTCCAAAAGGGCTTTTTTTAAATCATTCTCAGTTATGATGTCTTGCTTTCTAATTTGGCGATCGAGATAATCCCCCAGTGTTCAGTGGGATTAAGATCAGCTGGGGATTTTAGCTGTTTTCGCACGTGATATAGCAGCCATTCCCGAACAACCCGAGCAGTATGTTTTTGATCATTATCTTTTTGGAAAGTGAAGGATCCATCGAGTCCCAATTTAGAAACACTTTGGCTTAGATTGTTCTTTAAAATATTCAAGTAGCTATATTGATTCATCATTCCGTCGATTATAACTAACTTTCTTACTCCAGTTGCTGCCATGCAACCCCAAACCATAACCGAACCCGCACCGTGTTTTATTACAGTTCCTCTCATGTTCTTTGGTTCTAGAGCTGCATTTGCTTTCCTCCAAACTTTTTGGTATCCATCTGACCCGTGGAAGTTGAATTTACTTTTATCCCAAAAAATCACGGAATTCCAAAAAGTTGTGTCCTGGTTTACATTTTCTTTTTGCAAAATCTATTCTCTTTTAGTGATCCACTTTGCTAACAAATGGTTTTCTTCGTATATTTTGACCATGGTATTCTGCCTTCCGTAACACACCGGCCAGTTGTTTCAGGATTGCATGACTTCTCAAAATTGCTTTTCACACCAGTTGTCAATTTTGGTGCGCTAATCGTCAGATTTTTTTCCACATTTACAAAAAGAATTCGCCTTTCTCGATCCGTCAAAATGGGCGGTCGTCCTGTTCTTGGCTTGTTTAGAGTATTTTCCTCAGCCTGGAACTTTTCAATGATTTTTTGCACTGTCGCAGCACTTTTGCCTATGATTTTAGCGATTTGTCTTTGGGACTTGCTTTCTTTACAGAGCTTTATGATTGCATCCTTTAAATCTTTTGATAATTCTTTTTCAAGTGGAGCCATTGGTGAATTGTTGATGTATGCAAGCTTTGTAGCAGAACTTATAAACTTATCACTGAAATACGAAAAATCTCTCGAGAAGTTTCATTCAGCTTCAGCCTATTTAAAAGTCAAAAATTCAGCGGGCATATATACTTTTGTGATTTAAATTTATACTGGTAGTTAACAAAATTACTCTTAAAGGTTTTTGAAACATGATTTGGTTTATTTTTCTTTACTTTATAACTTGAATCAGAAGCTATAAACATAACTCTCCAAAATAATATTTTTCTTATAAAGTCAAGTACCAAAAATCCGCCGACCTGAAATCCGCCAACTCCTGAAATCCGCATTGCCTCTCGAAATATAAACATTGAATTTATAGGTTCCAGAAATCGCAGAATGGAGAATGAAATACCGAAGAAAAAATATTTATCCAATAATGACGTCATAATTACCGAATAATACTGATTTTGTGTTAGTGGCAGAAAAAAAATCTTAGCCCAGAAGAGGTTTTTAGTATATATGATGTGTTCAGACGAGCCAACACTGGCATATCGGATAACCGATGATGAAATCATTGGCTCTGTTTTGAACTCGCCGCAGGAAGAAAACGATTCTGACCCCGACACAGACAATGAATTTGGTAGAAGTGAGAAAATATCTTTTACTGAGGGTTTGGAACATGATGAAAAATACCTAAAATACTTAGAACAACAGAGGTGTGTCACAGACCAAGAGATTGACCCTGTAAAATTTACAAAAAAAAAACTTATTCTGGAGCACCTAAGGTTTTTAAAACAAACCTTTATCAGAAAAATGTTTGAAACAAGTAAAAAAAAAGAAATATTTTATGCTTTATTAGTATCCCTTATTTTTACACGTCTCTATTTTTTAAGTCCTTTATGCTTTAAAATATTCCTGTAATCACTAATATAAATGAATAATATATATATAATAATTTAATGCATATAATAAAATAATGTAATAATGTATATTATTGTATATAATAATTTAAGTAAATGTAACTAATATGCCTTATTTATTTTGCACTTTTAGTCTGAATATTATGATTTGGCTTTTCTGTCCTGAAATCCGCAAAATCCTAAAATCCGCACAATCTCTGGTACCAAGCATTGCGGATTTCTGGACTTCTACTGTATTTATTTGAGAACTAAAGCTTTTTCACTTAAACTATGATTTGCATACTTACTTTTGTGACTATGTGTATAAGAGAACTAGCAGAGGTAGGCATAAGGAAAATTTGAGTTCGTATATAAATGGAAGCTAAACACTGTTAATTTTGTACACAAACCAGAACTAGGACTTACGTCGGAATATGTTACACTACATCAGAGTGACGCACAAAGTCTTGCTACAGTACCTCAGATGTAACTAAACTAGTCTAGAAAAGTATGCACTTGTCGCTACGGTGTCATTCACCCGGCGTCAGTTGGAAAGTTTATGTAACCAGTAGTACTTATAATTCATGCTCTATGCCGCAGAAACTGGTCACATGCAAATAAAGTGTAGAGAAAAAAATTGGACCTGTTAAGAAAACTAACTACAGTTTTGTAATCAACGTCCCTATTTAATTCTAAAACAGCTCAAAAATCGAATGCAACAGAATTGTGCTGCAAGTTGTTTCTCAGTGTTGTTACCTTTGACTAATTCTTATGATCTTAGATGTTATGAGCATAACATTTCAGTTTACTGCATAGGTATACCAACTAAAATGCATTCTAATGGTGGAATTTGTTTTTCAGCAAAGAGTGAAGAGACAAGAATTTGACGCAGATGGTAAGCAAATTAATTATTCGTGAAATGTTTAAGGTAATGGTTACGAACTGTGGTTAATTTCATAAATGTTTACATTTAATTAATCTTGCCAAATTTAGTAACTCTTTTGATAAAAAAAATACTAACCTTATTTCTATTATTGTCTATGCTTCTCATTTAACGCTTTGCATGCACTCCTAACATGCTGTTTCTTATATGCAAATAAACTGAATATCAAACAGGATTATTAAGTCGATAGCAAAGCAACAGCTTTCGTTTTCATCATGTAAAAGCGTTTTGGAGTCTAAATTAAGAGGTTATACCTTTCCATCACTAGTTATCTTAATATTTTCATTAATGCCACGTTCCTCAACCATTCATTATTCGCTGCCCAGTTTTCAATCATCATTTTCATCGCGCTCCCCGGCCCCACAATAAAATGTATACAACGATGATATATATTGAGTATTTTGAGTTCTCTTTTCAAACTATTTTTTAACTATCTGCCAAAACAAGAGTAAAAGCGAGCCAATGTTGGCGATGAAGCGAATAGAAGCGGAGAAAATTTAAATATTATATTTGAAATGAAAGCCAAACAGGGAGATAACGTTAAAAGAATATGAGAGTACAAAAATTCGTTAATGAAAGTTAACCTAGACGGGGTGAGCTAAATTTAGAAACTGGGAATACTTTTTTTTTAATAACAAAAGAAATAAAACAGAAGCATGACTAGAGAAAAGAGAAAAAATAAATAATATGGTTTGTGAAAGCCGACTCGAGTACGCGCAGAGCAAATGTTTTCTCGAAGGAAGAAGGAAAATGTTTGATAATTCAATTCTCATTCGAGTGGATCGCTATCGAATTTATCGTATGTTATACAATGGTGAAATAAATTAAGTAAATTTTCATATTTGATCTACGATCTCCAGAACTACTGGACAGATTTTAATAAAATTTGGTGTGAATATAGGTTGATACAATACAAACAAAATGAACGTTCAACATTTATAATAGACACACATGTTCGTGTGAAACACTCATGGAGGTCTGAACGTTTGAAACAGCGGGTGCAGAAGACGCAAAAGAAATGGGTTGATTAGTTCACATACGTGCAGGAGATGATTGTCCCCAAACTTTTGCGTCATTTTCTTGAAGTTCCAACTGCTACCCCCTTATTAATGCACCCTCAGAGGTTTAATTTTCTTTTCTAGCTTATTAAGGTACCTTCTGGGATCACATAAGCAACTTCACAATCCATATCCGAAATTTGACGTTTAAGAACTTTAAAAGAATTGGAATTTAGAATAAAATTCTATACTCATGAAAGAGCTAAATAGCTGATTTGATGGTTCTCTTGGAACTGAAACTAGTTACCTTCTAATCACTGTAATATATATTGTAACAGAGCAGGAAATAGAGTGGTTATAAATGAATAGTCGAAATTGTTTTCCTTTCATCCAACACCAAATTAAATTTTTTTGAATACTTTGAATACATTTTATCAGCAATTTTTATATAACCTTTTTTATTGTTATTTTCCACCATTTCTGATAATTTTTCGCGAACGCCTAAGTCATCACGTGCTCCCAAGGTCACACGTACAACAGGTTGGGAACCGCAAGTGGAAAACCTTTCGACCTTCCTTCTAGGATTTTGATGCAGAAATTTTGGATATTTAATGATTTTGAAAGAAGTAAAGGCTCCTCGTAAAGTGCAGACATTGTAGTATTTTTTAGGCACTCTATAAGGATTTTTCCTTGCATGCAAAATACGTTAATACCTCCTAAAATCCTGAAAAATATCCTACATGTAAAATACTGGACAGAATCGTTGCTTGCATGAGACTCGTAAAGCGTCTAAAGAATACAGGTGATGGCTTTCTTTGGGTACTTCACACTTCTAAATTTCCCGCACTGTACTATTTATTTGGGCTTATACATTACATACTGACTTCCCAGGATGTGTAAGTTGGGAGTGCTGCAATGCGAGATATACTTCCAAAATGCTGGGATCTATGTCGTCCTTGCTTTGGGTTGGTAAAGTCATGTGTTCTGCCCTTCTGAACGAAATACCAGAGACTCCTTTTGAACGTCTTACAGTGCCCGAGGAACCCCCTGCACCTTGTGACTTCGGAGTGGGAGCACCAAATTTGGATATGTGCACGTGGTTAATACCTGTCAATGCATCGGACCGCAGCAAGTGGAGACTCGGTATGGGAGAACTGTCTGCGTGGATTGGAGGACCTAGAGCTGATCACACCACATCGGACAAACAAGGTAATAAACTGGATACCATTTTATGTGTTTTAATTACCTTATATTCAAACGTTGAGAGATTTCTCCATTTTATGCATAGAAACATTCCCAGGGTGTTAGTCCCAAAACGAATTACGAAGTGTTGAATTATTTTACCGTAAATGTAAGCGTTAAAAATGTAATATGTTATTAAAGGATTAAAGAACGTATTTATTGTATGGCATAAGATATTCCATGAAAGAGGTGATTTACTGAATAAGCTGGCAAGCATTAGAAAATTTTTCTTTGCAAAATTTTGAGAAGGAAGGATATATTTCTTAAATGTTTAGAATAGCGTTTTTATATTGTAATATTTTTTAATAGAATTTCAAAAATATGCCTATATTTTCCATTTGTACAAAACTTTTTTTTGTTCCAATGGCGGGCCCTTAGCCCACTTCTGCTTGGCCACTACTAAGGCGAGAAGTAGTGGTCACTTTATTATGGAAGAACCAAATAGGTGGGCCACCTTTGTCTCCTATGAAGGGACGGATTAACTTCTAATCAAGTCACTGTACCTACTTAGTGTAGCCGCTCTAAGCAATGTGAAATGTGTATTGCAATATAAAGGATAGTTGCAGGGTTCGGACAACACCCGAGTAGTCTTAGAAAGCCGTCCGGGTGTCCGGCTCTGCTGTCACCTATCACCCATGAAGGGACGAACAGTTACAGCCATGCCTCCTCCGAGATTCGAAACCAGGCCCGTTGGTTTCGTAGCCGGCTCCCCTAACCGCTATACCGTTAGTCGGCCATTTGTATAAAATAAAATGTTTGATGTATAGTGTTGCTTAACTGGCGAAAAGTTCCATTCATAATATCCAAAATCATTTAAAATATTCGTATTTTGTGTAATTTATAAAAAATTTTGGTATTTTTCTCAGTTTGTATTTTGAAATATTACTAATTTTAGTACATTATTAAAAAACATATCTTTGAATATAACTTAAGCTAACAATATTTAATTTACAATTTTGATGCATCTTTCATAAAGTTTTGGAACGTAATAAATGGCAAATTTACACAAAGAACGTATTGTCCTCATTATGGGACCACGTACCTTTACGTTAATCACACCTTTTTTAAACGTTAATCACACTAGTGTTTTTCACCCTTTTCTCCATCAGATCTAGATTTTCTGTGTTATTAGCATCTTTGTATGCTATCAATTACGTGTCATTCTAGTCGTTTGCAGAAGCAGCATCATTTAGATATTCTTCAGGAACTATCGATAGATAATTCTGAAGCGGCATAGCTGTCAATAAAATATGACACAAAGTATATTCCATTTCTTCAATCTGAAGTATAGAAGCATTTTTATATTACATGGAACTGGTTTTTAATATCAGTCGGTCACTTAAACGACACCAAACTTGTTAAAATGCACGATGTGACGGTGAGGAATATTTTAATCACATTACAAAAGCAGTTCGTAATACTCTAATTTCCATTACTCTAATTTCCATTACTCTAATTTCCATTACTCTAATTTCCATTACTCTAATTTCCATTACTCTAATTTCCACGATTTTGCAGAATAGCTTTTTAGATCTATTTCATAAATGAGCTTTACGATCCAACTGTTATGTTCCTGTTGAATATAAAATGAGAACTTTGATTAATCTGCTTAATGAGGGACGACTTTTAGGTGGTTATGTATTCTACGAGACATCTTATCAAGAGGACCTTCATCAACCAGTGGTGCCTACTATACCGAAAACTGATCGGCAGGTAGTTGGAGGAGCTCGACCATTGCCCCAAGGTGCAGGAGGATCTGCAACTGATCCCAGTGAGCAACGAGGAGTTATTGACAGTGCATGGTTCATCAGCCGAAACCTCAGCCGAACTGGACCCATGGGTTATTGCCTTAGTTTCTATTACATAATGGAAGGACTCAGTGCCGATCGGTTGATCATCCACCTGAGGGACATGGAAACAGCTGAGAATGCCTCTTTGTGGGAAATAAGAGAAGGCGTGGAAGGAAGCTGGACGAAAGGGGAACTTGCATATACGTATGATGGATTCCATTTGGTGAGAATTTAAAAAAATCTTATTTAATGCAGGCATTTAAATCTAATCAATTTATAAATATTCTAGTTAAAGTATTATTTTTTAGTGGTATATACAGTTACTTTACAAATCCTGAAAATGCTGTTGGAGAAATTCAAATGCGATATCAGTCTTTGGATAAAGATTACTCTCAATAAAAATATACTTTACGAAGCGTATACTGTTATAAAGAACTAGCACAAGTGGTAACACTAAGTATATGTTGTGTGTTACATTATGTACCCTACTATGCATATTCTGTATAAGATAAAAATGAATTGTGATTGCTATAACTTAAGCGAAACTTTATTTTCATAGTTGCCTGGATAGATTACGAAGTTTATTGTGCCACAAGTTAGCTAAGTTAAGTACTTTAAAGAGATAACAGTAATATCTATAAATGTTTTTCAGATCATATTTGAGGCTGTTACCAAACCATCTAATGATCCAGCGAGACCGTTCAGAGGCCATTTTGCTTTGGATGATATGGTTTTTCAAAAGATGGGGAGCCCAGATCTGGACAACTGTTTCGGTAAGTTTAATAATTATATCAATATCTTGAAATATTTGAAATTGTGGCCAACTGTAGTCATCTCCTTTATTCATTAGGAAATATTATAGAAATATTTAGTATGCAATTAAAATGCAATGCATCCTAATTTGCTAAATTTGTCTCGATAATTCTGTGTAATTACTAGCTAGCGTAAGGACATTTTTACTTAATGAGGCTGTAAGGTATTTCTCTGGCCTTCTTAGCATGCCTTCGTGGAGTAATATTCAAGCACACTCGGCGCGTATTCGAGAGGTCCATGGTTCGAGTACCGGCGAGGGCATTGATCATTTCTTCCTTTCCTGTTTCAGAAATCCTCTACAACTGGGGCCCGAATTAAAAAAACGGTGGTGGATGATAATTCTTCACCACCAGGATTTGGCGATTTGGTCCCCTAATCCCCAGTCGCCCTTTAAAAGGGGGATTATATAAGGCATTTCTCCCGTCTTCTTAGCATGCTTTCGTGATATAATTATTATATCACGGACCATGGTATTATATTTCGTGGTATAATTATCGAATCACGGACCTCTCTAATAAACGTATTCGAGAGGTCCGTGGTTCGAGCCCCGGCAAAGGCATTGCTAATTTCTTCGACTTCCTGCTTCATAAATATCTAATATTTCTACAAGGCTTTAACCTTGAAACGCATTAAATTTCAGTATAGTACTGCATAGAATATTAGGAAGATTTAACGAACACAAATTTTCAATAATCATTTCTTACAGGTCACTGTACTTTCGAAGGTGGCTTTTGCGGATGGACGAATGACGTGGAGGACGATTTTGATTGGGAGTTAGGCAGATCTAGTAAAAGTTTTCTGACGGGACCTTCGAGAGATTTCAGTAGTTACAATAGAGACGAACAGACAGGTAAATACGTTTTATGAAAGTTTTAAATTTCCTTAAACTGTAATTATTAACTACAGATGAAGATGTTTTAATATGCGTTCTTTTAAACCGATCTAAAATCAAAACTGACGCAGTTTAGTTTGTCAAAGTCCTATTGGGTATTAATGAGCACTAACCGTGATATGAAGATTTCTAAGATATCAATATGTTTCTCGCATTGTGATAAAACAACGGTACCTAGAGCCATCCAATTTTGAATGACGTAATCCTACTGCGAATAAATCGGGGCATCTGAAAGCCAAATTTGGAATTTGTTTTATTATCGATTTCATATTTTGTAAAACTTGAACGAATTTTTGATTAACAAACTCAAGGATTTCAAAACGAGCAATGGCAACGTTGTAAAAAAGATTATCTCCAGCACGCGAGACTTTGTATCGGAAATTCTAAAGATATGCTCATATTAAATTATTTTGCGATATTACTTTTGAACTGAATTTTATGGTTTAAGTGCGAAAAGCATGATATTTAATAAGTAACACGCAAAATGATAAAAAAACGCCTCTTTTTACGTAATTTAAAATCTTAAACCTTTCGGATTTTTTTAAAAATATATTCTTCATGTGTTCGTTTCATATTTGTTTTAAAATTTGCTTTTATAGTTTATTTTCGCCACTGAAATGGGTCACTCGGTGACCCGGGCCATAGTTTACCGAGGCCTATTCTAAACTCTGGTCTCCTTATAGAAAGACGAAGAAAATGAAATTGGTCTACAGTTTTTAAAAGATACCGTAGAAATGTATGCATATATATGGCGTTTGGGATGATAATTATCAAATAGATTATGATCTCTACATGCAGAGCTAAAATAAAAGTTTAGCACTTAAAGGTATTTTAATGTGTCCAGATGTTTAAAAAATATTTCTGCTTAATTTGATATTAAAGAAAAATTAAGAACAGCAAATGAACAAATTAAAATAGCTCTCCTTGTACTATCCTCCTTGAGCCTGCTTATAGGTTTTAAGTATAATGAACTATGAGACTTAATCCTCTAAAAACTAAATCTGCTTGATATATACGGCTACATTTGACAACCAAACTTTGCAAAATAGTACAAATAAATCTATTACTATTGTTATTTATTAGAATACTACTAAAAAGGATAGATACAGGGGCTCTAGTGTAGAATTGGGTGCCCTTTCGATTGGCGAAACATTTTGTTCAGTTTTGGCGATGAAACCCCATTTCTGGTTACTATGAGAGTTTTAACATGGTTTTAGCTTCTTGATTTTTTGAAGTGAAAATAAATCGATGTGCACATGGACAATGTCAAGACAATGTGCAATGACTAGTTTGTGCAATTTTCGGATTTTTTTAAGTGAAAATAGGCCGATGTGTACATGGACACGGACTTTGTGAAATTCTTTGACTTCTTGTTTTGGTTTTGTGTAGCGGCCATCTTGAAATTGTGTCTTATTGGCGCCGGTCTTGGCGTCAAAACAGAATCGCCGAAAAACAAGGGGCACCCAATTGTAAACTTTTACCGAAGCAGGTGACGTTTTCTTAAGTTTTCGGTTTTTCTTACATTTTGAGCGAAAAAAGGGCTTTCAGGATTACTAGATATGTTCCCACAAAACTATTTATCAATATTTTACTTTTATATTTGTCACTAAAGTTCATTAAGGTATAAAGAATTAAATGGAGTAAAATGTAAGTGATAAAATAAAATGTTTGTGAAATACACAAGCTTGAGCACATACTATTTTTTGAGGAACTTCTTTTCATTTACAATATTGTCTGAAACAATTTTAGGTATGTACAGAAGCCTAAACTTTTAGTCCATTTAATTCACGATGTTCAATAAATTTACTAAGGTTTTTTTTAAGAAAAAACTTGAAAAAAAATCAAGTTTTTCAAAAACTGGTGTAATGTAATACCAATACAAACAGAAAGAAAAGGAAATGTAGCCAAATAGAAAAATTAAATTGCAAAACTAATCTTGTTCTCGAGCAATAGATAACAAATATAAAGGTTGAAAATTTATTATCTTACCATTACCGAAGGTATTCAAACAAAAAATTCTCATTTTTAAACTTATTTTGTGAACTTAATGTATCTTCAGGCATCAACTTCTGGATTCTTAAAGAGAAACATTCTGTTCAAGGCGTAGAACAGCCATAATTCTGCTTCTAACGACCGCAGACACAAAATGAAAGTAGTTTTCAGAAGCTTAATACACCAGCCTTAAAATAAGTAATAAATTTTTAAGAAAAATTTCATCAAAATTGTTGATTAGAACCTAGTTCGGTACCTTAAGCTCCCCTCTGTTAATTTCAATGATGCTGAAAAATCCAAGATTAATATATTAATCTTCGAACTTAAATCTCTTAAACTAATCTCATTATTAAGTGGATCCGTCAATTAAGATGTACACCGAGCACACAAAAAAAAGACAGTTCTATATCTCCCGTTCTACTGGGCCGATTGACGAAATTCGAATTGCGTTTTTCATGCCTCGAAAGCGCCATTTACGGTATGTATTAGATTTATATAGAGCACTAGCCGCTGCGCGGCCAGCCTTCGTCTGGCTTTTAAGTGTACCAGAAAAATGCCTAAAGAGAACATCAAACATTAAATTTGAAAACTGCACAGAATTTTACTCTGCAAAACAATTTTATCGAAAAAGAAACAACGACGTGAAAAAAAATCAGTTAAAAATGCATTACATATAAAAAGCATACAACGAAATAAGCAATATCCCTTAATACAAATATTAATTACCATAATAAATAAATTAAGCAACTTCCTTTGCAAAATCTTAAGAACTCAAATGGTATAGACAGATTAAGAACTTAAACATATTAACATATTAAAAAATATCATACAAAACTTTTTTTATAATTAAAATTATATATAATTAAAACATAATATTACAATGAAATAAGCAATATCCCTTGATACAAATGTTAATTATCCTAATAAAGTAATTGAACAATTTACCGTTGCAAAAAGAAACAACTTTTATCCTAATAAATAAATTAACCAACTTCCCTTTGCAAAATCTTAAGAACTCAAATGGTATAAACAGATTAAAAACTTAAACAGATTAAAAAATATCATGCAAAACTTTTTTATAATTAAAATTATATATAATTAAAACATAATATTACAATGAAATAAGCAATATCCCTTGATACAAATGTTTATTATCCTAATAAAGTAATTAAACAATTTACCGTTGCAAAAAGAAACAACTTTTTAATTTCTTAAACTTTTCAGTCTCTTAAAAACAGTAACATAAGAAATACGATGAAAAATTATTGCCAAGCCGAAATTTTTAAAGGAATAAAACTATTCTCAAAAGGATGCAATTTCATCAAAAATCTATCAACAACAATAAGAAAGGAAAATTGTTGCCAAAACTACATTTTAAAATATCTGAGATGTGAGAAGGGTATTCGGAAGCTTCATTTAAAAAATTAAAAAAAAATACAAAATATTATTATTTTTCCAAAATTCCTTTTTTAAAAGGAGTCGAAAGGATTAAAGTTCAACGTGTCCAAAAATCAAAGGAAAATAAACAGCACATTTTTTAAAAATAAGTGGGGTTTTTTTTTTTTAAAATTCCGCTGAAAAGGTGTTAAGCTCACCTTCCTAAATAAATTTGTATTTAATCGATTTATTGAAATACGAAATTTATTTTAAGTTCGTAAAATAGCTAAGTGTCTACGCTTCACGACGATGTAAAAATGAAATGTATAGAGTGAAATCTCGCTTTCCTGTAACCCATTATGTCTCAAAATGACGCGATTTTGTCAAAAAACATAAAATAAAAAAAATTCTAATTCGAATTTCGAAAAAATCGCTTCGAGGTGCACTGGCTCTTGCGTAGATACACCTATGTACGAAATTTAGTGGCCCTGGGTCTATTAGCTTACTCGCAACACGAACGGAAGACGCACGCGCACACGCATACGCACTCTTTGTTTTATAATATGTAGAGATTGTTCAAATATGGATATTTTGACACAAAATAGGACTTTTCTGAAATGACACGTCAATGGTTTTATATATTTCGATTCTACGACTCAAATTATGCCAAACTGCCAAGTTTTGTAAAAATCACACGAGCAGTTTTTAAAAAATTAGCTCCCAAAAGTTTAGCTCTTCAATGTTAACTTAATTTGGTATGTATTTATTTAATCTTTCTTTATGAAACTTATTTGATTTCTCCTTATACAGTTCGAAATTTAGGTTCATTCAAAATAAAATTCAAACATTTTCATGATTTATTTTAAAAATTTCTATATTTTAATAATTTTTATAAATTTTTCGAAAAAATTATGAATTATAATCTATCAAATTTTTACAATCAGCTTAAAGTAGATGTATTTCTAAGCATACCTGCCACAAATTAGAGCTTTTTATTCAAAATTTCCGAATGTATACGAGAATTTATATATAGGAGCGTTTTGAAATTTGGCATATTTGTTGAAAGCGATAATAACGAAAATGTGGTTTACGCACTTTGTTAAAATTATTTTAAAGTAGAACAGTCTGACTTTTTTTCTTCTCATCCACAATGGAAAAAAGAAGGAACGATCTGACTTTTCCCTCCCTGCAGAATGGAAGGGAAGGAAAAATGGGTTGGCACATATTAAAATGTTAGCCAAGGGAATTATTTTGGGTTCAAACTGGAAAAAATTCGCGAAGTTAAATTTTTGAATTTCTCCGTAAATTTTGCACCAAATATTACAAAATTTAATAGTTAGGCATAATTTGAGTCGTAGAACCAAAATATGAAAAAAAAATTGGTATGTTATTTCAGAAAAAGTCCGCTGTTGTGTCAAAATACCTATATTAGTACAGTGCTATATATAAATCTAATATCTAATCTAACTCGCGCTTTCCAAACATGAAAAACTCAATTTGAATTTGGCCAATCGGTCCACTAGAACGGGAGATACAGAACTGTCCCCCCTTTTTGTTTTTTGCACAGTGTACATAAATAATCCAGATATAAAGTAAACTACAATCACATGACCGATCTCTTAATTTAAAAATTAAATCATATACTAAAGTCGTATAGCGTAAATACTCAAATACATACATATAAAGCTAAATTTTATATGTAGCTATTTGTGTACCTATCTTCATTATGTGTATATATTAAATGTGTTTACTGAAAATAATTAATTTTTCTTTTAATAGTATTGATTGAACATCGCAAAGTTGCGTTTGCAACACAAGTCATAACCGCAAGCATGTCTGAAATGAAAGCGACAGATTACAAGTAAATCTGCAGAATGATCTCGCTACGGAACGAATAACTGACTTTTCTCGCGTAACATCGTAACACAAAGAGGCTTAATTCAAAAATCCTTCACAAAAGCGGTTATAAAGATGAGAAAAAGGTTTTGTTCTCATCATTATAACCAGTTGCATACATGACATCCAATATACTTGAGCTGGAATTTCAGATTTAATGATTTTACTTTCAATTCGGGCTTTAAACACTACTTTTTCTGGTAAGTTTTACAGAATTCTTATATTTGTGGATCAATGTCATTATAGATCAAAGGTGGGCATTAAATCAATTGCGATCGACCGGTGGACCACCAAGACATTTTAGAGTGACCGCCTTTACCAAGACCTAAGAAGTGCATATTAAAAGAAACATATTTATAAAACTTCGACGAGAGCTAACTAAACTGGACAATCGGCTTTTCGCAATCGATGCGACTGTGTTTACTTGAGAAAATGATTTAATGAATATGTACACGACACATGTGCCTTCATTGGAAGCACCCGATAACTGAAAATATAAATTACGTATTCTGTTTATCTCTTCGGGAAAGCGAAGTTTTTCTCTTTCAAAATGACAAAATTTTAAAAGCACGTCGTTCAAAACCTAAGACAGTCTAATGGACGAAGTAAAGTATAATTTTAAAAAAAGTCACATTTCATGTAACATCGTTCTTTGGCTCTACCTGTGTCCCGTCTCATAGACGACCACTTAGAATCCAGCACACGATTAGCAGTTAGTAATTATATACCCAGATAATCAAGATCCTCGAACAGTATGCAGACTAAGTCTTCTACTAACTATAACTACGAGATTACATTATATGAAAATGAATTATTTTTAATGTAGTTTGAATTGTTTGATAAGAAATGAATCATTTGAAATTATTATATTTGGGGCTATTATTAATAATAGCCCCAAATATTGTAATGTATCCTGCCTTTTGCTTTAAACGCGATTTTAAGAGTAAGAATTTTTTAGGTAGGGTTAGGTAGGTAAGTGCACATTCTGTATTTATTACGAAGTTGTAATAAATATTGTAGAACTTTTTAACTCACCGCACTTCGCCATTCGGTGGACCGGAAAAAATTAGAAAGACCCCATGCCCTGGCAAAGTCTGCCCATCCCTATTATAGATCAATATGTCACTTATAGATCAATATTTAGATCAATATTTATAGATTAGTGTGCCACTCATAGATTAGTGTGCCACTCATAGATTAGTGTGCCACTCATAGATTAGTGTGCCACTCATAGATTAGTGTGCCACTCATAGATGAGATATGAAACGGCTTTTTCTTTTAGGTGGTTTCGCATACATTGATGCATCTTTTCCTAGACGACCTGGTGACAGAGCTCGACTACAAAGCCCTAATTTTTTAGCTACAGGTGAGGAAAAAGCATTGACTTCAGATGCTCTAAAATATTACGTGTTTTAAAAGAATGATAACTATGCAGTATATATTCTTAAATGTGCAACATATATTCTTAAATATGCCAATATATATGCAGTATGCATTCTTAAATATGCCAATATATATGCAGTATGCATTCTTAAATATGCCAATATATATGCAGTATGCATTCTTAAATATGCCAATATATATGCAGTATGCATTCTTAAATATGCCAATATATATGCAGTATGCATTCTTAAATATTAATTTAATATAAAAGTAAATTAATAAGCCCAAGACCTGCGCTAAAGTTGCAAAGTAAGCTGCAGTTTTGTCACCAAATTAGGCTGAACTTTCTTAAATAGAAAACTACATGTTACGACAACACCTTCACTTCCATGACTTATTACTTGCATTCCTGTCATTTGGTTTTAAAATTTGGCAGGAAAGTTCGTTAATTTTTCCTTTCTAGTTTGATTTTTAAATTCCTTGTTTACTACAAGTTTTTACTTTTAATTTAATGGATTATTTCATTTTTAGTCTTGTCGTGATTTTTAATATTTGTTCATGAATTTACTTTTGTTTTTACTTTCGTATTTGAAATGAAAAGAGTGTAAGGGATATGTCTTCTAAAGTAAGCATCTCGTTCAGATTGTGTTATTAATGGGAAACTTTAATTATAAAGATGATTTGCTTTTTAACAGAATTCTTTTGTTTTAAGTGGACAAATATCTTTATTTTGATTTATTTTGATTGAGTATCAATTGTGATTTATGATTTCAATCTAACAAATAATTTGATGCTTACTTGGAAGTAAGCTGAAACTCTTATTTTAATTGTTGTTAATTGATGGTAGATTGGTTTATCCCCTTGATAAGTCGATTAATCTGCTATCAATAACAGTAACTGGTTTATCAATACTTATACTCGCCATATTATATAATTCAAGTTGCATATATATTTTTTCCGTCAAAAGTGTATTTTCTTCTGTCAGGAAGCGAAGATTTACTTTCAAATATTGCATGCTGCATTTTACTATTGTTTCGTAAATTTACTTAAAAGCTATTACATCATCTTCACTAATTCTCTACTTAACGCCTTTAATGCATTATTTACATCGTATTGATTAGAAAATGTTTCTCAAGTACTATTGAAATGCACACTGTTTAGAAAACTATTCTCTTCATATATTAAAAATGTTTGACAGATAAACTTGAAGAACAGTGATCGCTAATTTCTTGATTATTGAAGCTCCAAACGTTTTTGACAGCCGAGCTATTTAAAAACTTCCCAAAATTTTGTAGAACATGCTAGTTCGTACGAAGATTCTAGTGTCATCAAAAAGCTGAACATGCGATAAGCTAAATCATTATTTGTATTTAAAATGAAATTACGTAGAATATTTAACATTGAGAATTTACACGAAGTTAAAGCAAAATTTCGTATGCACTCGATTTAGTTTAGAAAGAAATCTTATATATTTATTACAACTTTAAAAAAACTCAATTTAATATTAACTTAATTTAAAAAGCTTAACATTACATTTACGAGAACAACGTTTAATTTATTGTCTACTCCGAACTGTTTCCTAAGTTACAGATTTACATGAAGAATTTTTTCATGTACCTTTATAAGGTATATCTCCCACATTCTTAGCGTGTCTTCGTGGTGTAATAGTCAGCACACTGAGCCGGTAATTCAGAGGTCCGTGGTTCGATCCCCGGCGAAGGCAATGCTCATTTTTCATCATTCC
>KK120658.1:195924-210202 GCA_000611955.2 Stegodyphus mimosarum | reverse complement strand
TTCTAAATTTTCTAAATTAACCTAATGTCTCTACACCTTTAATAGTTATATATAATCGTTTTATACGACTGGTTATGACAAACATAAAGGAGGTGACTACATACTATGATCAGTTAGGTCAATTAGTTAATTGAATTACGGTAAAGCACTCGAGGGCTATCTGGATAAGAGAAGGGAGGCCTTCGTGGAGGGCTTTCTTAGAGAAAATGTCTCAAATGCACGATACAAATGGAAAAAACCTCGAAAATATTTATGCAGGCAGTCCGTTTACCGGACTTCGAACCCCATACCGAACCAGTGTTCAGCGACTTTACCGCTCAGCGCTGGGTGGGGCTCCGATGATTGAGGTGTCAAGTAGTATAAATTCTATAATCAATATAAATAGCAATATAAATAAAAAATGCATTTTTATTTATATTGCCAGAGGCAAACCTCGGGGCCGCGATCCAACCGGTTAAGCCCACAAAGTCGAAGAAAATCAATCTCAGTAAAACGAAGTCGGAAAGTTACAAGTCAAGCGACATCAGCCGACTCCACCAATAGGGGCGTTTCCCTCGGACAACCAGCGTAATCCAACCATATACCTCCACCACAGACAGAGGTACGGACACGACAGTACCAGTACGGTCCCTGCCAAGCCCGAACCAACCTTAGAATTAACTAGGGCTCTAGTCCTGTGAAGGCAACTTATGTGCCCCCGTGGGTGAGACTGCGTAAGTATAGATCCTAGCCAGTACTTCCCAGGTATTCTCCTGAGTCAACCCCCGGCGGGGGGAGGGTATGCATACAGAGTTGCGTAGGGCCCCATACAGTTAGTTACACTTGAATCGGACTAAAATGACGGTAATTACTGGCGACAAAAATTTAGTCGCCCAAACCATTGCTAGCTCTGCGCTTCGTCAATTTGACGAGGTAGCCATTTACCTCAATATTAAATATATTTGTCCGTGTAACCTTATTTTCCCGTCGACAATTCGCATTTTGAAGCTTTCATGTTACATTATACAAGAAATATTACAGTGCAAAATTCGCAATGATATTTTATCATACGCCATTGAATTCCACTACTTCTTGTTAGACAGTGTTTGAGCAGTGAGATGTATGCGTATTATAATTAGTCAAGCAAAGAGATTGCACTTTTACAATAATAATTTTAAGGTTTCTTTGTAATTAGATTCGTCATTAGATCTTTGTAATTAGATCTTGCGCGAGAAGTTTTCTGCGGATTGGTAGTCGACCGCGGGTAACGAGAAAAGTCGTTTTCTACGAATTATTTTGGTGGATTGTTTTTATCGGTGGACTTTTGTTATGTTTTTGCAATAATGTCGGGTACACATGAGAAGTAAGTCAACGCACGTACATTTCAACATTAAAACGTACGTTGCAAAAATGCATGTCTATGAATTCGCTTGTCTGACACTGTTATGCTATGACGAACGTAGCATTCGACACCAGAGCTTCTAGCTATGCATCGACATAAATCTGGGAACTTGAACTATGGACATACAGCAGACAATTTCGCCAAGCGCGCTCTGCTCGTAGGTTGTCCACAAGTAGTTCGCATAATTGAACTTCATCCCTAGGAGCATTGATTTAGTGCAATAATAAAATAGAACGTGATCATGATGATGAATTATGAGCAGATAGTTTGACGAATTGCGAGGACTAGATTATCAATGACGATGCTGAGTGACAAGGAATTTCAAGCAGTTCTGATGCAAGCCCGAATTCTGGTTCTCAAGAAGGATCGTCAGTAAATAACTCTCAGTTTTGGAAGAGATTTTCTCGCCAGGAATAAGTATAGAAAACCTTCCGGATAGCGTAGCGAATGACGTGGCTCTATTTATTGGCAATTTGTTTTTACATTGCTTGTAGAAGTGTCAGGACTGAGTCTTCTGTCCTGATCTTGAACAGGGAGCTGAAAGTAGCTATGTTCTATGTCAGTGGTAGAATAACTGCACGTACGAAGGGGTTTAAAATGACCCTTTTATTAAACCACTATTTACAGCCACTTCCCAACTCTGAAGGGATAACAGAAAATAACGACCGCACTTGTGTCTAAACTGAACAATCAAATAATTTAAAATAAAGTTGAGTAGAAAATTAAGTAGTCGTTGCTCTCGGAGCTTTAAACGCGAGGTTGGCCTCTATTCTGAACTATCAATGGTGCGTAGCAAGATTTGGCTAATACTAACGCCCTTAGATTACTTCAATGAGTATTAGAGTAACAGCGCTAAGGCTTAGAATTTAAATACTAGCTAGTCAGGTGGACGTCGAACAGAGCCGAAGCGATCTGAGACTAAAAGCTCTCTTACACTGCGAAGTTCCTCGCTAACCTTTAAATACAAAACTTGGCTCCACTTCAAATTAGCATAAAGCTGAATCGCGTGCTCATTCTAACGAGAAGTTGAGATAAGAGTTCACAGGAAAGAGAAATTAACATAAAACTTTGTTAGTTTAAACTAAAAACTTACAGAAGAGTCAAACAGATATTAAAATATTGATAAATTCACAAATTCCAAGAAAGCCCTCACATGAAAGGCCTTTATAAGACATGAAGAAATTTTGGGGGGTTATTCTTATGAAACAAGTTCGTAAGGATCGGAAAAAGGATTATTGGAGCACAGCTCCGTATGCAGGGACGCCATTTTTTTCCAAAAGACAGACAGGTATAGTAAGTTATCGAAGGCCTGGTGCTACAGCTATTTCCTGCAGAAGTAATTTATGCACCAATTGCCAAAAATAACCCGCTACCTGATGAGGGTTTGGTAAAACAACATCGCGCAATATAATGTTCAGTTATTTGAAAAACTCTTAAGTATCATTTTTAAGATGAAATAATTTTACTTTATTTGGAAATTGTATTTACAGGAGATAACAACCCAGTTTGCATGAAATTTGCCACTCACATGTTCGGCAATGGAATTGGAAGTTTACGTGTGTTAAAAAGAGTTCCGGGAGAAGAGGCTCCGGACAGAGTAATCTGGGAAATCAGCGGCGAATCCGGCAACAAGTGGTATAGAGCCCAAGTATCTGTCTCTTCAGCGACTTCCTATCAAGTAAGTGGAACTAAAAGGCATAAAAGAGTTATTTAAAAAAATTGCATTTAACGAGGACAAATTCCATAGTTTTACTTTTCCTTTAAAAAAACTTGGTTTAATTTGATTTAAATTAGATTAAATTTATTTTCAGTTGGTTTTTGAAGGCGTCGTTGGAGCCAATTCTCTTGGCAATATTGCAATTGACAGCGTTTCTTTTGTCCCTGGAACGTGTACAAGTAAGTTATCTGAAATTCTTGTTTTACGTTCTCTGATTTAGATTACTGTGTAAACATGTTTTCGCTGTGATAGTAATCCAAGTTCTTAGTTATAACACCAAATATGGTATGCCGAAAAAGAAAAAAGGGAAGGTTTGATTTCATTGAGAATGTTTAAAATCTTGCAGATTCTATCTTGCTAAATTCCTGATATTAATCGAATCTTTTTACGAGTATATCGCATTCAAAAGAAGTGAGGGTTATCAGTAAATTAAATATTTCTTTTTGCGAAGAATTTTCATTAATAACTAGGAATATCGTAAGATCATATTTTCATTTAATTCATCTGAAAGTTTGTGAAAGCATTAATTTTTAGCAGCTTTTACATTTAAGCGAATGTATTATTCATTGGCTGTAGCATTGATATGAAACGATACTGTGAAAAAGCCCTAATGAGAAATTTCTAATTTAATCTTCGGAAATGATTAGTGTCAGTTTTCAAAAGCTCTAATGAATTACATTTGAATAACAACAAAAAAATAGGGCTTACCGGCGTCCGAGCGGTAAAACCCGCTCAGCACAGTGTGCGGAAAAAATGTCTCCCAGAAAAAGGGAACGGAAAAAATGCCACCCGGAAAATAAGGAACTCTAAAATCTCGCCAAATAATGTCGCCAATCGGAGTTGGGAAAACCTGCCAAATTCTAATTTAACCGGCAGGGTTATAGCGGGCTCTCTTGAGGGAGTTTTAAGGGTAAGACGTTGAGTTAATTGCAGCATAGCAAGATCATTTCGATAGCTATAGCAGGTTTTAATATTCTTATCGCAAACTGTGACTAAATTTCATCTACAACGGTTTCTTATAATACTGCTTTTAACGCTCAGTTATGCGACAATGTTTCACCCCTGAACCACAGCTTACGGCTATAAAACATTATGGGGTACGAGGGGGAACAATCACTGAAATGACCATGACCCGCTGGTCAACCCTCTATTTTTACCATCGGACAGGCCAGCAGCTCGCTTATCTTCTTTCAATCATCGTCAGAAGATTTCCCTATACCGCAGGTATGGTTGTTATGATAAAACTTTTATCTCCCATCTTGGCGATATTTCTAAACATCCCTTATTTTTTCTATTGCAAAAAAATGGGGACTTATTTTCCGTTTCCTAATTTTCCGGTGCCTATCTTTCAGTTCTTTATTTTCCGAGTGACATTTTCTCCTACAACCGCTCAGCACTGGCAGTTCTGTTCGGTGTTCGAGTTCTATGACCAAGCTGGCTTGCAAGAATACTTCGTGTTTTTTTCCCTTGTGTAATGTGCATACAAGACGTTTCGCATTAAAGACTCTTCTACGAGACATCCCTCCCTTTCATGTTGGGCCTAATGGTAGCGCATGCAAAAAAAATAAAAGTAGAAGAAAATTTAAAAAACTAGATTTCATACTCAGTCTTTTGAAAAATGTTGCCACGCTATTGTTAAACTTACACAAAACTAAACTATAAATATATCACATTTGTAAACAAAATGTCAGTTCCAAAGAAATCATCACGGTGCTAGTACAAAATTGCGTAATCCAAGATACATAATATATAATATTCGAAACACTTTTCTTTATTTATGCTTGAATTCCTTATTTATGCTTGAATTGTGAATTTACTAAGTTATTTATAGCATGTGAATTCTCAAATGTAATACGTATACAGTATGAAACTTTGAAATTCATGGCATTTTGCATGCTTTTAAAAAATTCCCAAGCTACGATTTCCATTTGAAAAACTCGAATACGTGAAATGGAAGACAAAAATATAAAGCCGTTATACTTTAAATGGTATTATTTAAAAAAAATTTCGGGGATTGTTAAATCAAAATTAAAATCTGTTTCGATTAAAGAGCCTTTGAATAAATGAAGGCAGACTAAAGGGAAAAGTCTTGACAAATGTAAGACAAAAAATTCAAACACGAGGAAGAAATAACTTAAGTGTAATCGTACAATGCGTACTTTGATTATTAGTGCTTCAGGTTCGATGGAAACATCGCGGTAGGAAATATTGCTAGTGAAATGTTGTGCAGAAAGTAGGGAGAGATCATGCAAACATTCTGGTAGAAGAGAAAGCCAATTGTTATCATCGCAATATAAAATCATTGTGATAGAAAATAAGCCGGTGACAAAACCTCGCAATTTTAGGACGTCACGGTATAAAATAAAGCACCTTGCAAAAGTCTCAAGCACGCATTTTTCAGATTTTATAATAATGGGAGTAATAAGCCTTCATAATTTCTTTTCACACATGCAGATCATTACTTATTGCAGCATATCTTCAATATATATATCTCTTGACTTTTAAAAAATTTTAAAAATTATGTCTGCAATGTTAACTGCTGCGGATGTTTTAGTCTTTTCTCTCCTAACCGTGATATTTTATCGACAATATTTCAAAACCACGATGTTTTGCCGCTAACTTATCTTTTATCATTATGTTTTTATACAAGATGTTTTGAAATTTGTTGTTTATTTTCTAGTGTTTTGTCTGACGTTTTCTCCTTGTGTTGTCTTTTCCATGACCTTTTTAATGTGCATAAACTATTAACATATTTCTAAGACTTTAAACAAGCTAGACAAAGTTCAACACTAAAATTATTCTTTTCATACCACCTACGTTCGTTAAAATATTACATAGAATTTTTAAAAATTAAAGTTTTTGACGAACAGATGTATATTGCAAATGTGGAAGTAAAATTAGAAATCTGCTAGGAATGCACTTTGAAAGTGAATTCCCAAAAGTTTTGCAGATAGCAGAATTTTTATGAACTTTCAATTGTGCTGCCTACAAATTTGAAAAATTCAGAAATTTACTCCTGAATTCACTTTTAAATTTTTAGAGAATGTAATCTTAGTTAAAAAAAATAGCAATGTTTTTCGGCTTGACAAATAAGTTAGCATTCTTATTATTTATTTACTATTCATTGAATTGTTATTGCTTCTTTCGCGCCAGCGCTATCCAACTCATATTACGTTTACAGCATACGTCAGTCGATGCTTGTTCATTGGATAAAAACCAAGATGATTTTTCTGCTTTTGGTTTAAATCTTTATCCATGTTTCTCCATAATTTGAAAAGAAATTTATTGAAGTAAAATAAATGTATTACAAGAAATGTATTACGAATATACTTTATATGGGTGTAGGGATTTATTTATTTTAAATAACAGTTAATTTTAAGTTACTTTCCTATAAGCCTTCATTCCCCTAATTGTCAGTGCCAGAATATTTAAATTTAGTAGCGCGCGCAAGAAATGCAAATTCTACCAGTAGAAGAATAAGTTAAATATCGACGTTCCAGTAGAGGAAGAGAGTCCGGGAAATTGCCGTGCGTGTTTATACGCAAACTTCTGTTTAGCAGTTACTGCTGGTTGACGTGGCTTAAGCGCTATTATCTTGCTGCCACTAGACTCGTTTGCGCGCTGTAGGCTACAGGATTATATGTGAAATTCTACTATTTGTTAATATCTCTTATTTTAAGTTTGATTCTACTGTTTCAGTTACCGCCAAGTTGAGGCGTAGTATGTTAGCGTCAAGTTGACGCATTGTAAATAAGTTAGAGTTTAATAAAGGGCAGTTTAACCCTTCGTCAGTGGTGCAATCACTATTTCTCAAGATTCTCTACAACAGAAGGAGAGTAAAACGTTACATGGGAATACAGTATTTATTTTATGTGAGCCCTGAAACTTTTGGATCTACTTAAGCAATAAAGAGTACTGAATGTCAGACTTATTTAATGTTGAATAAAAATTCGAACTAATAAAATGTTCTTTGTTTTCAATTAATCAGATTGCAAAATAATTTGGGATTCACAATTCTTGATTTTAAAGAAATAAAATAGTGAAACATACTATTGGCTTTTATTCGTTCATTGAAACTATCAGTACTGCGCAGAGTGGAATAGACAACCAAAATCAAAAACCAAGGAAAATACAATAATAACATTAGCAAATAACTTGAAAGCAAGCACCGAAGAAATGCTTTTCTTTCATTCTATTATTCTGGTATTCTATTATCTTCTACTATTCTATGTTATTATTTCTTCTTTTTTAGTTACTCCTCAAACAGCTGCAAAGAACTCTGGTGAGTACAAGAAATTCTGTATTTAAGTTTGTCGCTTTTCATGTATACTGAAACTGTTTCCCATTTTGGAAAATGTTCTGATTTTTAAAGCTCATTAACTAGTAGTTCTTAATAATTAAGCATATTACTCCCATGTTGTCGAATAAAATTCCGGACTGTTTTTTCATAAATTTGGAATTAAAACTGACATGTGTTAGACAGTTTGCTTTATTTTCATTCCTGTTAAGATTTTAAAATAAAATTAATTTGAAAACATTTTGTTAAAACTCATTACTAATATTGAAGGACTCATTGGTAAGAGAATTTTTATTTTTAGAAATAAGCTAAAATAGATATAAAGACTATTTACAGAAAATATTTGCTAATTTTTTTTAAGTATGAATATCAAACGAAAAGAATGAGGTCATTGGTTAATGCAGATCCACTCGATCTGCATAAATTGTCCCATCAAATAAAGTAGAGTAATTTCACTATAGACCGTAGAAAATGGCATCAGCATTTTAGCTATCATCCATCGGAACGATAGACAATAAACCTGAACAGAACTTGGCATTAATATTTTGTGCTTATTTAAATTGGAATATAAAAATTTGGGTAACGTTTGAGGTAAAAATATCATGCAGAAAATGATAGTGGCTGAGAAGGTGGCCTCTAGTGTGTTTCATGAGGATTGAAAAAATCGCATTTTAGCTGTAGCTTTTACCTGACACAACAATTTGAACAACGGAATTAATAATTCTTAAAAGATGATTCAACGATGCGTGGACTTTATAATTAACATACTATTTCTTATGTTGGAATCTGTCCTGCCCTTTTACTACTTAATCTACTCCGTCAGAACATGTCAATGAAGTAGGAGCAAGAATTTGAGATACACGACGTGCAACTTCAGGCCATCATAGTTAAACTTCTCGTTTCATTAGTATTCATAGAATTTCAGAGCTAAGTTATTTGGCCTTAAACCAAATTTTGACTTGTACACTCACGTTTGTGAAAATTGCAACACCAAGAAGGAATCGTCATAATTGAATGCAATTTAATACACAGTTGAGTGGTAGTGGTACAAATAAATGATTAAATGTTCAAAGCAAACAAACAAGAACAAGAGATCAGAATCAGTATTTTGTGTGGCCACCACGCGCCGCAATAAGTGCTGCTACACGACGTGGCATGGAGTCAAACAAAGTTTGAATGTCTGACTGAGGAAGAGCATTCCATATCGTTTGTACGCGTACCCAAAGTTCGTCTGCAGACGCAACAGGACGAGGATCACGAGCAAGACGCCGACCAATGACATCCCACACATGTTCAATTGGCGACATATCCGGGGAACACGCAGGCCAAGGAAGAAGCTGTACCTGCTGCGCTGCAAAGAAGGATTTAACAATCCGAGCAGTATGAGGGCGGGCATTGTCCTGTTGAAATACAGCGCCTGGCAAGCTTTGAAGGAAGGGAACAGCTTCGGGCTGTAGAACTTCACGGATATACCGGTTGCTGTTCAGATTGCCCACAATTCGTAGCAATTGAGATCGTCTATGATATGCTATGGCGCCCCAGACCATAACTCCGGGTGTTCGTCCACTGTGGCGTTCGATAATGCACTCCGGAAGGTGGCGTTCACCGGCATAGCGTCTGACACGAATGCGGCCATCATGGTACCACAAATTAAAGCGGGATTCGTCAGAAAACACGACATGCTGCCAATCAGCACGCCAGTCTCTATGCTGATTGGCCCATTGTAGCCGCAGGCGGCGATGGTCGTGCGTTAGGGGGATCCTGTATAAAGGAGTCCGTGCGCGCAGTCCACACTGCAGCAGACGTCTACGAATTGATGAAGCACACAATGAAACACCTGTAGCTATTGACCACAGTGCTGCCAATTGTCTAGAGGAAGCTGTACGGTCCGTCCGCGCCATGCGGACCAGGTGTCTATCATCGCGAGCTGACGTCACATTTCGGGGTCCACTCCCGGATTTCCGAGTTGTCCGACACTCGTCCGTCCACTGCTTCCAAACGCGCATCACTGTGCTGCTGTTACGCTGCACACGAGAGGCTACTGCACGATACGACAATCCGGCTTCACGAAGGCCGATGATTCTCCCTCGTTCAAACTCTGTAAGTTGTTCAAATCTCGCTCTCTTTCGTCGACGAGGCATAAGTACAGATTGAGTTAACGTTTACCACTAGCAGATAACCACCGATAACCATACACGCCTCGCTACAGCCGTCTATTTATTCGGATCCATCAGCCGTTCAGAGGGCGCTGCTCAGCATACGCATGCGCTACGGATTTGCAATTCTAATCATTTGCATATCATGCGCTACTTTGCATTTCCTGAAAATTTCAGCTCACTCGCGTAAGTCCTTCATGGTGTTGCAATTTTCACAAACGTGAGTGTAGATACTTTGAATCATTGTTGTCTTACCAGCTGCAGAAAACTGAAATTAATTTTGTTAACAGTTTATTTGAACTTCAGTTACAAGTTACAATACATATGTTTCATATTATTGTACTTAGTATTCTAAAACTGAAAAGTACAGACGATGCCAGAATTCGTCTAATTCTACGAACAGACACTTTCAAAGTAAGCCACATAGAGGTTAACTTTATAAGAAAACGAGCACAGCATGTGCAGGTATCTCTTGCAAATACGTTATTCTTTTTGAATACTTATTCAAAGGGCAATCTAATACAAGGATTGTTGATTTCGGAGCAGAAACAGATTTCTGCTAATGTACACTGCGCAAAAAAAAAGGGGACAGTTCTATATCTCCACTTCTACTGTCCCGATTGACAAAATTCAAATTGCGTTTTCCATGTCTCGAAAGCGCGACTGAGGATATGTATTAGATTTATATATAGCATTGTTCTAATATAGGTATTTTGACACAAAATCGGACTTTTTCTGAAATGAATGCCAATTGTTTTTTCGTATTTCGATTTTTACGACTCAAATTATGCCAAATTGCCAAGTTTTGTAAAAATCGTACGGGTAATTTTTAAAAAATCAGCTCCGGAAATTTTAGCTCCCCAATGTTAATTCAATTTGGTATGTATTTATTAATATCGCTTCTTTTATGAAACTTATTTGATTCCTTCTTATACAGTTCGAAATTTAGGTTCACTCCAAACAAAATTCACCCATTTAAGATTTATTTTTAAAATTTGTATTTTCAAATAATTTTTATAATTTTTTTGAAAACAATTTTGAATTATAACCTAAAAAATTTTTACCATCAACTTGAAGTAGATGTATTTCTAAATATACCTACAGAAAATTAGCTTTTTATTCAAAATTTTCGAAGATGTACGTGAATTTATATATTGGCGCATTCTGAAATTTGGCATATTTGTTAAAAGCGATAATAACGAAAATGTGGTTTGCGCACTTTGTTGAAATTATTTGAAAGACGAATAATGTGACTTATGCACAATGTAAAAAGGTTGGAAAGATGTGACTTTTTTTCCGCTCCATTACAATCCAAGGGATAGGAAAATAGGTTGCCACGTATTAAGAAGTTCGCCAAGTGAATTATTCTTGGCCCAAACTGAAAAAATTTGCCAAATTAAATTTTTGAATTTCTTTGTAAATTTTGCACCGAATTTTACAAAATTTATTATTTAGGTATAATTTGAGTCGTAGAACCAAAATTTGGAAAACCATTCGCATGTCATTTCAGAAAAAGATCCATTTTGTGTCAAAATAGCTATGTTAGAATAATGCTATATATAAATCTAATATATATCCTAAGTCGCGCTTTCGAGACATGAAAAATGCAATTTGAATTTCGTCAATCGGCCCAGTAGAACGGGATATATAGAAATGTCTTTTTTTTTCTTCCCGCAGTGGTATGTACCTGTTTAACATTATGAACAAGATATGAAAGTACAGAGCTAAGAAAGGAAAACCGTTTCATTTCTCATACACAAATGAAAAACTTGTATAACAATATACGGTTTTCACAATCTTTAGTTTTCAAATAATGGTATACTATGCGAACGTTTTCACCTAATAAACAGTCAGTGTAAGTTATAACATGTAAGCTTTGAACGCTTGTTTAGTTTACCGAAAACCTGTCTTTTTCGTTCTCAAAAACAACTGAAATTCCGCTATCATAACGATCGTCAGTATATAGCATATGATGTAACTTCTTGGCGAGAAGGAAGTAGAAATTCTTCACGTCTCTAAAGGCCAAATGTGTAGGTGGGTCATAAAAAAATTCACCGATATATGAACCCGTAGCGGCCCACGCGCAAAACGAAAATTCAGTTACTGTTATTTGCGCTCGAGATTCTGATGATTTTAAAACAGCATAACTCTCACAGTGACAGTGGAAAAATTCCGAAATTTTCATATAGCAGTAGCCACTTTTTTCTGCACAAAGCGCATTGGAAAAACCTAAATGACGCTGGAACGATACACATATGACGAAAATTGCCTGCGTAAAACATTTGTAAAGAAGAGCATTGCAAAGGGACAGCACAAGAGGACAAGAAAAACTGTTATCGGAATTATAAAATTTCAAAGTAGTCATCTCTCATAACTTTCCAGTTTCACGGCCACAGCGACCCACCGAACTCACTCCGATGGATTTCTGGTTCTGGGGTTATCGGAAATCTACTGTATACACATCAAATCCACGAGGCCTTGCAGAACTGAAGGATGTTATAAAACTTGAAATTATACAGATTCTTTCTGAGCTATTACGTTCGTCGTCGTTGTCAAAAATTTACCATATGCAGCGCGTTATCGTCTGAGAAGTTAGGCACATTGGAAACTTGTAAATACAATAAGTTTTTCCGTTCCCTTTCTTAGGCTGTCATTGGCTCTTTACAATGCTGTTCTTTGCAGGTGTTTTATGTTACCCATTTGCCTCCTACGTGTATCGCTTCAACGGAATTTATGGTTTTTCAGCCCGCTGATAAATTTGTGCAAGAAAAAAGTGGGTGTTGCCTTCCGAATATTTTGAAAATTCTTCAGTGTAATGGCAAGTGTGAGAGCCCTCTTGTTTTAAATCCTCACGCACACCTTAAAATAGAATACCTGAAATTTCATTTCGATTGGTTGAGCGGATAATCTGCAACGTGTTCACATATCGGGGATGCTTTGTTATGACCTCCCTGCAGCTTCATATTTCGTATTTTTCCTAGTTTTGTTTACACAAATTAAAATCTGTATTGCAAGTATTCATGCCACTCGGGTAATTCTGGAAAACAATCAGAAATATTATTTACAATCGTTCATAGTATTTCGGTAATATACAGGGTGGTCAAAAAGAAACTTTGCCAACATCTGCACTTCATAACGCAACATGGCATGACGGAGGTTTGCAATATCACGCCTTAGAAGAATTGGCAAATTTGGCGAATGTTTCAGTTTGCGCCAAGAATAATTCACTTGGCGAACTTCTTAGTAACCGGCAACCTATTTTTATAGAATCCTTTAAATGGGACAAAGTTTGCGGACTGCACAGGCAGAACTCTGGGTCTGAGATATCCCCCAAACCAGAAATCCCTAGGGGTCAGATCGGAGGTATCGCGGAAGCCACGGAAAAGGATAATGGTATGAGAGGATGCGATCACCAAAATGCTGTTCCAGGACCCTTTAACAAACCTCGCTATATGTGGAGGTGCACCATCTTGCATCCAAACAATGTCATTGAGTGCATTCCGTTTACCACAATTCCGGTAGTAGCGTCTATCCCATTCTGATAATACAGTTTTATCAATTCACCACGAACTTTCCCAGCGTCGCCATGTGCGAGTTCCCGAATGACGACTTCGCGTACCCATCTGGTAGTTTATCAGTTTCTTACGTTGAATATCTGGTGATCGGCGTTCTGTGATTGGTTCTTGCCTCTGTTATATGAAAATTTTATGCCTGCTCCCGAATCGTCTTTCGTTGGCCAGTTTTCAGAACTCTTTTGTTGTGTGTGCATAACACGTCCATTTTTGGACATATCGGTACCATTCCAACGCTATTTGGGGTTTTCACATGAGCTGAACATTTTACGACTGGAAAAAATTGGCTTTGCCATTCGACAATTTCGAGTTTCTGTATCCATAGCCGTAACTGCTTTGAGTGCTCCTGTGTTGCCATTCACAGAATCTGGAGCGCATACCTCTGAATATTTGCAATCTCATCTCGATCGGTTAGCGGGAACGGAAGCTAGAAGTGCAGATGTTGGCAAAGTTTCTTTGTGACCACCGTGTATAATTGTTTATAATATTTACAATTAAAAATATTGTTGTTCTGAAAAAATTAAAATATTGTTTACAAAAATATTGTGAAATTATCTTCAGAAAAATTTATTAATTTTTAAAAATACTTGCAAGTCATTGTTGAACACTCTTCGAATCTAGATCTTTGATAAATTGCTTTACAAAACATAAAGTATGTTTCTTGTTAAAATATGTCATTATAATTTTCGATAAAACAATTGAAATTCTCTTCATTTCTAGTTTTTGTAACTGACACAGTGGTTCTCAGTCAGATACAATTTGAATAATATCGTATAAATTCGGCTGCAGTTCATTTATTAACAAAGTTATATTTCAAACAGCTTTAAATACTAAATAACGTTTATATTCATTCAGCTCTGCCAGTTCAAATCTGGTATTCTACGATTAAAACTTAGCACCCTAGTCAGTTCTTCGCCGCTCCCAAAATATGTAAAAAATTTTACATTTTTCCATGCTTTCTTATAAAAAAGTTTTGACTGGCAGGAGGCTGACATTAGCAATCTAAAATGTAATCGCCACATTAGCTGCAGTACAGTCGCAAGATTACGTAAAAGTAAAAATCCGTATGGCATAAATTTCAAAGATGTAAACAAATTTTATTTTTTTCGTTATTAGGTGACTGCACTTTTGAAGAAGATTCTTGCGGGTGGACAA
>KK120658.1:180711-195889 GCA_000611955.2 Stegodyphus mimosarum | reverse complement strand
CTTACTATAGATGCTTTAGATGATTTCGATTGGGCAAGGCAGTATAGTTACAGTGTATCTGGACCATCAACTGATCATACGAAAGGTACAAACGAAGGTAAGATGGTATCAGGAAGGGGTAGTGAAAACGAAACTAACACGAACGGAAAAACATCTGTGCAGAAACCATGTAACAAAATTAATATTTGAAACCGCGTAAAGGTGTGAAGTGCTGTAATATTTGCTGAAAGAAAACAGTCATTCCTGTTAGGTGAGCTAGATTCTTAACAGCGAAATCACTGCTAGAATGATGGCCGCCCAACCCGTATAGTGGTTGCGATACCGATGGGTCCAGGCTCGAATCCCGAAGAAGGTAGTTTTTGGTAAGCGTATGATGTCTGTATGGAAAGAGTCCATCAGCGGTCGAGCGACACTGAGGTTTCAAAACGCTAGCAGTTCCGACCTGGGTTCGGTTGCAGGCGAACGGGTTGGTTCAATCCTTTTTTCGCGGTTTTGACGATGTATAACGTGTATACGAGCCAGTTTCTGTTAAAGTTTCCACGAAGGCATTCCTCTCCTTAGGGAGAGGGCACTAGTGTGCTCTGCAGTAATCTCCGTAAATCAACCTGTGTGGCAAGACCACTCAAAACACACAGTGAGTCGAAAGTCCTCTCGACAGGTTGTCCGGTAGGGAAGAGCGCTAGAAAACCTTCGTACCCCCAAGCGGTTCTCGATCAAAACTAGGGTTGAACTGCACAGTTAGTGAGTGCAGGACTATAATTGTACGACGAATGGTGCATTTCTAATGTCCTCCCCCTTGTACATGTGCCTGCTAGAGATAATTAAACACAGTTTGCATAATTTCAAAGAAAATAAAATGAATATTAGTCAACGTACTGTCTAAGTAAGTATTGCTAGACTAAGTAAATATTAGTAAACGTATTGGCTTAGTAAATTTGTTAGAAAATTTGCAGAGAATAATTATGTGGAAAATGCAGTTAAAATTAGTTGAATGTGAAGACTATTTTATTAAATCGAATGTGGCAAGTAAGGTGTGAAGTATCCCCCGCTTCGTAATTAAAACGGTCATGGGATTCTGCAAAAGGAATCGGTACAATGGGATTGTTCTTTTCCACTAGTTGTGGAGCAACCATTAAAAATGCCATTGGATTTCTGCTACAGACTAAAATTAATTCAGTAAGGTAGTGGATGAAGTTATATTTTAAAATTTAAAACGTATTTTTTCATTGAGAATGCAATAAAATTATTAAAAATCAAGATATACGAATTGTTTACGAAACAAATGAAATCGATTTTATTTTATAAGTTTGCTCGATTTAATTGCCATTAATGGCCAATCCATGGAAGTTGGGAGTAAGAGGAGAGGCCCTAACTGGTTTTCCCCGATCTCCTCGCGGAGACCAAAGGATTCCGTAACTTGCCATTAAGATCAATTGTTTTTCACATGATTGGATGTAAATATTTTGTAATTACGTCGTAAATATGCGCATAAATGTTTTCTTTTTCTGCAGTATTTCAGAGTCCTAGGTATGTGAAAAGAATAAATTTTTGAACATTTCATTCTAACGGAATCAAATGCTCTACTTTTCCCAGAACAGTTTGCTTAGAACAGTTTAATTTGAATGAAATCTTTTGGCAAGTTTTCGTTAATTGCATTAGAAAAAAAATACTGTAATTCTATTTCATTCGGTTAAAGAATACAAAAATTAGGATCCAAGTTTATTGCATTATTAATAGAATTTCTTCCTGAAATACTTTCTCAAATATAAGACGACGTTTTAGCTTTTGAGAACTTTTAAATCGAAATTCGGTTTGTTCGATTCATTTCAAATTAGAGCACTTTTTATTTTAATTTTGGAATATGTTAAATATTGCTGCTGATTTCTATGTACTTAATTTTCTATGAATATTTCTGAAAAGGAATAAAAAGGGATTTTTATACATATTATTTAAAACTTGTAACTGAATTATTATAAAACGTAAGGAAATAATTCTTTTAATATTAAACAGATTTTCTTACCCTTAATTTCAGCAATACATAATTCTAAAAATTATTCTTTGCTATTTCCTTAATTACGCATCTCGTAGAATTTGCTTTACAACACCTTTTAACAGACTGCTTTGCAGCGGGAACAATTCTTGCTTAAATAATTTCATAAACGTATTTGTCAACAGAATTTCAATTCATGTTTACAAATAAATGTTAAGATTATTACATATTTAGTTAATGCTTACAATCATTGTAAGTTTAGATACATTTAATAACAAGATTTCTTCGGAGTACTTTCACAGGAGTTTGACTCAATAAATCCTTTATTTCCAAATACACTTATAAATAATTTAATAAATAATTACGTATTTTGTTAAAGGCAAATACATGCTTCTTGTAATGATATGTATAAATACCCGTACATATTTCATATTTTTCCTTTTTGGCGTATGCAAATCTAATTTCTATGCATTCAGTATATTTTCAGTATAATGTTTTACATAAAACATATGTATAAATATAATTTGAATGAAAATTAAATGCATTTTTAATACCTACTCAAAGGTCAGTTTTCCTTCGAATCCCTCCATGATGGCATCTCTCCCTTTTAGGCAGACAGCCCTTGCATGCCTTATACTATTTAATAAAACTTAACCTGACCTATGTGCCTAATTACAAATATTTATATTTACATTTAGTCGGAGTCATTATATTCGTTTTAGGATATATTGATTATCAAATTCAAATTTCTAGTAAACATATTTTGGTAAAGTATTCAATACCTTTCTTAGCGATTTTACCCAGTTTAATAGTTCTCTGATACTATAATAAATAATAGCTATCCACTTCGCATTTAAACATTAAACTCATTGCTATGAGATCGCAACTTTGATTGCCTTAATCAGCATAATATTGCTCCAGTTTTCAAAACTGTTAAAACAACTAATTGATCTAAATTCACAAATACCTGAAATTTATATACTTCGAGGTAATCCAGAAGCTGCAAAATATATTGATATGCCGATTAATAACATTTATGATGCTTGTTTCATATCCTGAAACTGTTTCAAAAATAGTATACCACTACTCAGTATAAGTATTGAATAACAAAAGATTTTTCATTCATAATTTTTGTATTACATTTAATCATCAATTAAAGATGTTGCTAAGTGAAATATTTAAAAAGAGACTGAATTTTGTTTTTTCCTTACAACCATGAAATAAGATAAATTCTGTGTACAACTGACGCATAGTAGATACTGAATTATTTTCAATATTTTTGCAAAAATAAGCGAGCATGAACCTCGAATTTCCTGGAAGAAAAAGTGTCTAGGAAACATTTAAATCTGGAATCAATAAGAAACCATTTACAGTCCTTCGGAATGATATACAAATATTTTCACCTCCGTCGATGACTGTATTTTCTAATTCTTAATAAGTTGCCTTAATGATGTGGCACGTTCGCATGGTCACATCTTGATCACACATGGTACTTCCGCCGAACTGGCATATGTTTGTCTTTTGTTCCATACATTTGTGTAGAACTGTATGGAACAGAAGACAAACATTTGCCAGTTCAGCGTCTACCCAAATGTGTGATTACAAATAGGAAAAGTTAATTTATTAGCATATCTATCTATATATTTATTAATTTTATTTGTCAAATGCCAGTTACATTGGCCGTTAGGCCATTAAATTCCTTGCTTGCCAATAACGCTGAAATCTACAAGAAAAAGTTGTCAGTGCTTCACACTCGTCTAAATGTTCTGCCGTCATTGGCTGTGCGCTATTATATAAAACATATAACGACGAATCAGCCAGTCCAATACGAAATAAACTTTACTGTAGACAGTCATGTCTCGTCAATAGTCTAAAATAAGCAACCGCAAAGTAATTTTAAATGCGAAATTTAATTTGTTAGAACTAATTAAAGTGGTACTTAAAAGTAATGTCAGTACACTGTGTATAAATGTCCTCATAATAGTAAAAAAGTACGAATGATATTTCTAAGGAAATTTAACTTCTTAAAAATGCTAAATAATCAAAAAAAAAAAACTCATAAGGAAGCAAAGAAATTATCAAATTGACAATTTTATTTTATACATAATAAAGGTAGAAATTCACATTTGATGATAATCATAAAAACAATTTTTTTTAATTTACGCACAAAAATATATTAAAAGTTGAGCATTTTGAATGTAGTTTTGATTGAATATTTTTGAGCGCACAGAATTCACAACGTTCTCGATTCGACACGAATGTCGGCCAATGGCATCCTCTATTTTCTAAACGAACATCATTTAGAAACAAATTTCATTTTCTTCTTTTTTGCGCAAAAAGTTTGTTCATCTCCATTAGATTTAGATCTCCCTTTTCGTTTTGGTTTTGATTCTGTTTTTTGATATCCAAAGCTTCCTTTCCTGATATCCAAAGACCTTTCTTTCGAGTCATTCTAAAAAAAAGGAAAGAATTTTTTACTATTGCTTGAAAACGTTTGATGTGAAGTACATTACATTTACCCCCACACAGTAGAAAATTTAAATCTTATTGTTTTATTCGGAATGCAAAAGCAAATTCACATTCAGTACTAACATTTTCAAATGCTCTTGGCAGTGTTAGTAAAAAAAAATAAATAATTAAAAAAATCTAATTGAAATCTGTATAAAGTACTAAAGCACATTGCTACACTAGTTTCATAATTACATTATAACAAACCGAAATACTATGGATAATTACCTGGACAAAATGGAAGCAACTTTTCTCCAACACTACGTCTACTGGCGGTACTTATAAGTACCACCGAATAATTCGACCGTTAATCACATTACATAATTTGTTATCTTATAATGATTGGGCAAATAATATTCTAAGACAATGCAGAATAAATAAAAAAAATACACCACTTACCTTTGGTTTAATGTTATATATTTATGGTAAAGAGAAAAGATAAGAGCGGCAATCCGTACCAAACGGCAGCAAAAGAACACAATGTCCGTACGAAAATAGTTTTCTTCCTCGCAAAATTCGTCAGCCTAGAAGAGCTACTACCATCTATCATGAAAAAGTAGAGCTAAAAGACTGTTTCTAAAACGTACCATCAGAATATAAGCAATGGTTGTTTCGCTATAAAGTTTTAAAGTCATTGGTACTTATAAGTAGCGTCAGTAGATAACGAGTTAAATTGGCGTTGTTTTTAAAAGCCTAATTTGGATGCCTTTTGCCAAACTTTATAAAGCCTATATTTTTCTTTCTGTTCCAATTGCATTTTTGAAAAATTAAGTTTACGTTTCATTTTCAGGGTACTATATGAATCTTCTGAGCAATCCACAAGCGCCACAGAGAGGGGGTACAAGGGCGTGGTTAATAAGTCCTCTATTTTCAGCAACTGGTAGAACAAGATGTTTATCCTTTTATTATTTCATGTATGAGAGATCCATAGATCCTGCAGGACCGAGCTTGGGGAGCTTACGAGTCCACGTGAGATCCGCTGCAGGAGAGGCTGGAGGTAAAGTCACAACTTTGTGGAGGTTACACAACCATCAAGGCCAAAGATGGCAAACAGCTAGAACGCCTGTTGTCATGGGATCGGACAGAGCTGCCCCTAGCAGTCCGTACCAGGTAAAATTCAATCTAATAATACAATCTGGGCGAATCAGATCTTGTGCTAATGATTATCCAGAAATTTTTTATGTCACTTGGTGTAAGCCGCCACAAAACAACTACAGACTTCACATTTTATGTTATTTAATTGCCATTCTGATGTAGTTCAAAATGATTTAATGAAGGATGTGGTTAAATATTAATTTAATATAATGAGAGAAATATATTAAAAGGGGATATCTCTTTCTTTAGTAAACTACTTATGTTTTGGTATACGAAAAATGTGGTAGTGGGAAGTTTTTAAATTTTATTACAACTTTATTATGTCGGATAATTGCAAATTTATTCTTATAAAATTTACCACTATAACATTTTATACTGCATAAAATTTTGTCCTTTTATGGCAGTTTAAAGTTGTCCTTTTATGGCAGTTTAAAGTTAATATTCGTGTTGTTCTACGATTTCCAAATACCGCTTCATCGATAATGACAATTTTTATGATCCAAAAATATTCATTTATTGAAATCTAATCGAAACTTTATTAGAAACTAACTAAAATCTAATCCTGGTAATTAGTTTCAATTAGCATAAAATAAGTACCATGAAGCTAAAAAATAATTTAAATGACCCCACCAATTCACAAATTTGAACTTCTCTCTCATCACCTTAAATCTTTCACTAAATTTAGTAACGATGGTAAATTTTGCTTGTTGTAAAACTATGGATTTTATTATATTGTTACGGATTTCATATTTATTTGGCTATTTATTTAGAACTGTAATTAAAATTGCTTTATATTTCCCGTGCAACGCAGACGATTTTTGAAGAGAAAGCTACGTCAAAAAAAAAATTATTTCCCGTGCAACGCAGACGATTTTTGAAGAGAAAGCTACGTCGAAAAAAAAAATAAAGTAAAAGAGCGCGTGCATTTAATGCTTAATAAATAAATATCTCGTAATTACTGTTGGCATCCAGAAAAATCTAGAAAAATCGAGATTTTTCTACTGATAATTAAAAAGCTTATAAAAGCCGAATTGAAACACCTCATCTCAGTTGTTCTTGTTGTAGTTGTAGCTGTAAAAAGCGAACTGCTGTTTAAATACTGTAGCGATTTCGCTGTGAGGTAGTATTATTTTATCTGCTTAGAACCGAGTTTTTGCTAAACGTTTGAGATATTGTGATATTGTGTGAATATCTCTGAAGAAATACTTTAGCATTTTGATTTATTTCTTGTGGAAAGAATAAATTTTTAACTTTTAACGACTTGTGCATTCAATCCATAACGAACCCGTACGCACGCAACAATATTTTAACGTACTAAATTGTGTATATGGGAACTGGAGCATGTGGTTTACAGGGGTTCCTATAACGATTAAGTTTATTTTATAGGAGTGTCTCATTTGCTTGAAATCTGTTCTCATAAAACAATTGGTCATACAAATAGATAAACAGTTTTATGAAAATAATTTACATGAACACAAGTTTTAGATTTACATTCGATTTTATAATAAAATAATTTCGTAGAAATATGTTTCAAATTTTGTAACAAAGTAAGTCGTGGACCAGTATTTAAAGAAATAAATTTTCCAACCCCTTTTTTGATTATCATTATTCAGGAGCTGTTCGTTTTCTTTCGAGACGAACTAATTCGTTTCGTCACAAAGATTATCATCACAATATATTTTATTGTTCGTTTATTAATCATTTCGTTGTTTCAATTTTCAATCGCAACACTGCAAAACCTGTTACAGTAATTACACAGAATAAAAAGAATACCGAATAAAAGATTAAGTAGGTCGAGAGTAAAAACTTGTTACCAGCGCCGCCTGTCAGCAACTTCTTGTCACTACTAATTATATTCCCGAGCTTGAAACCTTGCGGGTTTCAAAACAGTATTACAGTATTATATTTTTTAATACAATTAGTACAGACAATTGTAAGAAATAGCAATATAATGATTAAATTTTAAAATACACATTAAATTATGAATGTAATATAAACACTGGAACGAAACGTATTACATTATACAACACATCAAATTTAATTAACTCGCAAGAAGAACAAATGTCTCTTACATTTCGTTTTAATGTTTTGTCATTTGGGAATAATATGTTAATTACTCGGAACTTTTTTATCCTTTCCAGATATTATTTCTGCGATTCTACCCTTTAACCATTTTGTTCTGGGCATATGCACATCCTTGACTAATAGAAGCGAACGAACTTTAAAGTTATCTTTAGCAAATGTCCATTTACTTACTACGTTGCTGAAGGTTATTTAAATAGTCTCTCTTCCGTGTCTTCCAAAGTCGTGGACTATTTTTCGTTATTTTTTGCCATTTTGAGAGCCTCTTTTCCGATATCTCAATAAATTGGGGTTCAGCTATTGAAGTTAAATATGTCCCTATGAGAAAATGTCCGAGGGACAAGGTTTCAAAATTATCGAACTTTAATGATAAGAGGTCTAGAATTTAATATGCTTTAAATTTCTAGAATTACAGTGAGAAATTCTTCAAGAAAAGTTATTAGCATTGCCGATAATTCGTTTCAAATGAAACCTAAAACATCTCATTCCAGTTTCTCCATAGGCCGCCGAAGTTTAGGATTTAGGAAGGATAAATGTCCACTTAATGTTTTGATTTAGCAGGTATTTACTAAGTTTTTTGATTGGACGGATAGAGAAACACAAACTCGAGGTACCCGAGCGTACAGTCCACTCATATGTAATCTTCGGCGTACAGTAGCTGCAGATATAGCCTTACCAATGGACGCTGTAACCATAGATGTCACACGTGTGGAGGTCGCTCTGCGATTCCGTTTGGCTACAATAGCAATATATCGATCTTCCGCGGGGGTTGTAACCCTTGGGCGACCGGCTACGGGCCTTCGGACAACTGTGTTGTGTGGTTTGGAATTGTTTCCATAAACGTGAAATTACAGAATGATGAACGCTGAAGAAAAGAGCAACATCTGTGATCGACTGTCCAGCTTCAGTGCGCCCCACAGCACGCCAGCGCTCAGAATCTTCCATTTGTCTTCTGGAAGTCATAGAAACACGTATGCTTTGAAAACAAATTGTACTAAAGTTTTAAACACCTTCTATCAGCACTTACAATCGACTTCTGTAACCGTTCATAAAGCTGGCTTCTTATAAGACTGCCTTTTTTGCATATTTCTTGACATGAAAGCGCGATTGGCTGTTACCTTACGATTGGCTTATTTACATACTTCTATCTACCTCTGCAGCGAATTGCATCCTCTTCAATTCAGATTGGCTACCGGAAATTAGCATTTTCCTCTACATGCGTAACTTTTGGAAGTGAGTGTGTATCGACTCTGTTACTAGGCCCAATGAGTTCAGTTCTTTTATTCTGATATGCTGTAAATTGTGCATTTTTTACTTTAAAAATGATTTAATTATGTTTTTCCTATCTTCCGGTGAAGGTTTTTATGCCTTTAGTCAACTTGCATGTTATAATTGCAGAATTATCAACAATTTAAAAGTTAAGTTCGGCTAAGCCTAATTATTTTAGCCGTAATGGCCATATTTCAATACATTTGAAACTTAGCAGAATAGTGGATTTGTTGCCAATCTATAGAAACTAAGTTTTGCAACAACAAAGATAACGTCTTCTTTTATTACTGCGAATTAAATCATGCTTAATCAGTTCCAGAATTTTTTGGACGAAATAACTGTTTAAGCTTTACTTCGTAATTTTTAATATAGATATTTTGAGTTTTATGTATTTTTGACTTGTCACGAAGTGAGATCTGAATTTAAAGAATGCGAAACACTCAATCGTCTGTGAAAAACTGTTCCTTTTTGATAATTTCTTTTACACATCGTTTTATATTTATCATAGTATTTGAATAGAGCATATGGCAACGATTAGATAATTCTTCAGATGATATAAGTAATTTTTTTGCATTCTGAGTTATAAAATGAATGAGATGTAACGCTGTTAAATGAACTTAGCGCCAGAGTGTCGCTATGGTAAACAAATATAGTGAATTTTAAAGAGTGCATTTATTCTATTGTGATTTATGCACTATCGACGAAGTAGATTTAATTCAATCCAATAAGTTTAAATTAAATGCAAAATGTGTATGATTTAATATTCCGCACAAGAAAGTCATGTGGTGTACACATCAGATTTTATTTCGCCAACCTATAGCTGTTGCGATTTAAAGAAATTTGTCGAGTGCAGCAGATTGTACACCGAATGCAGAATTCAGACCTTACCTAAATTTCCTGACCTTCATGTGCAAAACCTTCCTGTAGTTAAAGTTATATTACCTTAATTACAGGATACAGAAGTAGGCGATATTTATATAGTTGACGATATGTATATAGTAGTAAAAAGGGAGAGTTCATCTGCGACGACGACGAACCGTTTAAACTTTTTATTCAGGAGCTGGTTGACATCGTTTTTAATACCAAAGATTATCATCACGACACACAGGGTGTTTATAAAGTCCCGGACCCATTTTGATGTTTAATAGCTCATAAAATAATGAAGACATAACAAACTTATGGCATTTATTGATGGAATAACTTGTATATTTTCCTTTTCAGGTTTGAATATCTTTACTTTTGTAAATATCGTCTGCGCGTGTGGTTAATTTCAGATAATTTCATTTTCCAATCTAAATATCTGTACTTTTCTAAATATCGTCTGGTTATTAATTGCATTTTTCTCTTTTGTTTTCGGCAACTATTAATCGCCATAATGTGCGCATATGAGGATCTTAAAACCCCCATAAATACCGCGAGGCACAACGGGAGTACCCAAAGGTTAATGTGTGGTGTGGACTAATGCACGACGGAGTCATTGGGCCTTTTTTACAGAAAAGACTGTCTCATCAGTCGTATACTTAGACATGCTGGAAAACTTCGTATTTCCACAACTAGAAGAGCTTGAGCCACATGTCGTTTTGCAACAAGATAGTGCACCACCTCATTAGGGTACCATCGTTCGTAGTTCTTTGAATGACCATTTTACAGGAAGATGGATTGGGCGAGGAAGTCCAATTCCTTGGCCACCCAGATCACTTGATAACGCCGCTGGACTTTTTCCTTTGGAGATTTGTAAAGGACAGCGTTTACAGGAGAAGAGTGTCGAACATGGATGACCTAAAAGCCAGAATGACAACCGCAACAGCCTCTGTGGATGCCGCCATGATTGCCGGTACCTGGCGTGAAATGGAATATCGACTCGATATTCTCCGTGCGACGAAGGGGGCACACGTGGAAGTTCATCGACAAGGGTCATGAAACTTTTTGAGTGTATCTAACCACTTACGTTATTAATTTTATTATTTTATGAGTTATTAAACATCAAAATGGGTCCGGAACTTTATAAACACCCTGTATTTTATTATTCATTTATTAATCATTTCGTTATAATAGAGGAGCGATCTGGCCCTTAAATATCTTATACTTTTAATCACAACTCTAAGATCTGTTACAGTAATTACACAGAATAAGATTTATTCTAACATTCGTGTATATTCATCCAAATGTTGATTCAGGAGATTTGATAATGTTCTTTTTTAATGCATTGATGAAATATTCTGACTAGTCATTGTGAGACTGTTTTATCACTCGACGAAGCGTTTACTGTAGATATGTTTCTATTATGATGAGATTTCAATGTAGATGTGGAACGAAATGAAAAGGCATTTGTTTTATGAAACATTACTTCCATCTCAATATGGTACCAAGTAACTATCGAAATACACTTAACAATTTATTTATTGATTTAATACTTTCTAGGAATATAACTGTAGTCATCATAAATTATGCATGGTATTTCTTATATCATCGACCAGTTTTACATAGCGTCATTATGAATGAATATACGTTATAAAGAAAAAATAAAATAATAAAATATGTATGTGTTGTAAAACTTTTATTTGTTCAAAAACATCTTCGCACTTCTAATTATAATCCCTAGCATTAAACATCAGCGGCCCTTTCAACTAAAAGAGCTTACCATCAATTTTTCTTACAGCATTTGCATATAAAATAGTTGCTCTTTTTCTCATGGTATTTACAAACGTTTCTAACTGGCCTTATTTTTCAGATTATCATTGAAGGTATTTGGGGTGATGGAAGGGTTGGTGTTATCGCCCTAGATGATATCAGCTTTTTTGATGGTGACTGTTCTTGTACGTGTGTTTTTATTTGTTAGAATAATCATTGTTAGAATTAGAATATTTGTTATAATAATCTGGTTAAATGATACAAATATTAATATTATAAAATTTTTCTATTGCAGCTCATCCTCTGAAAGCGACAGCAGTTATTGGTAGGTTTGTAGCAACATTACCATTTTAGTCTTAAATTTCTTATTAAAACTATTAAATAAGGTAAAAGTAAATTATCAACCATAATGTTAACTTATTATAATAATTTATAAATTCCTGGAAACTGAGTATTTTGCATATATACAGTGGCTCCCAAAAGTGTTCGTGCACTTATAATTTTCATTGAAATAGGGCTGTATCCATTAATTAAAAGTAAACTTTCTGAATGAGATTTTAATAATAAGATCTATAATCTATTCGTAACAAAATTACATGAAACATTTTTAAGATATAGCGAAACTTTATTTTTAAGAAATTCATAATAAAAAAAAGACAAACATTTTATCTCATAAATGTCTTCGCACACTGAAATATTTTTGGATAAAATCAAAATTAGAATGATCGTTTGCCGCTTTTTTTAATTTTTGCATTGTGGTGGCATTTAAAAAAATCGTTTGCTTTAATTCTTTACAGTTTACTTCATAATATTCTATTTATTATCGAAAAGTGGGTCGCAGTCGTAAAGAAATGACAAACAGCATTCCAAAATTGATCATTTTTCACCAAATTTGTGGCAAATCAATTCGAAATATCGCTAAAGTTAGTTCATCTATCCCATTATACAGTGCAGTATGTGATAAAACGCTTTAAAGAATAAAATCGGATTGAAAGCAAGGTAAGAAAAGGTCAACCGAGAAAGTGCACTAAACGGGATGAGAAATTTATTATTAGAAAATTTGTGAAAAACCCACATTTGAGTGCTGTAAGAGTTTCTGCCGAATTTAATGCAAAGTTTTCTACTTCGATTTCACCGGAAGCTGTTGGACGAGTTCTCAGAGAAGCTGGTTCTGCCCGTAAAAAAGTTGTTATTGAGAAAAACAGAAAGCTTAGACTTTCATTCGCAAAATCAATGATAAATACAACCGAAACGTACTGGAAGAATGTCCTATTTGCCGACAAAAGCAAATTCAACATTTTTGTTTCCGATGGTCGAAAAACTGTATGGAGAAGGAAAAATGAGGAACTTCATTCTAAGAACTTAGTTGAAACAGTTAAGCATGGCGGAGGTGTTCTTTTGTGAGGGTGCATGGCAGCATCAGGACTAGGTAATTTGGTATTTATGAATGGCGTAATGAATTATTCCCTTTATTTAAATATTTTAAGACAATTTAAAATTATCAGCCCAAAATTTGGGTATGGGAAACAACTTTATTTTTTTATCATGATAACGATCCTAAACATACGGCTCTCAAGGCTCGCCTGTGGTGTCTGTATAGTTGTCGACAGATTTTGAAAACACCACCTCAGTCTCCAGATTTAAACCCCATGGAATACATCTGGAAAGAACTGGAGGTTAGAGTACGGAAACACGACATCAAAACGAAAAGCGAACTCAAAACAGTCACGATGGAAGAACGGATGAACATTGGTACAGAAATTACAAAAAAACTAGTAAAATCTATTCCCAGACGTTTAAAAGCTGTTGTGGATGCTAAAGAATATCCTACCAAATATTAATTTAACGAAAAATGAAAATGTTTACTAATATGTCAAGATTTTTTTGAAGTGTACGAAGACTTTTGTGAGATAAAACGTTTGTCATTTTTGGATTATTAATTTCTTAAAGTTTCGCTATATTTTAAAGATATTTCTTGTAATTTTGTTACGAATAGATTATAGATCTTATTATTAAAATCTCATTCAGAAAGTTTACTTTTAATTAATGGATAGAGCCCTATTTGAATGAAAATCATAAGTGTGCGAACACTTTTGGAAGCCACTGTAATTTGCAGCTTTCTTAACGAATCATTGCTGATGATACCTATTTTGTAAAATTCAGCTATTTTATATTCTATTTTTGTATCTGTAATTTCGACCAGTCTTTGCCTTTTCCCTAGCCTGTCTATAAATCTGGTTGTAGGTAATAAGCAACAAAGAGAATACTGCTGAGTTCATGTAACAACGAGATAAATCTTAGCTGTTTCGAAAGTTATAATGTTTTACTTTTTTCTAACCTGTTATTTTTAGTTTGACTTTCCTGTTCCTCCTGATTTCAATTTCCCGCCGGAATGTAAATGTTGTATGAGGTAGATTGAAATTTTAAACGTGTTTCAGAAGCAGATTTAAACTGCATTTCAAGATTACAAAACGGTAGTAGCGGATTTTTGTCTTTGAAATACTCTGAGTTTTCCCTGTTATTTTTGTCATTCAATTTATTTTGTGAATACATGTTTTACAAGGATGAAACTTGACTTTTTATTCTAATATCAAACTATTTTATATATTTATTTGATAATTCTTGTTCAGTTTGACTTAGATAAATTATAAAGGCTAAATATGACTGGTAGTATTATTAGTTTTTAAATGTTATTCACATAATGTAATGTTCAGAAGGGAATCAAAAATCAAGACTTAGATTGTTGAATAACCTTTAGTATCCATCTCTGTTCCGCACAAAACTTACATTCGTGAATTTACGTTCGAGCTATTCGTAAAAAGAACAATATGAACGAGAAGCCATGACCCCCCTCACCCCCCAAAAAAATTAAAGATGCAGAACATATAAAAGGAAAGTAGAAAATTAATATTTTCATTTATAAATGAAGTTCTTGTCTACAAAGATAAAGGCGGTCTTTTAGAATGTAAATTCTGATGGTCTAATAGTGTCTGCAACTCTCAATCATTAAATATTTTTCATAAATATAATTTAACGAAAACAATTTTTTATTATAAAACTTGATTAGTTTTATATTACTTCGTTAGGTTATTGACTGTAAAATATACATCTTGAACCAATTTTCCAAGGAATCGAGAATTTTAAATTAACGAACTATTTCAATTCTAATTGTTAGGTTTAGGGACTTTTAGTGTTTCTAAATTTTATATTTCTGAAGTAATCTATAACTCTTTCTCATGTCTTAAATACGTTATATTAGGAGATAGTATTTCATGACTATTTATTTCCTAACATAAAAATATAGAACAAGGAAAAACATTTATGAATACAAAAAACGTAAGTGATGCCATTCACAAAAGGGTAATGTTATTTTTAATAGTTCACTGGCTTTGCCGGAACACGTTATTAAAAGATAATCAAAGAACAAAAAGTAAATGCATTCAAAACTTTTTTACTGCTGTTTATTTCCTCAAGTAGGTAATCGACAAATACATGGCTGTTTGCATACTTTTTAAGACTATTTTCATTGTATTTTATACAAATATTTTACCTGAAATTTTTGTGTTTTAAATGTTGTATTTGATAAACCTTATTCTTTACTAG
>KK120658.1:128329-180649 GCA_000611955.2 Stegodyphus mimosarum | reverse complement strand
GGAAGAGTTATTTTATCTCATTCCCCTTGAGCAGCTTTTCAAAAGAGGTTTTAGGTTGACGTTTGGATTATCCCGTTTTTAAAAGCACAAAAAATCAATAGAGATTTAGCAGGAATATGAGTGAAGGGTATAGTTTCGATACCTGTACCTTGTTCCATTTTTCCCAGGAAATTAACAGTGGAGTTTGACGAGTGGTCGCTTGCCTTTTCTTGATGCAGTTCTACCTTTGCAACATTCGAAATATTTCTGTTTTTCTCTTCGGTATGTATTTTGAAAAAATTTCTGCTTATGCCATTCCCATTCTTCTTGCTTGAAGCCATTCTTGAAGCCATGATTTCCTTTATTGTTGACAATATTTCCTATCTTAGCTTTAGATATAAAAAACCCGTGGTTTTCACAACCTTTTTTTAATAAGTAGATACAAATAATTTTCTTTGGAAAGAGCACAATCATTACTTACTTTCAACCATTGCTTCTTTAAAAACGCCATTTTACACGAAAGCAAAACTTTCAAGTAGCAGACGATAATTTCCATTCAAAAATATAGTTGCAGTTGAAGAAAGTTTCCAAGCAGAGGACTTTTTTGTAGCAAAGCAAAATCGTCTAAAAATGTGCAAACAGCCTCTGTATGCTACATAATTTATACATTTTCTAAGCATGTGTTTTAAATTAGTTTTAAAGAACACTAACTTCCATATAAACCTCAGGGGAATGCTCTTTCGACCGAAGTATGTGTGACTGGAAGAATAACACGGAAGCCCCTCCTCCTCTACAACAGCTGGGAGACCATCGAACTACGAAATTCAGCAGACAAGACCAGCAGGAAGGGCTTACATGGCGACTAGCATCTGTCATAAGCAGACCAGCGAATCTTCAAGATCATACTTTCAGAGCTCCAAGTATGTTTGCTTATTGTTCTTAATTTAGATCAATTTCCGTTATATTTCCATTACAGAAGATTTTCATTATATCCCAGTTTGTTCCAGAAGGGTTTACTTGACGTCTGTCATTAGCAGACCAGCGAATCTTCGAGGTCATACATTCAGGGCTCCAAGTATGATTAATTATTGTTTTCAATTTAGAGCATTTCCTACACAGAAGATTATTTCCATTATGTCCCAGTTTGTTCCAGAAGGGCTTACTTGGCGTCTGTCATTAGCAGACTAGCGAATCTTCGAGGTCGTATATTCAGGGATCCACATATAATTGTTTTAAATTTAGAGTAGTTCCATTACATAAGATTATTTCCATTATATCCCAGATTGTTCCAAAAGGGCTTACTTGGCGTCTGTCATTAGCAGACCAGCGAATCTTCGAGGTCATACATTCAGGGCTGCAAACATGAGTAATTATTTTTAATTTAGAGTATTTCCATTATATTCCAGTTTGTTCCAGAAGAGCTTACTTGGTTAGATCATACATTCAGGACTCCAAGTATGATTAATTATTGTTTTTAACTTAGAGTATTTCCATTATAGAAGATTATTTCCGTCGTATCTCTGAGCTTGTGAAAGAAGGCTTACATGGCGACAGGCGTCTGTCGTAAGCAGGCAATTGAATCTTCAGGATCATACTTTCAGGGCTATGATTATTGTTTTTAATTCAGATTATTTTCATTATGTGCAGAAGCACTGAATGTGTAATTTGAAACAATTTAAGGGGGCTCGTACACCTTAAAACCCGTAAGATCTTCGAATATGTTACTGTTGCAAGAATTCGGATAACTTATTTATTTCAAAAGCAATTACTTCCAACTTTTTACGGCTGACTACAAAATGTAACTGCTTTAGGAACCAGTAACCAGAAAGTTTGTTTTACTACAAATATGTTTATAATTTAATCTGCTTTGTGATAAATGTTTTATGCGTTCACGGCATGTTTCCAATTTGCGCGCACAGTTTAAAACATTCCGTTGCATAATTTAATTCCATATTTAATATACAGCTTTTGTAACATTTAAAAACTGCCGTGAACCAAAAATCCTAAAAATTTCATGTTAAATTGTTATTTTGTTTGGAGTTGAGTTTATAAAATGTATTTCATTAAAAAAATGTTTATGTATAAAATTTTTTAATATTAAAATATTCACAGATTTTTGGTTCAGTTAGAAGATAGTGCGGTATAAGGAATTCCATCAAATTTCAAGCATGTACCATTACCCATTTTTAAAATATCATGCGCGCAAGGTGGAAATATGACGTCAACGCATAACAATGTTTGTCACAAAGCAGATTATATTATAAAAATGTTTTTGGCAACAAAAAATTTCTGGCTACGACTTCCCAAAGAAGCTTTATTATGTAGTAGGCTGTAAAAAGTTGGAAGTAACTGCTGTTAAAATAAATAACTTATCCCAATTTTTGCAGCAGTAACATATTCGAAGATCTTAAAAGGTTTTAAGATGTACGAAGCCCCCCCCCTTAAAAGCCTTTAAAATGAATTTCTTTAATCCGCCTGTTTTCAAAAAGATGCCAACAGGTTTTGAATCTTCAATTTTAAATAAATATCTTCTTAAAAAATTGGGAAAAAATGCCTTTTTGTATACATATAACTATTTTGAATGAGATTTTATCTCCTTAGTTAAAAATAATGCTTTGTACTGAACAAAAGAAAGAAAACTTATCATAAAAAAGAAGTAACGAAGATAATGAAACGACGCTGTTTTATTGTTCTTTCGTACAATCTTAATCTTATGTTTCTTCTTCAATATGAATACTTTAGTGTTATATGGTTTGATTTTCTCTATCAGCATCTGTTTTATTCAACACTTCCTTGTATGTTTTTTTTCTTTCTTTAATCAGTTACTTTTTTAGTACTGGGGTCTTGCTCTAATGCTTTTAGGATGTTACAATTTAATATACATTTTAATTCCTTGCTATTATTTAGCTTTATTACCGTATATATGAATCTCGTAGAACAATAATTACTATGGAGCATTAATTGTTGGTATATATTTGTTCACTCTTTTTCTCAGTTCATCACATCGATGTTTGTTACTAAGATGGCTTTCTAAAACGTTTTGTCTAGTATTAACGTTTTGCGTGTTTATTTAAATATCAATTACTGAGCACTTATGCCACATAAATTTGATTTACGAGCGAAATAAAGAAATATTATATTAAAAAATTCATCCCTTCACCTTTCATCATTATATTCAAAAATTGGGTAGTTAAATTACTTCCAAATGAAATGCCCAAAAACTGCAGTTTTAATCTACATTAATAGTAGTAGTATTGTAATTACTCAGGATAGATTTACTGCCAGCCTTTGCTCTGACTTTTTCTATGTAACATAGCATCTGCTTTTTTAGATATATGATTAAATGATTATTTACGTCGAAATATTTTGCATTGTATCACTTTTCAGATTGTTGCCACCTAATATTATATTTAAAGAAATTAAATAATGAAGAATCTGCATGAATGTAGACATGTTTCCCCGTCGTATGCGTAATGGCATACCGCACATTCAGTTAAACAATGTTAAGCGAATTACGCACACTGCGCATGCCCAGAAGAAAATTTGGCGCAATTACGACTTTGGCGTAATTTTAAAAGAAGATAAATATGGTATATGGTTCATGTTCTGTTATCTGGATGTAAACAGTTCGCGGTTTTAAAACTTGTTAGGTTGTAAGTTGCTTCATGACTTAGGCGTAAATATCAATTTTAAAGTCCCCAAATTTTCGTTTAAGAAGGATTACAAAACAGGAAATATTCCATGACGTTGTTTATTGATTGTACTTCTGAAAAATAAAAGCGATCGATTATTTACCATGCGTTCCATTCATAAATACTTTAACAACTTAAGGAATATATCTAGTTTAAATTACTAAATTAAAGCCAAAGAAATTATTAAAAATAACTGATATTAAATGTTATGTTTGTGAACAAAGTAAACCAAAATGAAATGAAACACAAGCGAGTGCAATAAGCACAAGAAAAGTGTCCATGGTATTGCCATCGTAAAGAGTCGCTAAGGCCTACATGACGAGCAGGCTTGGGTAGAGTTGTTTATTTTTATTCGCCAGTATTTTCTCCCACGCCAACGTTACACTATTAAGCATGAGCAGTAAGCAAAATTCGTCAACATTGATCAACTCAATGTGCGGTTTGCCATTACGTTTCCCGTATTGGGAAAAAGCAACAGTATCTAGATCCATCCAGTTTTAAATCACGTAGTCCTCCACCCGAACATGGGCACCTGGAAGCTAGAATTTTTAATTTCGAATTTGTTTTATTACTTATTTCATATTTTGTAAAACTTAACGAATTTTTGATTAACAAACTCAACAATTTCAAAGCGAGCAGTGGCAACACTGCACGGAATAAAACATTTCTATCTCTAGCTCGCGAGACTGTCTATCAGAAATTTTAATGAAATTCATGCAGTCTTTAAATAAATATTTTGAGATTTTGCCGTTGAATCGCATTTCGTGTGACGTAAGAACGTGGTATTCAATAAAGCAAACACACGAAACGTTAATAATAAAAAGACAAAAAAATTTTGTGAAGCCATGTACTAATTTAATTACTAATGTTACTAATGTAAGTAAACATTGGTACGATAAACTGAGAAAAGACTGAAAAAAAATAATATATATATATATATATATATATTCAGTCTTTGTATATATATATATATATACACCAATACTTAACACAGGGAGTACTAAACGTATAACTGTTATGATGCTTTTATAATTTTTGTAATTTTGCTGTTGAACTGTATGTGGCATAAGTGCAAAAACATTTTTAATATTAAAGCTAAACGGACATATAAAAGGGGGTTAATAGGAGTAGTGCAACAGCAGACTGGTAGAACGCAAGGTCAGCCAGAGAGAAAAAGCCTTAACAAGCCGTTTGGGTCTAGCATTAATATCTGAAACCTTTCAGATTTTTTTCCTTTTAAAAATCAAAACAATTTTTAATTTGTATTTTATTTGTTTGATATTTATTGCATAAGGCATGAAAATGTAATTTGCTTATTATTTTAATGCAGTGTTAGAAGCGGTTTATATTCAATGCAAAAAAAAAAAAAAACAAGGACGAGTTCAGGAACATTTGAAAAGATATTAAAAACTAAAGCTTAAAACTAAGTAAGGTGCGCAGAAGGCACACATGTGCTCACAAATAAGCCAGCATTTATGGCGAGAATTCAAAATAGAATTTTAAAATTAAAACTAAATATAAGTACCTATTAGTAAAGTAATTTAAACGCGAAAGTGTACTCTTAAGCTTACACCGGCGTGAAAGTACTATCGACCAGAATGGCGAAGCGCAGCTCCAACACACCGGATAAAGTTTCAAAATCTAGCCTCTGGTTTTCGAGAATAGTCTGAAGGATATCCGCTGCGTCTGCTCTCAGAAAATCGGTGAGATGACAGTCCTTAGCTTGGAAATCCCATCCATTCGCTTCCGCCGCTATAGAAATTTGTCTTATGTACTTGCCAGGTCTTCCTATCATACGTGGATAGCTTCAGAGAGGAACGAGCAGACATGGGTAAAAATTTAAAGCCATCAGAAGTGCCTCCTGCCGTTGCTACGAATTGCTTTAAGGTATCAATTTCTTTGGATACTGCAGATACCCTGTTATCAATTTGTTGTTCGATCTGTTGTTGAGCGACAAACTCTTTCTTCAGTTTCTCCAACTCTGTTTTCAACCGTGTCAACTCTGTCTTCCATAGCTTCAAATTTATTTTCTATTACGCAGATAATGTCTTTCATTTCTTCTTTAACAACTTTCATGTCTTCTTTAACTGATTCTTGAACAAGTTTCATTTCCTCTTTAAAGGATTTTTGACAGCTTTCATCTCGTCTTTAGAGGATGCTTGGCCAGCTTCCATCTTGTCTTGGAATGCAAGAAAAGCAGTGACGAGCTGTGTTAATTGTTCTTCCATCGCTCTTGTGATTGGCATTCAATCCCACTTCTGACACCAATAAATGGGACTAATAATAAGTGTGACTAATAATTTACAAAAAATATCATTTTAATAATTTCCTGCAGTAACTCCTCAAAATTAAACGTGCCCACATGTATCCTTACTTATATGAATAGACCAACAAATTTGCCGTCTTCATGGAGTTATGTTACCGTGGAATGGTCCGGAATCTCCCTGGCACTTTGGCACTCAATTCCGTATGGGTATACCCAGATATATCCGAGCGGAAGCCAGCTCAGCTGTTTAACCATAATCATTTCGAGCAGACATTTCTACATCAAGCTGTTTTTGGTTTTTAAATTTATTTCTGACCATAAGCGAGCTGGGCCTCACGAATTCTAAGGCAATGCATTTTTTGCAAACACTTTACCATAGCTTCAAATTTCTCAAACTCTGGTTTCATTCCTAATAGTTCATTACTTTACTTCGGCTTTGTACGCCATCATTAAAACATATTACTGCATCGAACAAGCCTAATTTTAATGTGGTAATACCCATAAAACAGTTTTTCAAAATCAAAAAAGCACAAGCACAAATTTAAATGAAAAGAGCGAAAAGAATAGCGAAACATAAAATAAACGAAGCACACATGTTTTATCAACAGTTTATGAACATACAGTTTATCAAATATAATGCAGAACATACAGAATCAAACAGTTTATGAACATAAACGTCCGAAAATCGACAATTGTCCACCACACAGCTTAGTAAAAAGCCACTTTAAAAAAGTGTTGCCGCATGTCTTTCAAAAGCATCATATTCTGACCAAGGAAGTAATAAAAACTGCTAAAACATCTGTATGTGCCACAGATAACGGAATATATAAAATGTCTGACTATTTGAACTCGCGGGCGTCCCAGAGATTGTTTACATTTTTAATGAGATAATTTGATCTTTTAAAATTTCGAAACATGCATAAATTATATATTTTTGGAATCGTCTCAGTGTATTTTATTTTTCTAGCCCAAAATTGAAAATTCAAAAATTTGAAAATTTTTCTGTCATAAGTGCTCTTGAGTTCGAAGACGTCGCTCCATGATGTCTGAAACATTCTCTATAGAGTTAGGATTCGGCAAGTTAGGTGGCCAAACAACTAACAGGAATTTATTCTCATGCCCCTACAAGTAGTCCAATACAGTTCGAGGCTTTTGACATGGGGGCGTTGTCTTGCTGGAACATTCCATTTCTAGTTGGGAAGGCAGATGCTATGTAAGGGTGCAACTGATCCGCAGTTATGTTCAGGTAGGTCTCAGATTTAGTGGTCCGTTCTACTAAAACTTAGGTTCCAAGAGCTGCCTATGAGAATGTCCCACAAAGCATATTGCGAGCACCAGCCTGTGGGTGACTTGCTGTACAGGGAGGGAAAAGCTGTTAGCCTGGAAGAATACGACGATGGACATGGTGAATAAGAAATCGTGATTCATCCAGGGAGGCAAATGTCTTCCACTTATCCATGTCCAGTCTCGAAGTTCCCGGGCACTTGTAGGCGTACTTGACAATGACGGTTGGTGAACAGAGGCACTCGAGATGGGACGTCTGTTGCGCAGTCCCATATGCAACAGTGTCCGATGAACTGTGTATTGCTAAACACTTGCACTTGGACCTGCAAAAGGAATGTGTACAATTAAGAGGCCGTACAAGGAAGTTATGTGGTGACGACACCAGAGATTTTATATTTATCATACTTCCCTTTCTTATGGGAATAAGAAATTTCCACTTTATTGAACTAGTCCAACAAATATTTTTTCTTACAGTATATAACTGTTTCATCCTTAATTTGGTATTCTTCCGCATTGCAGCCGGATACGTTTTCTTCGACATCTTCAATCAAGCATCTCCTCAAAATCCAATTCTTCGGAGCCCTGATTTCGCTTCCTCTCAGAATGACGCTCAGTGTTTAAGTTTCTGGTTTGCTCCTTTCGGACGAGGAGAGGCTACGGCCCTCAGCGTCGTGCGAGTTGAGTTAACACCTCCCGAGGGTGAAAAAGAACAGCGACTACTCATATGGAAAATGGCAACCAAAAAATTCGACACGTCGAGACCAGATTGGATGTATGGACAAGTTTCTGTAGCAACGCTTACTGCCTACAGGGTGAGTTGTGAACTTAATTATGGTAAAATTAAAATGCTGTTCGATTTACTTACGTCTCTAAATAGTAGATAAATGTTTGAAAGATAGTTGATTCTTAAAGAGTGAATTGTTCAAACGTTCCCTGGCATGTTATTAAAAATTTGTATTCTGTTAGAGGTAATTAACGAATAATTGAATTTGAATCTATAAGTTTCTGCTTCTTGTTATATATTGATGAAATAGTTTACGTTGAAAAAATTAAATTTTGAAATAAGTCTAATCGTTTTGTACAGCTTCACTTTCCTTATTAAAATTAGAACATATTTCATTTTCGTTATAAGGAAATTATAACCTTATGATTAAGAAGTTGTAGTTTTAAAATTTCGTCACTTTTCGTGTGATTTAAAAATAACATTTTAGCCTTAATTTCAGGAAACCTTTATGGAATCTTCTGAGAGTACAGGTAGTTAAAAAAGGATTCTGGAGTCATGACATTCCATGTCTATGGTTTTTCTTTTTCTGGAAGGAGTAAATTTAGTTTAGTTCAAAAATAACTTTTACCTTCCTTTAGAACTCAGCCCACCAGCGGCCGAGCGGAAAAGTTGCTGAACAGTGGTAATTCGGTGAGGGATTCTTTCTGTCAACGGGCTGGCTGCATGGATATTTTCGTGGCTTCCTATGTGTAATGTACATACGAGCCAGTATCTCTCAGAAAGTCCTCCACAAAGGCATCCTGCTCGTTACGCGGATAGCCGTCGAGTGCTGCTATAATTAAGCAAAGCCAACGAAAACCTTTAGAACTGAACACAGTTGTATGAAATACTTGGAAACTACAGAAAGGGTATAGAACATCTTACTAAACTAATAATTGAGAGTAATTTTTTTAAGCAGTAAATTCTTTTAATGTGCTATTATTACTTTAACTTTCAATGTATTTTTTTATAGAGGTTATTATTAGGCAAACCAAACGAAAACCTTTAGAACTGACCATAGTTCATTTAAATTTGTATGAAATACTTGGAAACTGCAGAAATGGTATAGAACAGCTTACTAAACTAATAATTAAGAGTAATTTTTTAAGCAGCAAATTCTTTTAATGTGCTATTATTACTTTAACTTTCAATGTATGTTTTTCTTATAGACATTATTATTTTATTCTATATTAAGAAAAAATTTAATGCAATACATTTTGAAAGATAAGCTTAAATGAAAACGTTTTTATTGGTGCTTAGAAATATTTAGCCGAATTTTTATACTTTTATTGCTTTTCGACATTGGAAAAAAAAAAGACTCTGTAGAGGTAAGTAATGATTATGTTTATTGAAGTGTTGTCAGATATAGGAAAAGGTAAAAACATGCCTAAAATAAATCATAAAAGAAGCAACAACCTGTGACAGACGTAGATTTTTAGCATAGAAACTCTATCGATTTCGAGGGCGAACAAAGCCCCTCTTCACCAGGACCAAAGAAATCTGCAAATGTAAAACCAAGATACGTATATATTTATACCCTAAGGAAGTCGAGAGAGTAGCGCCATAGCTCTTGAAAAGTTTTCCTCTTTTCATCCGAGAAAACATTCCGTTGTTAGAAATAACATAACCTAGTCGTGTTTCCCTTCCATCCTTCTACTAGTTACAAAATTGTAAGACTTCTTCTGAAGTCATTTTGCCGCCTGTCAATAAAATTCATGGTTCAGTTCTTAAACATACTATTTCTGATTTCAACTGTTGGGGAATTTGTAACATATCTTGTCGGTGTGGTTCGAGATAATCGGCCAAACCAAAAGAGCACAAAGGACCATGAATGTTCTGTCCAAAAAGGTGAAATTTACCAGTCTTCGATTGCTAATCATAGTTGAAAATTTAATCACAATTTCGATTTGGGTTTGCAGAAATTATCCAGAAAGCTTCTTGCACTGGAGAATTAGATTATCTTGAAATTTTCACATTCACAAAAGTTTACGGTGTGTAGTTATGATTTTAATCCTATCCTAACGCTTTTAAATCTGTTATCCTAATTTTTAAGTTTTCGTTATGATTTGTAATATCAGATGGCTGTACTCTCTCGACTTCCTTAGGGTATAAATATGTTAGTTTTTCTTGGTTTTTCATTTTGGAGATTTCTTTGCTCCCGATGAGGAGGGAGTTTGTTCGCTCTCGAAATCTATAATTTCTACGCTAAAAATCTACACCTATCACACGTTGTTGCTTCGCTTTTAAAATGTATTTGGAGAAATTGGAATCGAGTTTAAGATAACGAGAAAATATTTTTTCCTTCAGTATCCTTTTCAAAACTGATGTTAGGAAATTAAAAAATTAACTGCTGAGAAATTAGTGTCTTTTTACCTATTCTTATTTTATTTCTTTCTGAAACGTTTACAAAGGTGTTCTAACAATTCCTATAATAGACTTGTCTTCTAAACCGGTTTTGTTGAGGTACTACTTGTTTGATGAACCCTTCACACAGATCTGCTCGTCTTTTATTTACGAACGTAAAGGTTTAAATTTCTTGACAATCTTTTAATAATTTTCAATTTAAAAGCGAGAAAAATGCGTCAATTTAAAATCAGGCCTTCAACTTAAGGTGACCTTGGGGCTTTTCCTTGCAAATAATTTCAAAAATGGAATTAAAAGAAATGAATTTCTCGTAAAATCTGATTCAAATTCTAAAATTAAATTTATTTTTCCTTAAAATGATTGAATATTTACGACTTTAAATTTAACTACAGTTTTAACGAAATTATTAACTGTAGTTCATAGTTTGATGAAATAATATCGGCTGGCATTTTCTGGAAGGTCGAATTTGAAGCGAAGAAGAAACGTCTGGAAAAATAGAATTTATCTTTGTTATTCATAGACAGTGGAATTTAAAATCTGTAGGAAAGCAGATGCTTTATTTTATTTTCTTCATTTATTGAATGTTAGGATTCTTTGAAGGAATTGGATATTAAAGCACCTATCTTACACCTGAGAATAGAAAAGAAATTTTGAAGTTCATAGCTCATTTACGCTTAATGGATTTTTAGATGGAGTTAGACCGAACTTCAAATAGCTTCTTGGCTGCCTTATCTACCTTATTTAGAAAATTCTTAACCTTATCAAGTAATTACCATATTCCTGATTCTAAGGATGTTCATTTTTCTCGTCGTTAGTGAGCACTAAAGAATACGAGTATAGTTGGACTGTTTCAAACGCAACCCTGGCTGGCATTCTGCCAAAACATGTCGACTCGCGCAGAAGGGGCGCTATTACTTGCTGCGACGTGATAGGTCTCGTGAAACTGTTCTCTTCTCCGGAAAGTGAGAACGGAGGGAAAGAAAGTTTCCATCCTTCCACCCTGTTTTGAGAATAATTCGGTCGAAATGGCGCATGCGTGTGTGCGCTTATGGTCTCGGATGAGGCTGTCGAACTATAATTCCAAAGTAGCTTTAAAAGAAAGACATTTTTATTGCCATGAGTGCACGTCGCAGAAGGTTTCATACCATATATTTTGTAGCCATTTTTGAACAAGATTAGAATGCTAGGAATCTTGATAAAAAATTTTCAAGGATACGCTTCCGAAGTATCCTAGCTCTCCTTCTATAGCAGTGGTTTATCAAAGAAGAGATCGTCCAGTCAAAATTTGTTTTGCCGTAAATGGAACTTTAAGCTACAATTTAGAGTTCAATGCTGCAGTTATTGAATCCATTCCATTGTGGTTGGTAGGAAGTTCTTAAAGGTGAAAGGTCTTTTTGCTAAAAGGTAAGAAACATTGACTTTTAAACTGTCATCCTTTGTCGGAAGGCGTTCCGCAACGATGTATCCAGGTCGAAAATCATACCTTCTGCACCTGTTAGGTAGTTTTACAGAAAGTACTTCAAGTTATGTTTAAAAACTATAAATTTTCCTTCGCAAATATTTAAAGCTATGGCTCCAAAATATATAGGTGAAGATATTTGAAATTTCCCAGGTGAACTTGGTCCATTTGAGTCTATTCCATATCATAGCTTGTCGCGTTGCTTGAAGTTTTTCTCTAACAAATTCCAATCTCGAGTGTACGTATTTTTGCGTTGCCGGTAAGTGAGAAGTAAGTGTATGGAAAATACATTTCTAATGAATTTGATGGAAATGAGAATAAATAAAAGAAAAAAATGCGTAAATTTGAAGCAGGCAGTCATGTGCTTTGTAATCACGAATTTAATGAATGTAATTCAAATCTCTTCTTCAGTGAGTTAATTATCATCTATTACAATGCAGATTGAATTGGAAGGCGAAGCGACTGACGGAGGCTTTGCTCTTGATGATGTCACTTTCTACGATGGAAACTGCCAAAGTAAGTATGACGAAAAATTTTTATTAATGGTCACGTCACGTCACGTCACGTCACGTCACGTCACGTCACGTCACGTCACGTCACGTCACGTCACGTCACGTCACGTCACGTCACGTCACGTCACGTCACGTCACGTCACGTCACGTCACGTCACGTCACGTCACGTCACGTCACGTCACGTCACGTCACGTCACGTCACGTCACGTCACGTCACGTCACGTCACGTCACGTCACGTCACGTCACGTCACGTCACGTCACGTCACGTCACGTCACGTCACGTCACGTCACGTCACGTCACGTCACGTCACGTCACGTCACGTCACGTCACGTCACGTCACGTCACGTCACGTCACGTCACGTCACGTCACGTCACGTCACGTCACGTCACGTCACGTCACGTCACGTCACGTCACGTCACGTCACGTCACGTCACGTCACGTCACGTCACGTCACGTCACGTCACGTCACGTCACGTCACGTCACGTCACGTCACGTCACGTCACGTCACGTCACGTCACGTCACGTCACGTCACGTCACGTCACGTCACGTCACGTCACGTCACGTCACGTCACGTCACGTCACGTCACGTCACGTCACGTCACGTCACGTCACGTCACGTCACGTCACGTCACGTCACGTCACGTCACGTCACGTCACGTCACGTCACGTCACGTCACGTCACGTCACGTCACGTCACGTCACGTCACGTCACGTCACGTCACGTCACGTCACGTCACGTCACGTCACGTCACGTCACGTCACGTCACGTCACGTCACGTCACGTCACGTCACGTCACGTCACGTCACGTCACGTCACGTCACGTCACGTCACGTCACGTCACGTCACGTCACGTCACGTCACGTCACGTCACGTCACGTCACGTCACGTCACGTCACGTCACGTCACGTCACGTCACGTCACGTCACGTCACGTCACGTCACGTCACGTCACGTCACGTCACGTCACGTCACGTCACGTCACGTCACGTCACGTCACGTCACGTCACGTCACGTCACGTCACGTCACGTCACGTCACGTCACGTCACGTCACGTCACGTCACGTCACGTCACGTCACGTCACGTCACGTCACGTCACGTCACGTCACGTCACGTCACGTCACGTCACGTCACGTCACGTCACGTCACGTCACGTCACGTCACGTCACGTCACGTCACGTCACGTCACGTCACGTCACGTCACGTCACGTCACGTCACGTCACGTCACGTCACGTCACGTCACGTCACGTCACGTCACGTCACGTCACGTCACGTCACGTCACGTCACGTCACGTCACGTCACGTCACGTCACGTCACGTCACGTCACGTCACGTCACGTCACGTCACGTCACGTCACGTCACGTCACGTCACGTCACGTCACGTCACGTCACGTCACGTCACTTTTTTTATTCTTATGGTGTGGTAAATAGTGCATTTGTTTCTTTAGAAAGGATTGAATTATGTTGGTCCTATCTTCCAGTTAAGGTTTTTAAGTCTTGAGTAAATCTGCATGCAAGATTAGTAGAATTTTCAACAATTCACTGTGGGTAAGCCTAATCATTTTTCTCATGGCGTACATATTTCTTTAGATTTGAAACTTAGCAGAATAGTGGATTTATTGTAAATGTAGAGAAACTAAGCTTCTTAACAAAAATAACGCCTTTTTTTATTATTGCAAATTAAATCATGCTTAATCCATTCCGCAATTGCTTCGAGGAAATAAGTGTATAAGATTTACTTCATCATTTTTTAATATAGCTATTTTGAGTTTTTATGTATTTTCCCCTTGTCGCGGAGTGATAACTGAATTAATTGAATGAGAAATGCTAAATCGTCTGTGAAAAACTATTTCTTTTACACATCGCTTTAAATTTATTATATTATTTGAACAGAACATGCGCAACGATTAGGTAATTCTCCAGATGATATACATAATTTTTGTGCATTCTAATAAGTTATAAAATGAATGAGATGTAAAGCTGTTATGTGAAGGTAGTGTCGGAGTATCGCTGTGGTAAACCAATGTACTGAATTTTAAAGAGCGTATTTATTCTATTGTGGTTTATGCGCTATCTTCGAAGTAGGTTTAATCGAATCCAATACGTTTAAATGAAATGCAAAATGCCCATAATTTAATATTCCGTAGAAAGAAGTGATGTGTACACATCAGATTTTTTATTTGCCAATCTCATGAGACACGAAGAATGTTTCTGCTCCTCCAATACAACTTTGTGTTGCAAAATAAATTCATTCTGACTCATTAAATTTCAAACAGTTTTATGATTAGGTAAGATGTGATTATTATAATTTTATTGCTCTCTTTATCTTAACAACTTTATATATTGATTCACTATATATTGCCTACCAGTGGCTGATGGATAAAACTGCTGACATGTTCAGCTGGTGATTTGAGTTTATTTCCTGACAAAACAATTTATAAAAGCATCTTTCATGTTTATTTTACTATAATTGAAGAATCAAATAATTGCTACTCTGTTCATAGATCATAAAGGTTAAAATGTTTTGAATGCTTCCTTTAATTTGTATTCTTCTGGTATTTAATTCCATGTATCTAATAGTCATTTCTTTACATTTAATAATATAATTTTACTCACATATATTTATTGCAAGTGGTTTTACTTCCTTCTACGAAGTATAAAAGAAGTATTGTAATCGCGAAAAATTTCGAGTGTCATATTTCAACGTAAAAAAAATTATTGCAAATACTACTATTAACCAAATTAGCAAAATTAAAAAAGTTTGCACTGAAATAGGAACACAAAAGGAAGAAATTGTAATTTTCATCAACATTTTAGAAGATAATGGAATTCCTTCAAAAATTCCTAGCCTTTTTAAGAAATCCGGAGCTGTCTACCCCCTATAATACCTTTCAAAAGTATGAATTTTTTATCTGAAAGCACCAAAAGGGAAGGCTAAAGAAGAATGTTTTAAAACGTTTATACTATTTTTTCTCTTAATTACTATTGTTTGCTAAACATGGGGCATATTCAAAGTCGTAACGATAAGCCCATGAACGTGAAGACGTTTTACTTTTCTAACAAAGGTGCCTTTACTTTCGTTCTCTAACATTTTCTGTAATTTTCAGTACAATTTAAAAAAAATCTCAAATTAAATTTTTTAGATTTTTCTCTCATTTCTACAATACAATTGTTAAGAACTATTTGACCACATTTTAGGCACTTTTTTGAGTCTGCTATTTTTAAGGAGTAATTCAATTTAAAATTTAATTTAAATTTTTCAATGAATGATGTTCTTTTCCCACATTTTTGTTTTAAAAGAGTTCGAATTTATATTAATTTCTTTCAAATCATAAGTAATCTTATTTTGGTCAAAATTAAAATAATTTTTTATTTAATATTTTAAAAGTGTTTCTTTTGGTTTCAATATTGCATTTTTTGTTCCAAATTTTAGCTGTGAGCGGTTACTTTCTCGCCAAGGAAATTTCTTTAATTTCGCCAATGACGTCAAAATGGCAAATCTGTACGTTACTATTGTAACAAAATTTCCTTGTTTAGACTGTACTATAATCAAATTGCTCGAACCTTTCAATTTCTTATTGCTCATTTTAATTAAGTCTTTCCAACTAAGTTTTATAATTTCACTTACGTTTTAAATACATGGGACTATTTGCTATATGTTTAAAAGTAATATTTTGATTATTGTTTTTCACTGAAGTATTTTATTATTTCACTTTCGTTTTCACTTCTTTAATTGAAATAGTTTTCTCTTTATTTAAAGTACAACATTCTAATTTATTTGTTTTTTCCTTTTTTGGGGAAGGGCCAGAATTTTCGGATCAACTATTATAATTAAAATACATTGAAATGGATCATCGGCTAATTCTACGTACAGAAAAGCAAGGCTTTTTGTAGAAAAGACCTTTCAGTTCGTTTTAATGTTCCTTTTCCCTGATGAAGTCGCATTGAAGTTCATTGAATTCCTCTTCTTTTGGGTTACTTAAATTTCTTTAAATTTCATAAAATTTTTGAATTGGGGTATGCTTGTTTAAAAGTTTTAGTTTAACAATTTAAAAATTCTTTGTTGCATTTATAGGATTATTTTTAATTTATTAATAATGAATTTCAATTTTGGTCTTTGTGAAAAAGTAGTTCTAAATTTCTTTGCCTTTTACTGATATTTTTTCAGCAGCTTAATGCGGGAGTACACATATATGTAGTTATATACTTTTGGTGCTGTCGATTGCAACCAAAATAGGAGGTACAAATTTACATGATATAGCAGTCCTATATATAAAATTTCAACGTTCTGAAGCTGCTCGTTTTTGCGTTATGCCAAATACATACATGTATACCTACATTCGTACAGACGCCACGAAAAAATCTCGCTAGAATCCATTTTAAATTAGTTTTATAATTCTGTTGGGGGGAAAGAGCCGTTTATTCTGTCCCTATGTACAAATATCACGCAAAAATATTGTTCAATAGCGTTCAATAGCATTCAATAGCGGTCAAAATGCACGTTTATGTTCAAATATGATACCCGAAATTTTTCGTGATTACAATACTTCCTTTTTTCTTCGTACAAGGGCGTAAAAACACTCGCAATTAATATATGTGTATAAAATTTGAAATTAAATTTAAAGGAATGACTATTAAATACCAGAAGAATGCAAATTATAGGAAGCATTGAAAACGTTTTAACCTTTATAATCTATGAACAGACTAGCAATTATTTGGCTATTCAATTATAGTAAAATAAACATGAAAGATGCCTTTTTAAATTGTTTTGTTTATGTCAGGAACTAAACTCAAATCACCAGCTGAACATGTCAGCAATTTTATCAATCAGCCACTGGTAGGCAACCTGGATAGTGAATCAATATATAAAATTGTTAAGATAAAGAGAATGACAGAATTATAATATTCACATCTTACTTAATCATAAAACTATTTCAAATTTAATCTGACAGCAAGTCCAAAAAGAGTGAGATGAATTTATTTTCCAACGCAAAGTTATCTTGCAGAAGCAGGAACATTCTCTGTATCTTATGAGATTGGCAAATAAAAAATCTGATGTGTACACAACATTACTTCTTGTATGGAATATTAAATTATGCGCATTTTGCATTTCATTTAAATTTTATTGGATTCGATTAAATCTTCGTCGATAGCGCATAAACCACGATAGAATAAATACGCTCTTTAAAATTCACTACATTGGTTTACCACACCGACACTTTGGCACTAGCTTCACATAACAGTGTTACATCTCATTCATTTTATAACTCATTAAAATGCACAAAAATTATGTATATCGTCTAGAGAATTACCTACTCGTTACACATGTTCTATTCAAATAATATAAGAAATTTAAAACAATGTGCAAAAGAAACAGTTTTTCGCAGACGATTCAGCATTTCTCATTCAATTAATTCAGTTCTCACTTCGCGACAAGGCAAAAAATACATAAAAACTCAAAATAATTATATTAAAAATTACGAAGTAAATCTTAAACACTTATTTCTTCGAATCAATTCCGGAATGGATTAAGCGTAATTTAATTCGCAATAATAAAAGAAGGCGTTACCTTTGTTGCGAAGCTTAGTTTCCCTAGACACAAATCCACTATGCTTCTAAGTTTCAAATGTAAACAATATGGCTGCCATGGGGAAAAATGATTAGGCTTAGACACACTTACTTGTTGAAAACTCTACAAAATCTTTCATGCAGATTTACTAAAAGCTTAAAAACCTTAACCCGAAGATCAGAACAACATAATTAAATAATTTCTAAAGCAAAAAATGCACAATTTACCAAAATATAAGAATAAAAAAGTGAGCTCACTCAGCCGAGTGTATATATATACACTGACTACCAATAAGTATTTGGACACCTATGCAAATGACGATATCTGCAGTCCTAAGGTACGTCACGGACTTCGCCGGTATATATCGTGTAGGAAACAGCATCGAATTTAGTCGCATGCAAGATGCCTCGCAGTTCGGAGCTCTCTGATTTCGAGAAAGGTATAATTATCGGGTATCACAAATGTGGCCGATCCTTAAGGGACATATCTAGCGATCTGAAGTACCCAAAATCGACAGTGGCCTATGTGATTAAAAGAAGTGGAAGGTGAGCGGTGATTGTCGGAATGTGCCCCGAGTCGGCAGACCAACGAAACTGGGAGATACAGACCGACGAGTGCTATCCAGAGAAATTCGGAAGAACCGCACCCAACCGATGGCCCTCATCCTTGGTTTTCATGGTCGTGCCATAAGCCTTTGATCACAAATTGCAACCTCGCTGCTCGGTTAATGTGGTGCAAAGCACATCGAAATTGGATCGCAGATCAGTGGAAACGTGTTCTTTGGAGTGACGAATCAAGGTTCACTCTTTACCGTTCCAATGGCAGGGTCTCGTTCTGGCATCTACCTGGAGAACGTCTCCTGCCAGAATGCATCGTGCGAACAGTCAAGTTTGGCGGAGGTGGAATTCTGGTCTGGGGGTGTTTCTCTTGGTATGGGCTGGGACCCTTGGTCTCCATTCATGGTAAGCTCAATTCCGATGCCTACTGCACTATTTGGGATGACAATGTGCTTCCTACGTTGTAGCAGTTTTACGGGTTGGACCCCTGTTACTTTGAGGACGACAATGCCAGTTGTCATATTTCGACGTTAACCAAGGCTTCGTATTGTGCCAATGGAGTTCATCGAATGGACTGACCTGCCCAGGGTCCAGACCTGAATCCTATCGAGAAGCTCTGGGACGAGTTGCATCGCCGAATTCAGGAGTGCACTACCCGTGCAAAATTCGATGAAGGAACTTCTATGTCTTCTCCAAGCCGAGTGGAAGAAAATAACACTAGCTGTCCTACAAAGACTTGTGGAAAGTATGCCCCGGAGGGTCCACGCTGTAATTACCTTTCGTGGAGGATCTACCAACTATTGATTTTGAATAAACTTAGTTTTTCTTTTCTATCACACGTGTCAAATACTTATTGGTAGTTAGTGTATTTGTATACTTTTGATGCGGTCGATAGCAACCAAAATGCGAGGTGCACATCTACATATTATAGCAGTCCCATATATATGGTACCGTTAAAGTATATACTGCAGTTATTTCATAGAATACCAAGTTATTCCATGAAATAACTGATCGTGTCCGTTAAAGTGTGTAATACGTTAATAATTTGACATTTTAACTAGTTATTCTATGAAATAACTAGGTATTCTATAAATTAACTAATGAGAGGCAGTTAAAGTGTAAAATAAACAATTTATCTAAAATGAAATAACGAGGTATTCTATAAATAAACTAACGATAGACAATTAAAATGAAAAAGAAGCAATTTATCTAATTTATGCAGCGTAGAAATGATATTTATGGAAACCTACCATAAAATCATTTGTTACAACGAGGATTACTAAAACGACACTCGGAAATACAAAGAACATTGTTTCTAAAAGAAAAACATTTTTTGTTGACACACCGGGTTTTACACGAACATTCCATACTGTTAAACGAAACGTAAATGTACCTTATACTAAAAAGCGAGATATATGATATTGATTATTTTACACTTTAACGAACTGCAGATCGTTATTCTATGAAATAACTAGTTAAACCATGAAACACAAGAGTTTTACACTTTAACGAACACGATCAGTTATTTCATGGAATAACTAGGTATTCTATAAAATAACGGATTTCATACTTTAACAGTAACATATACAAAATTTCAACGTTCTGAGGATGCTTGTTTTTGAACTATGCGAGCTACATATATACATACTTACACGTGCGTCGGCACAGACTCCACGAAAAAATGTCTTCAGAACAAGGTACACAGCAGCGGGGAAGTTTGTTGAAAATGATAAAACACTTTATTGAAAAAGTGTTTTTGAAAAGCGTTTATTAAACTCAAATTACTAAAGTAACGCTTTTCAATAAACACTTTTCAAGATTGAATATTGTGCAATCGACCTTATATAGTTCTCAGCCGGCCACTGATATATTTCTAGTAATTTCTGCTCCCGTAAATACGCTCATGTCCATAAATTAAGGATAATTTGAAGTCACGCGGAAATCGAACTCTAAAATAAATATATCACCCGTAAAATCACTACACACATCTTCAAGAATCATATGCAAATTTCAGAAAGGAACCAGATGATACCGATGGTACGTCACAATGACGAAAGTGTAAGAGAGTGATATATAAGGAATACAGGCAAAGAAGTAAAACTGTTCGCGGGCGCTTTATAAGCATTTCAGCGCAATAACCGAATAGTTAGGACACAAAGGACGCATTTGGATGTTTGTTTTTACGATGTAGAATTATCGGCCATCTGGAATGTGGGCGTACCCAACTGGAAGTATCAGACGAACTTGGAACTGCCCAGAGTGTCATCTCCAGGCTTTGGCAACGATTCCAAGATGATGGTAATGTGAGTAGACGTTACAGCACAGGTCGCCCCAGAGTTACAACGCCGAATGTAGTTACTGCCAAAAGAAACAGGCGGAGCACAGCCTCAGACCTGTTTCGTCGGCTCTCTTCAGCCACTGGTACGACAATTTCAAGGCAGACCGTGTACAGACGCTTAGAGCAGATTGGTCTATATGCTCGTAGACCTGTCAGATGCGTTCCACTTACTGCAACTCACTGTCGCCTGAGGTTAGCCTGGAGTAGAGAGCATGCATTGTGGGCACCGCAACGGTGAGCTTGTGTGATGTTTTCCGACGAGTCCAGGTTTAGCTTGCAGTCTGATTCTCGCCGGACTTTCATATGGAGAGCTCCAGATACCCGTTACCACCAAGAAAACATCATTGAACGACACCGTTACGGTGGTGCAGGAGTGCTTGTTTGGGGTGGAATTATTCTGGGTTTCAGAACTGATCTGCATGTTCAAATTGGAACCATGACAAGCCAAATCTATCGGGACGTCTTTCTGGAACAACATGTACGTTTGTTTCGGGGCGCCATGGAAGCACAATTTGTGTTTATGGATGACAACGTCCGACCTCACCGTGCAAACATCGTAAGCGAATGCCTTCAATCGGAGGATATCACCCGTATGGACTGGCCAGCATTCTCACCGGACTTGAATCCAGTAGAGCACGCGTGGGACATGCTTGGCCGACGAGTTTCAGCCCGTCAACCTCCTCCTACATGTCTACCGGAACTTCGGAGAGCATTGCTTTTTGAGTGGTGTAATATCCCCCAAGATCAGATCGATAATTTGATAGTCAGCATGCCTAGGCATTGTACGGACTGTATTGCATCATCTGGGAAACGTCTAATATATTAACAATCATACCAACTATGTAATATTGGATTTTTGTAAATAGGTTTTTTTTTGTAATTTGCTCCAGGGATCGCTAATTTTTTTAATAATATCAAACATAAAGCACCTTTTTTTGCTCTTTACTTTTTGTTTAATAAATAAGGTTTGCAAATAAGTCAAATTTGTTTTGCTTCTAACTCTTCCTTTGCCTGATTTTGCATTATCCTTAATTTATGGACATTAGTGTAAATGGAAGGCGTTATTAGTGTCGATTTACGGTTACACCTTATATACTGATTAATTAAATATTTCAGTTACAATACCTATTACAGAGATTCAGGAACTGCAACAGAATGTCGCCACATAGTAACCAAGATTCCGACTTTCGCCAATTTTTCGCCAAATCACCGATACCCATTTACTCAATATTTAATGGAGTTGTCCCTGCATCCTTCTAGATTTTCATGCTACATTATACAGAAAGATAAACAGTTTTACATATCATTGCAGTAAAATCATACATATACAAAATTCCTCATAATATTTATGCAGATTCCAATAAATTTAATCTGTGTAAAAATTTCACAACTCTACGCTACAGAAATTTTCATGAAATATACACTCAAGTGCTACTGAATTAGGGACAGACATCGCTATGCAAACTGCGTAGCGCGGTGCCACATTAATGCTCACATGATGGCCTTGCGGTAACTGCATATATATCCAGTAGTATGGCAGTCCTTTCAATTGCCAGTAAGGGTACAATTTCTCTGATTTAGACACCTTTAATCACCGACACATAGTAGACGTACTACACATGCACCATTCAGTTTCCTAAATCATCACAGGGCTAGGATATTCATGGTTGACAGCGGGAATAGTGTACTGAGAATGCAGGGTTGGAAAGAATAAAGCTAGCGACAGGGCAAATTCCAAGGGACAATTAGCCTTGAAGGAGAGTCGTTTAAGACGGCTCCCCCCTATTCTACATAGCCAGCCAAACCAAACAATAGCTCGAATTACCACCCAGCTCAATCAGGCCATCAGTCGTACACTCAGTAAACCGACCCTGCGACCCACGCTTCACAATAAGATCTTAAAAGACTACGCCACCATAACAGTACCCTTGCTCAGTGTATGCCATCTAATTACACGACTTGCCTTAGCAAGAGAACACGACGAATGGGCTCTAGAAGACTGGAAACGAGTACCATGGAGTAATCAGTCTTCTAACACCGACGGGATGCTCAGAATAAGGCGTCACGCTCATGAAGCAGTGGATACTGCATGCCAGGTTGGAGATGTACAAGGCCATGGCGGCTCAATCATGGTCTGGGCTGTTTTCTCTGGGTAGTGTTTCAGATCTTTCCTACTTCTACCAACCTCCCTGAATATGATTTAGTACGTAGTGTTGCCGGACAATAACCTTTATCTATTTATGTTGTCCTGTCTTTCATACGGAAATTCAGTATTCCAGCAAGAAAACTGCACCTATCCTAGGCCCGGTTGCTTAATGCCAGGTCCTACTAAATCCTACGGAGCATCTTTGGGATGTTTGAGAGAAACATGTGAAACCACATGACACAACACTAGCCACCCTTTATCAATTATCGATACCTCTCTCCGATGTTTGGCAAGTCCTTCCTGTAAAATTCTCTAACAAACTTATTGAATCTATGCTTTGTCGTTTGGCAGACATTATCAAGGCCAGAGGAGGTCCAGCTCGTTATTGACCAACTATCCCTAATTCAGTGGCACTTAAGTGTACATACAGTTGATTCTTTTTGTACATAAAGTTCTTTTTTTATTTTTTTCTAGCTCGTCCTGAAGAAGCGGCAGTGGAGCCTCCTCCATCTGAGAAATTCTAAGTGGCTTCAGAAACTGCTAAGAAATGATGAAAAATGCCGCTTTTCATGTGAAGAATACTTCTAATCTTAAGCAACCAAAAAAAATGATATAAAAGTTAGGCTTACCTTGCTTGCATAAAGCATACGGTTTCTTTTCATATAGAACTAAGCTTTCTGGAAATAAAATGAGCTCGTTTTTATAAACAGCTTATTCATTGGAAGTAATAATTTTTGACAAGAGCTGATGCATACATGAACCTATTTAGTTCTTTCCATTGTTACATGAAAATATGCCGGAAACATTATTTTAAATGTACTTAACTAATGGGTATGTTCATAATTCCGTGAATATCGCTAGAAATCAATCAAAAAATTAACTACACTATTGATATAAATTTCTAGCATACTGAAATGTAGGCTAAGGGAATGAGGTTTTTTTTTCTTTCTAAATTCTTCACAAATATTTATTGCGTCCGCAGTCTCTGATACGACTGTGATCTGTGGAGTGATGAGTTTCTTTCCCCCCTCACTAGTGAGTAAACACCGCTGAAAAATAGTCATTTGACTTGTGGTCAAATCCAGGCGAGCCAGCTGGCTGCATCGATAGTGTTGCGTAGTTTTCTTTATGTCTAATATGAATACCAGTAATTTTATTCAGGAAATCCTCCACAAAAACATCCCTCCCTTTAGGCAGATAGGGCTCACCTCGAGTAACCGGCATCCAGATGCGAATGTGGTTAGCGACTCAGACTGCCATACCCAACTGCACAGGTTCGAATCGTCAAGAAGGCACGGATGTCAATCTGTCCTTTCATCAAAAGCAATGATGGCCCACCTATTAGGTGCCTCCATATTAAAGAAACAACCGCTTCAGGCCTTGGTAGATGCCAACGGCTGTTCCCCGCCATTCGAAATTATTCGAATAACCTAACATTTGATCCCACACGCAAGATGGTATATTACCATCTATCACGTCTACAGCAATGATGATACTCCAGCGGTATGTGCTTAAGGGAAGGGATGCCTTCATGGATGACTTTCTAACGGAAAATGGCTCGTGTACATTTTAAATGTGATGGAAACCACGAAAACGCCCATATAACCGATCCGTTCATCCGGATTTGAACCCCGGAACCCTAGTAGTATTCGTCAATTTTAACGTACGGTCGGTAGTTGATCTGAAAATCAAAGCGAATGGGAAGCTCAGATATAAACCCCATAAACAAAGTTATATGACTTTCGTCAACGGTCTTTGCTTTGAGGCAAATTTTGATTCAAAAACTCTCGTAAAAGATCTCGATATTAATTTCTCTGGTATTGAAGTACAAGCTGGAACTTCAAAGAGGAATTTGCCATTGTTTTCATGCAACTGTGGTATCAGCCAGCTTTCTGTTCGCATCGAAGCCATTTATTGTGACATTCGAATAAAGCTTCGCGTGCTACGTAAATAAATGTCTGCTGATTTTGCAAGGCTATATGCGAAATCATACGACAGCATCAAAATTTAAAAAAAAACTGAAATAATTCACGTGATTTAATTACGAATAACCTTGTACTTAAATACATTAAATACTGGAAATATTTAAAATTATAAGAATTTTTATATTACATCATATAAAAAAAGATCACTTTTGCAAGAAAGTCTCCTTTTAAATAGCATGTGCTTAATTACTGTAAATGTGATATAAGCTAATGTTTATTAAAGAAAAAGAACAAGACTGAAAAGCATAAAGCTAATTTAAAAATTGATATTTGCTAGACAATGTTAGCAGTTTTTTAACACACGACAAATTTTAATTTTAATAACAAATTTTAATTTAAAATTTCACGATCATCATTTTGAGTACACATTACCATCCACCTTGCACATCGAAGATCTAATTTTGATTTTTTAATTTATTTGTATATTTTATACTTTGCACTAACTTTTATTAACAAACTCAGCGATTGCAAATCAGTATATTGCCACTCGGCAAGGTTCAAGATATTTGTCTTTCAAATTTAATAAAAAATCACCAATATCAAAGAAACCACTGCTCGAAATAAAATTCGGTATTCGGCGAAGAATAAAGTACTTTATTTTTTTTTCAGTCTTCACTACATATAATCTGCCTATTACTTTAACAGATTTTTGATTAACAAACTCAATGATTTCAAAGTGAGCAATGGCAACACTGTACGGGAAAAAAACATTTTTATCTCCAGCGGGCGTTTTTAAATTATTTTGTGATATTGTCGTTGAAAGGAATTTGAAATGAAATTTATGGAGTCGTTAAAAAAAGCCGCTTTGTTGAAAATCCGAAAGCTTTCAGATTTTTTTTAATTCATATTTTTTTTTCATTTTAACAGAGACAAATTAGTTATTTACCACAAAATTTAAACTTCCGCCGTTATTTAGAGTACCGTGCATAGGCTTAACGATACGCACAAAATAACGAAAATTCGGGTCTGATAACTATGAAATTAAAAATGATTCAATGTTGAAGATTTCTAGCGTTCATTCATAAATATAAAGAAACTGAACATTCAGTAATAAAGAATATTTTATTCCTGTTTTTTTTCCTAAATTTCTTTTGCAATTCATTTTTGAAGAATTTTGAAGAAGGTAAACAAACATGCACATGCATTTTGGCTATAAGTGGCAGAAACCTCCTCGAAAAAATTTGACAAAAGCTGAATTTCGTCAAGTTTTTAATTATTCAACATCAAAATATTTTTAAATTAATATATACAGTGTTATCTTCCAATATATTCACGTAATGTCAGTTGTCTTTCCTTTTCGCATCCGAATTAGATTTTAAAATTAGAGGTTTACTGTCTAAATTTACTAAATGGGCAGAAGAAAACAACGGTCTATAACATGGAACACAGCAGTTCAGTCGTGCACAATAATGTTTTCTCAATGCAACATCCACCAGGAGCAGAAATATCTTCGTGTGAATCAGATTCACATTTTATTGCTGAAGCAGTTATTTGATGGAAATTGTGATTATTTGATGGAAATTGTGATTTTTCGCTCGAAAATTATAAGCGGTAAAGCTTAGTTTTCAATACTCTGCCGTCAATAAAGGATAAGCTTAAGCATCAGAATCTGTTACACTTATAGGTATAAGACAAGAACGAATATTGCAATATAAAACACAGAGACTGTCGTGTAAAACACATAACTATTTCTTCCATACACGTACGGTTAGCTACATAAATTAAATCCAATTCTTGGTAATTTACCGGCGCTAGTACCGTTTAAGGGGTGTCGGAACCCCCTACACCGACAATGTTAAATTGGCCATTTTCGATGTACCTTTTCTCAAAATCTGCTGTAGATATACTCTTGAAATTTTTTGTGTAATTAACGTACACCTATCTGATTATACTGAAATGAGCTTTTGAAACATTTTGAATTTTAGACTAATTTATAGACTATTTTATTAGGCATAGTAAAATTTAACACTTTTCTCACGCAAAAAAAATTGTGAAATTTTTTTCTCTTAATTTATCACAAAAAGCTCATTTCCGCAAATATTAGAAAATATAATAAATAAGTCATAAAAATTTTAGGTACCTGGGAGCAGTAGTTCCTGAGAAAAGGTACATCCAGTATAAAAAATTCACGTTTGGAGAAAAACGCGTTTTTATGTAAAATTCCTCATGTATCAAAGCATTCGATGATAAAATAAAAATAGATTTTTTAAAGTTCTAATTTTCATAGAGATTAAAGTATAGTATTTTTAGAAAGCTATAAGTGTAGAGAATTTGAAAATGCAAAAATCCCAAATCTATATTTTTTGAAGATTTTTGGCTTCTTACACCTCTTAATAAAACTTGACATAAATTTTATTCCCATAAACGCCACAAGTTACAAACTAAAATGAAAACTAATGAAATCAAGATCATCTTCGCAAACAACAACGATAGCTGCTTGTTTGTAAGATTCAGACTCGACTGTAATAACAACTCCTACGCAAATCTACAACCCCATTTTGCATTAGAAAGACAAACTAAGCAAGTTCTTTACACTTACTAAACTTCATCAAATCTCCGGCAACTCTGTTAACACCTCTGAAAGTAGATCCCATAGCAAACTCGCAGAATCGTAGAACAAATTCGAATAATCTTCGCGTTAGAATTGTGAGTATCGTGGCGGAACCGTTAACATAGAATTGAAATCAAGTTAAAATTAACTGCTAATAACTGTATGTGCCTTTCGTTCGTGTTGCGAGTAAGCTAATAGACCCAGGGCCACGAAATTTGGTACTTAGATGTATCTACACAAGAGCCAGTGCACTTCGAATCGATGTTTTCGAAATTCGAATTAGAATTTTTTTAATTTTATGTTTTGCGACCAAATCGCGTCATTTTGAGACATAATGGGCTACGGGAAAGCGAGATTTCACTCTATACATTTCATTTTTACATCGTCGTGAAGCGTAGACACTTAGCTATTTTAGGAACTTAAAATAAATTTCGTATTTCAATATTATTTAGGAAGGTGAGCTTAACACCTTTTCGGCGGAATTTTTTTAAAAAAACTTATTTTTAAAAATGTGCCGTTTATTTTCCTTCGATTTTTGGACACGTTGAACTTTAATCCTTTCCACTCCTTTTAAAAAAAGAATTTTGGAAAAATAATATTTTGTATTTTTTAAAAAAATTTTAAATGAAGCTTCCGAATACACTCCTCACATCTCAGATATTTTAAAATGCAGTTTTGGCAACAATTTTCCTTTCCTATTGTTGTTGATAAATTTTTGAGGAAATTGCATCATTTTGAATAGTTTCATTCTTTTAAAAATATCGGTTTGGCAACAATTTTTCGTCGTATTTCTTATGTTACTGTTTTTAAGAGACTGAAAATTTTAAGAAATTAAAAAGTTGTTTCTTTTTGCAACGGTATATTGTTTAATTACTTTATTAGGATAATTAACATTTGTATCTGCTGACACATTTCCTCGGAAGATTACCTAAAGTATAACATTTCTCATAACATTTCAAAATTTCAGAAAAAGGATCATTCAAACTATCGAGTAAGAAAATGTTTAAAAAATTTTAATTTTATTGTAGAATTTTTATATAATTTTTTATGTTGTCATGGTGGTGCTTAAGAACGGGGATTTAAATTATGCTTTAACAAATGTTTAATGCACATCTCATGCAATTAATTTGTTAAAAATTCAAGATGTATATGTTTTTCTGGAGATACATCAGGGCCGTATACAAAGGAAGGCTGAAATCTTAACAAAGAGAAAAACGTTGGAAGAACTTACGCGGCCATATGTCCCAGGTGTGTCTTTTAGGCATTTTTCCGGTACCTTTAAAAGCCAGACGAAGGCTGGCCGCATAGCGGCTGGTATATTCAATAAAATAAACACTCAAAACGTTAATAATAATAAGACAAACGTTTTGGAAAGCCATCTCACTGTGAAAACTAAACATTGGTAAGATAAACTGAGAAAAGACTGAAAAAACAGACAAATGTATGCCAACACGATCGCATCGAGAACTCTAAACGGGACAGGACTATAAACGCATCGGGATGCTGCATTTTAAAGTTTTGCTATTGTTTTTTCTATGGCATAATTGCGAAGAAAATGGTGTTTAATAATGAAGCTGAAAACAAACAAACAAAAAAAAAAGAGTTAATAGGAATAAGTGTGACAGGAAACTGGTAGTCTGCCAGCTGAGTGACAGCTTAAAAAAACTATTATTATTTCCTTAATTATTTATTTAAATTATTATTTCCTTCTTTTCTCGAAAGCCTCCCCTTATCGCTTGTCAATTGTTCAAACGGCGTGCGAAAAATCTTGGAATGAGCAACTTCAGAAGAAAACAGCATCCCACAAGTTTCAGTTTCCTCATAACGAAAACGGTGCTCGTTATATGCCGGAATATACGGCAATTAAAATTATACAAAATGCTTATTATTATTTCTAGAAAAAATGAAATTACTTTTTTAATCTTATTTTAGTCTGCATTTAAATTTTATAAAGAGGCTGAGACTCGACTTTTCTCCTTTTCTTACCCGAAACTGACGTTTCTAGAAATTATTTAGATGCTTACTACGTATCTTCATGAAATAAAAAACGATTACTGTAAAACAGTCCCCTAAACAGTTTCAATTTAATATTTTAGCGGAACTTGAAGCAGCAGTGAAAAACAAAAATTTCAGCAGAATTTCTTCCTAGATTGACTGAAAAATTGATAAAATGCATTTGAACTGTGAGGAAATATAAAAAGCTGCACAAAAACTTATAGAATCACATATCTTATAAGGTTTAAAAATATTATTTCACAGACTTAAGATTTAATGACAACCAGCAATAAATTTCGAAGATATTCTAGCAATTCTTTGAAATTTCGTGAATTTTGTGCTAATTAATTTCTCTGTATTCTAGTAAGTAAAATATAAAATACATCTCTCTGTGACAGTTCAAATACTCAAAATCACTTACCACGCAAATTCATGCAAAAAGTATAAATAAATATAAAACACAAAATATAGATATGAAAATTGTGCATATCTTAATTTATACAGTATACTTTTTGCATGTTTTATTTAAGAGGTAATAAGAGCTGCGAAATATTTTAAAATGCCTAGAAGGCATTCAAAATATTTTTAGGCACTAGCAGTTAATTAAATGCTCTTTTGCCTAATGCTGCAATATTTAAAAATTATTCAATTTATATTAATTTTGTATTTTAAACTTAGTATTAAATTTATTACTTTAAGATCACAGTTTATTAACACCACTGTAATTACAGTCTTAAGATATGGGATTAATACCATTTCTGCAAGATGATAATTTACTACTTCATTCAGTATATTTTCAATTTGGAAAACAACTGCAAAGATTATTTGCTCTTATTTGAAAGTTGTAAATAAAAGAGCTTTTGTAAAAAACGTTTTCCGTTTCTTTTATCCATTTATAGTACGAAATTATCGTAAACAAAATATGTAATGCTACTTAGATTATTTACAATTTGAATATAATCATTACCATTACACTCACGTTTGGTTCCAAATCATTTTTAATAAATGTACTATGAATTTTTACTCATAATAATTTACGTTATAAGGTATATCATAATTTCATAAGTTAATTTAAATTTATACACCTTTCCTTTCTCTTCTAGATTCAGCTTGAAATTCTTTACCAGACTGAGTTTTTAGAATCGCGTTAAATGCAACTGAAATGAACAACTCCAAGTTCCACTGACTTCGAGAGAGAGAGAGTTAGGATTCCTGAATAGCTCGCGTTTGTCTTTTGACTACGTCTCTCTAACTGTTACTACGCTCGGCCGTGTCAAGTGTCTTTTGATAGCTTCTCTAGCTAATTTAATATTACGGCCAACTAGTTTACAATTTGTATTAGCTTCGGTTAAATCTCTTTAGTTAGTTAGTCATTAGCTAGTTTTTATTTCTTACTTTTAGAGTTTAAGCTCAAGTGGAGGCTTTGTTGTATGCTCTGAGGAAGGGGCCACCCGTGAATATTCATTTTGAGCAATGAAGGGTAATTAACTCTTCTTGAGTTTACGTTTCTATTCTTGGACTTCAGCGTAACTATTCGTTTAGTAATTTACTAGGTTCCTCAACACTTAGTTTAGTAGAATAAAAGGTAGTAACTCTACAAGGTTTAAAAATGTTTAATGAATGGCACAAAATATTTAAATTTTACTTAAAATTCTGGTAAATCTCTGTAGTTAGACATTAATTAGTTCTTATTCCTTACTTTTTGAGTTTACGGCCAAGTGGAGGCTTTGTTGTGCGTCCTGAGAAAGGGGCCATCCGTGAATGTTCATTTTGAGCTATAAAAGGTGATTAACCCTTCTTAAGTTTACGTTTCTATTCTTGGACTTCAACGTAACTATTCGTTTAGTAATTCACTAGGTTCCTCAACACTTAGTTTAGTAGAATAAAAGGTAGTAACTCTACAAGGTTTAAAAATGTTTAATCAATGGCACAAAATATTCAAATTTTTCTTAAAATTGTGGTAACATTCCATTTGTACACATGCCGTTTCATACAATTATCTAAATATTGGGTTATCTGAAAAGTCATTATTTAACTTTGACTGACCTTAAATTTGATATATTTGACCTTGAAATAACTTTCAAAATATTTAAACATACATACAGTTGTCTTAACACGGAATTTAGAGAAAATGTGATTATAAATGAATGAGAAGTAACATAAATCAGTTACTTGCAAGATTTGGCGAGAGACATCATTTTGGAAGAATTGGAAAGGAGCATTGATGTCTGCCTTTTGTTTTGGGATAGTTGAACAATCTTGGAAATTTTATACCCTAGGCTCTCAATTTCAGTCTTGATTTCAACCTTGTCCGTGTTTCAGAGCAACCCTCTTAGCAAAACTTTAACTGGCCTAAAGTTCACAACAAAGTAGTCTATTTCTTTTGCTAAAAAATCCGTACTAAGGGTATTTTTAGTATTGATTGTTGTCTGCGCGGGGTGACACCTTAAGAAATTCGTCACTTAATCGGCATAGGAAATTAGCATCTGGTAATTTGTCCACAAGATCTTCACAAAGTCAGTAAATTTAATATTGTCAGCTGGCCTGATCACAACTAGAGGATACCACCATGAACAACTAAGGGAGTCTGCCGCTGCATGTTACCGTTCGTATGAGACATATTCCCGCTACCATTAACGGTTAAATTATCATCCGTATTACAATTATCAACAAATGGTTACTAACATAATTATCAACAGGTAAATTTGAACCACTATTACGAGACAGAGACTCATTTTCAAGAATACAAGGAATGTTCACAGTATAATATTCACATCATATCTATTCGATGCATCCAGATTAATCCTAAATTTACGTTTTGCTAGGTTTTTTAAAATTATTTTCATTATCAGATATTTCAGATTCACCGGTACAACCTTTTCTTTCAGTTCTAGAGTCACGAATACTATTGCTACTAGCAGCACGTGCTTAAGGATTAGCTTAAGGCCGGCGTTAGCTGCACTATCATTACATTTGTCAGCACTTTTAGCAAAATTTGGATAATTTGTCAGGTAAAATATGCACTTACCTTCTAGAACCTCGATCTACTTGGTAAGCATTGGGAACGGTCACATACTGATCAGTATTAATATCCGGGTCAGTAACCGATCGTCCAGCGGGAAGTTCTTGATACATGCTCTTCATGACATTGCGCTTGGCTTTCAGTTCACGAATTTTTTATTGACACGGACATATATCAAAGTTCACAAAATCATTAATCGTTTGTCAAGAGATTGTCCATCTCCTTTATTCAGTCCATTAGAAATAGCAGCCGGTAAATTCTTATTAAAATCCGAGGTATCCATAATGGTAGAGGCCGAGGCCCTGAAACGCCACAAAGTAAAGCTGGCAAATCATCGGCCTCCGCGAATCACTATCACCATCCATCGTTAGAATCACATCGTGCAACAGAGCACATTCAGACTTCGAGAATGAAAGTGACTATTTGCCCTAACTCTTGTCGATTCTTTCATCATATTGACGTAGTAAGAGTAGGCCGTCAGTGAGATTTCATTTGAGTCTTGATAGCTTACTATTCAATGTTTACTGCTTATAGTTATGACACCTAAAATCCCTACTTCTTATTCTTCACCTTTTCCAGACTACTTGACGATCCAGAGATGGCCTTCATTCAACAAATGGTAAGAGAAATCACCATCCTGGTGATCCGTATCCGTACAGCTACATGCTTCAGCCCTAATGATGGCTTCACCTTGAAATTTCTTACCAAGATGATATCATTTATTATGAACAATGTGCAAGATTTCTGATCTTTGAGTCTTGCCTTCAGCCTTAATGACTTGCCAGAAGTCAGGAAGGATCAACGGGACTCTGATAGCATGGAGTTCCAGTAGGTACGTTATAAAAGAACGCGAAGTCCGATCGGGGAAGCTGCTGAATACCAACATCAGAAAAACAGAGTCATGGTTCTACATGATGAAAGCGATAACAAAACAGATCCTGAAGACAAAAGCCCCCTTCACTGAAATCCCAAGTCTGGCGTACGTTCAACAAAACTAAAGCCAAGGAGCAAAAGCTTTCAAAAAATGCCCATAAATATTATTTTTCGGTGTCCTGCAGAAGCCTAAACCACAGGAAGGTATCTCCGCTGCCCCACCAGCGACACCAGACTCAGCAGCCAATCAGGAAACAGCTACAGAAGTAGTGGTGCCTACAGCCAGTGACAGATTTCAGTCTCCACCCAGGAAATGCAAAATCTGTCGAACAGATATCAATTGGAAGCAGCTTATTAAGCTGCTAGATGCTAAAAAAATTGAAGATTATAAAGCTCTAATGATTCGCGATTATCAGTTCGACATCAAAGTCTTCACATTTGACGCTCGCGAACAAACAATTGCCTTCTTCAATAAAAAAGACATTAAATATTACACGCACGTCTTGCCTGATGATAAAAAGATCAAGGTTATGTTAAGAAGTATCGCTCCTTACATCCTCCCGATAGAGATCGGCGAAGCACTTACAGAACTTAATTATCAAGTCGAAAATGTTGCTGAACTTACCAGACGCAGAGGCCAGATATCATTAAAATGCCCTTTTATGTTGTCTTTCTGCCACGAAATGACAAAACTCAGATAATGTACAAATTGGAATACCTCATGAGATTGTAAATCAGCGTTGAATCCTACCGAGGGCGCAAATGTCCTGCACCCTGTTATCAGTGTCAAGGCTTTCATTACGCTCAAAGCACCTGCTCAAAGCTCAAAGCATCACGCTCAAAGCTACCTCCGCGATGTGTTAAATGTGGTGCAGGGCAAGGGTCTCGTGATTGTACCAAACCTAAAGACTCTCCACTTACCTCTTCGAACTGCGGACTAGATCATATCGTCGGTTATAGAGCCTGTAGCGCGTTTTCAGAGCCCAAACCGTACGGACTCAAAACTTTGCTCAGAACGTATTGCATGCATGAATAACTTCCACATGCAAAGCTGCAGAAATTGTGAAGAAATTCAGGAACTAACTCAAAAGATTACTGAGGCTACAGTGGTCATAGTTCAGCTCACCCTCTGCACTGAGCACACTTGAGGATATTCAGCTTCCCTAATCCACTAAAATGTCAGTCAAGCTTCAAACCAGCTAAAATAACTGTTGTCAATGAAATAACTGTTACTCTTGACCCTGCCAAAGAGAAAACTCACAGAAACAACTTCAAGCTTTGCATCAAATGTTCTTTCCAGAGTATGAACAAAACGAGCAACGCAAGAGATGAAACTGAATTTCATCTCTTGCACTGAAACTGCGTCCATCATCTTGCGTTGGACTGAAAGTATTTTATCTAATTAAAGCTCCTTATGCATGCTTCTTAGAGATAGCACTACATTCCTTCCCCCAATTCATTCTCGCAGTCCCTGTATTTGGCAATTTATACTATTTCAAATCGCCACTTGTATCTGCTAGGAAACACGTATAAATATGCGAAGCTGCAGCATCAAAATGCTTTGTTCTATTTGCGATTTTTTCTGTTATGGGATTTAATGACTGCTTATTGTTGCTAAATTATCCTAAACCTACTAGCAAAAATTTATAATAATAAAATGTATAAATTATTTCTCGCTAATTATGTCAGTTTTTGTAACACTATAGAAAAAGTTGCCCGTTTATAAAATCATCTGTTTATAAAAGCGTCTTTAATGTAGTCTTATCAAAGCTTTGGGAATTGATTGAAACATTACATTAACTTGGGCTTAACAACTGTTGCCATTTTGCGAAGTATAATATATTTTAATCCCGTACAACCTTTCTCATCCTCTGAGAGTACTGTGATGTATTGAGATGTGATAGCTTTGTGGCAACAATTAGGTTTATCGCATAGTAGCCAGTTGCCATAGTGACGATAAGCTGATAAACTTTGGAACGACAGTTATTATATTTTTGACCTTTGAGCTTGTATCAGCATAAGTTTCTTTCTTGTACTTAGAGATTGTTAACTGGTAACTAACTAGATAAATAAATAAATATTTAAATCCTAATGCAGTCATATTTTAAATACTTATCTCTACCTCTTAAATTGGTGACACGGTCGTGATTTGAACACGCAACCTTCTGATCTGGAGTCAGGTATTACCATCAGTTTTGCTTGGAATGAGGTCATGCATTAAAGAAGATATTGACAATCTTCACCAGCTGAAATGGTCCATGGAACTTGCTTGGAACTTCCAGGAGAATTCTTTCGCAGTTCTTTTTCTAATGTTTTTCCTGCAAAAGACCTTGTTGACAATCTTCGTCAACAGATGTGACTTATTCGACCATCTCCTGCTTCGCGGCACTCTTCGAGCCAACGTGTTCATTCATGATGATTTACTTACATGCTCGCGTGTCTCCCTTAGACGAGACACTATTCGAAAACCTTTAGAGCAAACATACCAGCGACCATTCAAAGTATTAGCTAGGACTGAAAAATATTTTACAACCGATATAAATGGCAATAAATCTACAGTATCAGTTGATCGCTTAAAGTCTGCATACATACTAGTAGACTCTCGAAAAGAAAATCATATAAGTAACAACAAAAAGTCTGAACCTGATTCTAAGGTAAACGAAACGTTCCCAACTTTCACTAAGTCACGCAAACGCGCAAAAAATTGTTCAAACTTATCAAACTTCTTAGATCGTCCTTTGGACTGAAAGGGGAACACTGTGCCAACAATTAGATTCATCACAAAGTAACGAGTGGCCATAGTCACGATAAACTCATAAACTTTGGAAAGACAATTATTATACACTCATGTCCATAAATTAAGGATAATTCGGAGTCACGCGGAAATCGAACTCTAAAATAAATATATCACCTGTAAAATCACTACACACATCTTCAAGAATCATATGCGAATTTCAGGAAGTAACCAAATGACACCGATGGTACATCACGATGACTAGAGTGTAAGAGAGTGATATATAAGGAATACAGGTAAAGAAGTAAAATTGTTCGCAGGCGCTTTATAAGCATTTCAGTGCAATAACCGAATAGTTATGACACAAAGGACGCATTTGGATGATTTTTTACGTGGTAGAATTATCGGCCGTCTGGAATGTGGGCGTACCCAACTGGAAGTATCAGACGAACTTGGAATTGCCCAGAGTGTCATCTCCAGGCTTTGGCAACGATTCGAAGATGATGGTAATGCGAGTAGACGTTACAGCACAGGTCACCCCAGAGTTACAACGCCGAATGAGGACCGGTATTTGGCCGTTACAACCAAAAGAAACAGGCGGAGCACAGTCTCAGACCTGTCTCGTTAGCTCTCTTCAGCCACTGGTACGACAATTTCAAGGCAGACCTTGTACAGACGCTTAGGGCAGATTGGTCTATATGCTCGTAGACCTGTCAGATGCGTGCTACTTACTGCAACTCACTGTCGCCTGCGGTTAGCTTGGAGTAGAGAGCATGCATTGTGGACACCGCAACAGTGGGTTTTAAACAACCGCAAACTTTTAAAATTCTATTAACATAATTCTTGGTTATTATTTTTGCCGATAGATGGCGTTGCCTCTTCGCGCATGGTTCTACCCGAGGTTATAAAAAGCAGTTACTGAGGTTGCTTTCCCTTTCTAAAAATTTCGTTCTCCTGATGAGGAGGGGCCTGTAGATGCTCTCGAAATCGGTTGACTGTTTTAATAAATGTACGCCAAATACAAGGTTGTTTCAAATAATTATTTTAATCAAAGATTTAAACTGTTCCTTGAGCTCTAATTTTCAATATTTTTTCCTAATTTTTTCTTTAAGTTAGTTATAAAGACTTGACAAAAGTTTCTATGTATCCGTTATTGAATACGATGCATCTGAAATTTTTAAAAAGGATTTTAGTGAATTTCTGCCTAGTTTTCGGAAAAATGTCACCTTTTGTTAAACACTATCACACGTTTAAGCTTTTAAAAAACCTCATATCAAAAAATGCATGCACAGATTTACTGTAACATATAACAAGATTTTTTCTTCCAAATATCATTCATTTTTAACTAAAAATGTGACTCATGGAGCATTTTCAAAACATACGAACTGAGAAAAAATTTGTTTTGAGAAAACCGGATTTAAAGTTTTTTTCAAGCTTACCTTTAATATATGGTCATGAGAAACAGCAAATTAACTTTAAATATGAATTTGTAAACACTAGATAACATTTTGGCATCATTTAACTATTTTTAATCTCGTAACATTAAATATGACAAAACTAAACATATCGCAAATTGGTATGTGATTCGAAGTTATAGGTAGAAACAATTTATGCCTTATATCCAATGAAACTTAAAATTCACCAGCACCATATATTTTACTTACATTTGTTATATTTACATTAACTTTCAATGCTTTACAATATTTTTTCATTATCTCTGTTTTTATTTCAAGCAGCTAAACTTCTCTTTTTGCTTTGGTTCAAGCGACGTTGATCACATTTTTTTGCAACGAGTGGAGAAAACGAGTTTGTTGAATCCTGTTCTACGCGTATAGCATTTACATAACCAACGTTAAATTCATAGTTGTCAATACTGACATTTCTAACCTGTTTTTAGAAATGAACACTTCTTTTGGGCAAAGAACGTCAGTAAATCAGTTTTATAACATCAGTAAATAACTGTTGAAATACATTTTTTACATTTTCTCCAAAATTTAAAGGGCAAAGTTTACGTTGTTTATACATTTTAAATGCTTGTAACTTTTTTAAAAATTAGAATATTTGTACTCGCTTTTTTGCATACGGTGTAGTTACGTATATGGAATATTACGAGAGCCAAAAAAATTAAGTATTTGTTTGATTTTTAGCTATTTTAAAGTCCCCTTAAGCTGTATCAGGAACTCTAAATATATACTGTTATGTTGCTTTTAAATTAGCTTACATGATAGTAAAGACATAAATGTCCTTTTCACACAGAATCTACAAAAGCTGTGCGCGCTTGGATTGAGACAGTCCGCCAGCATTCCACTGTAACACTCGAAGAGTATCAATCCGAGGAGGAGGAGACAATGTCAGTTGTAGATCTTTTAGCCACTATAAAGTGTTACCAGGTGCACCACGAGGAGGTAGATCTACATCGCACCCAAAGAAGACTAAAGATCCAGATGGGTTGTCTAGAGAGAGTTTTTGAGATAAAAAATTCACTTGGATGAATGAATAAACCAGAATTACTTGTTCCACTACAAAATCCAATAAATTTGAATTTTTCTGGGTTAAACTTGACCTGTGTTAAAAAGTAACCAAAAGTAATACAGATCCCTCTATTGTGAGAGCCCTCGCTTTCAAAGTATTAAACATTTTTTACCCTGAGCCAAAGTGATTTCTGATCTTTATTGATGGATCCCTCCTGTCTGATGGCCCTAACGCGGGTGCCGGAGTTTTCTCCGAAATTGTTTGTCTATATCCCTGTGGGCCAAGGTTCTGCGTTTGACGGTAAAATTGCTGCGATTCGCACAGCTCTATACCAGCTGCCACGCCACTTGGAAAAATTCACAGGAGCTGTTTATTATACTCAACGATTCCCGAGTTGCTCTGTTGGTTATCGTTTCAGATAAAAATCCCATATCACATGACATATTGGATTGTTGACATTATCTACAAAACCTGGCTTCACTTGAGAAAACTATTGTCCTCCGGTGGGTTCCTGTCCACTGTGGGATTCCAGGTAACGAGAAAGCCGAATTCTTTGCAAAGAAGGGTGCTTTAATCATGCAGAATATTTCTCGTCCTTTGCCTTTCCATACTGTTAGGGATCTTACTAAAAGATCTTTCAAAGCACGTGCTCAGGAAGATCTCTTATCATGGTGTTTCTCATAAGTCTTGGAAGAATGTTATCCCGAAATTGCGTTATGGCCCAAGGCGTAGAACGGTCGCTGAATTCCGTTCTGCCAGTGGACATGACTGCCTAAAATATAATCTTCATAGATTCAAAATTGCTCTTTCTCCGATATGCACTCTGTGCAGCTCTGGAGAGGTGAGGGGTGCCGCACATTTACCCCACTGTCCATCTCTGTGCAAGACTTCTCTCGCCGAACATTACTGGGAGGCGACAGATATGTTAGATTAATGGATTCTGTTGCAGCTTTTTATTACATTGTGTTGCTGTATTTTATGTTCTTTGTTCTTTGCCGCAACTGTTCATAATCTGCCATTGGAAATAAAAAAAAATTGATGCTTTTAAAATGTTTCTTATTTTGCCGTTGAATTAAAAACGACGTAACTGTGAAGAAAATTATGCTTAATAAGAAAGCTAAAAAGAGAGATAAAAATGGGTTAGTTGGAGCGAATAACAGCAGATTGGTAGACTGCTAGTTCAGAGAGAGCATAAAAACTCTTAACAAACCCTTTTGGACGACTGTTAAGACCTGAAACTTTTCAGAGTTTTTTTCAATCTTTAATCTAGCTATACAATTGACATAATTCGAGCTATATTTAGCATATAATACATTCAACTGATATGAACATTTGTTGCTTTATTATAATTTTATTTTTTATTTTACAAATGCCAAACATTATCGCTTAAGCCATTAGTTCACGGCCTCTCCAGCACTTTTTAACAATGTCCCCACACTGAGAAAGTGTAATACAATTATTTAAATGTTCAAAAATCATAGGCTGATTGGAGTCACGCAAAATACAGTTTGAGGAATCCACCACTCCAATTCTTCACAGTCATGTCCGGTCAGACGTCTAAATAGAACTACCGCTGTCTTTCTTGGAAAACTGGGAATTGAAGTTGTCTCTTCTCCCAGAATCCTCCAACTCTTGCCCATAGCAAGTTGAATCATATCCGGCTTAAGAATTTTCTTAAGAGTCAGATTAACAAACAATTAGTCGTATGAAATAAAAGCGGTCGATTAATGCGTTGCTTTATGAAAGTTCCTTTCTTAGCCAAAGCGTCAGCTTTTTCAATCCCATAATTCCATAGTCGGCTGGAATCCATTGGAAAGAAATTCTGTGTGCCATTGCCTTAAGCAGAAACCTACAGTCTCAGATTCTTGAGACCTATTTTGATTATTCAGAAGACCTTGAAGAGCACTTTTGCACTTGAAGAGCACCTTATTCAGAAGAGCTTGAAGCGCACTTTTGGAATCTGACAATATGACTGCCCTACAAAAGAGTGGCTATGAATCGAGAGTTGTTGAATAGCTACAGCAATAGCTTTGGACGTGTTGTCGTGCCCACTGCAAACGGTCCTTCCTATGGCGTGACGTGAGCGGTACGCAAATGCTGGTCGTCTCGCATACAAACCACCTTCGTGAAGCCTTCTACGCACAGCTGACGTTGACAGCGATCTTCCGGTGGCTGCAGCAAGGGAGTATCTAAGAAGAGTCGGAGTAGCGGTTCTATTTCTGCGTGCACATAATGTCAAATATCTGTCATCGGCGCTCGTCGTAGCAATTGGCCGTCCTTGGCCTCCTAGATGCCGAATCTATAGTTTGGAATTGCCTCCAACGTCTATGAACCACAGAAGGACTCACATTTAGCCATCTGGCCGCTTCTGTTTGACTCCAATTCTTCGCAAACAGTCATGTCCGGTCAGATGTCTAAATAGAGCTACCGCTGTCTTTCTTAGAAAACTGGGAATTCAAGTTGTCTCTTCCCCAAGAATCCTCCAACTCTTGCCCATAGCACGTTGGAATCATATCTTGCTTGAGAATTTTCTTAAGAGTCAGGTTAACAAACAATTTAGTAGTATGAAATGAAAGCGGTCCGTTGCATTATGAAAGTTCCTTTCTTAGCCAAAGTATCAGCTTTTTTGTTTCCCATAATTCCACAGTTGGCTCGAATCCATTGGAAAGAAATTCTGTGTGCCGTTGCCTTAAGCAAAGACCTACAGTCTAAGATTCTTTGGGAACTATTTTGATTATTCAGAAGAGCTTGAAGCGCACTTTTGGAATCTGACAATATGACTACCTATAGAAAAAAAGTTTCTAGGAATTGACAGTTGTTGAATAGCCGCAGCAATAGCTTCGATTTCACCATCAAAGTCAACAGTAAAGAGGTCTCCATTGGTAAGCAGAAACTGAAAAGCTCGCTAAAGATACTTCCTCCAGCTCAAGGTGGCGAACCCGAATAGTTTCCAGTGAATTTCGTTTGTTATAATCAGGAACTGGCTTTTATCATTATGTATTGTGTATAAGCATGAAATCATTTCTTTTAATTTACAATAAATCCTAGTTACTAATGTTATGAATAACTCCTTTATCATAATAATCAATCAAATACATATTTTCCAAAGCTGCGTATTTTATCAACTTATTACTAACGCATTTGATGTTATCCTTTAATATTTGTTTAGGCATTTTGCTCGACATATGTCAAAGAAGAATGTTCCTCTCATTTTATGGAATTTTAATGGAATATATCAAAAGCAAATGCTTCCTTTAAAAGGGAAATATTGGTTCATGGACATCTAAACAATATTTATTAATGTGTTTCATCAAGAAAAGTTAATGATTATCATAAACAAAAGTTGCTGAAAATTTTAAGTTATTTCTTATGAAGCATCGTAATTAAAGTATATTAAAGTATGTGTTTTAGGTCTTCTTTTGTGTTATTATTGCTACCAAACAATATAGAAGTGATTTTCCTTCAATATATGCTCACATACATATTTTTATTAAATTCGTGCTTTTCTTATTTCCCATAGTAGGAAAATGTTGCACAAAGATTTAATAAAAAAGAAAGAAAAGAAGAAAAAAGAAAATCTGAAAGGTTTCAGATTTTAAATTACGTCCAAAGGGGCGTTTTTTAAACATTTTGTATGTTACTTTTATTTATTGGATATTAAATATCATGTTCTTCGCATTTAAACCACAAAATTCAGTTCAACAGCAATATCGCAAAATAATTTTAAACTGAGCTTATCTTTAGAATTTCCTACACACGGTCTCACGCACTGCAGATGAAAATGTTTTTTTTCTGTACAACGTTGGCATGGCCCGCTTTGAAATCCTCGAGTTTGTTAATCAAAAATTCGTTAAAGTTTTACAAAATATGAAATCGTTAATAAAACAAATTCCAAATTTGGGCTCCCAGATGCCTATATTCGCAGCAGGATTACGGCATTCAAAATTCGATGGCTTTAGGTACCGTCGTTTTAATCACAATGCGAGAAACATACATACATTTATGCACATTCTTCATTATTTAATTTCTTTAAATATAATACAGGGCTGCAATATTTTGTGGCAACAGTTTGAAAAGTGATACAGACTTTTAATGTTTCCGACGCAAAATCGCAAAACGAAAACAATAGTCCTTCAGGGACAAAGCCCCTTTGGACTAAAAAGGACAAAACAAATAAAAATTTAAAAAGTGATAAAACAAAATTTTACATAATTTTCAATGAAATAAAACTGCCACCTGATTGAAAGTGTGCCGCTGTTAAAAATGAAATATTTTGCCCTTTGTATTTTAATACTGATGTCTGAAAAAAGAATTTTTATTATTAGATGTAGTATTGTATTAGATATAAAAGCTTTGCTGTTTCATGTTTATGACCTGCGTGTTGTTAAATTCGAAAAGAAACTTATGTGTTTCAAACATCCCATTATACTATTATGGATTTCGTCTGAACGCTAGATGTTTGCGGTTTGAATGTATTCTGTTGAATAAAAGGGGGGTACATTTGTAATGACATTGAAAATTGGCTTAAGGAGTGTTGGAAGCCAAAAATCTTCAAAAATATTGATTTGGGATTTTGCATTTTCAAATTCTCTACACTTTTAGCTTTCTAAAAATACTATACTTTAATCTCTATGAAAATTAGAACTTTAAAAAATCTAGTTTTTATTTTATGATCTAATGCTTGGATAAATGAGGAATTTTACATAAAAACGCGTTTTTCTTCAAATGTGATTTTTTTATACTCGATGTACCTTTTCTCAGGAACTACTGCTCCCAGGTACCTAAAATTTTTATGGCTTATTTATCATATTTTCTAATACTTACTTAAATGAGTTTTTTGTGACAAATTAAGATAAAAAAATTTTACAAATTTTTTTGCGTGAGAAAAGTGCTAAATTTTACTATGGCTAATAAAATAGTCTATAAATTCGTCTAAAATTCAAAATGTTTCAGAAGCTCACTTCAGTATAATCAGATAGGTGTACGTTAATTACACAAAAAATTTCAAGAGTATATCTACAGCAGAGTTTGAGAAAAGGTACATCGAAAGTGGCCAATTTAACATTGTCGGTATAGGAGGTTCCGACACCCCTTAAAAAATTAGGAAAGATCTTCATCTCAGAGTTTCTTTCAAGTTATTGAATTAGAAATTTGTGGTTTAAATATTTTATTCGGTTTAAACATTTTAATTTATTTACATTGTTAAGTAATTAATAATACACGAAGTATAATTTTGCTATTTATTAGAAAGTGCCAAATATTAGCTTCCAAATACAATAAGAAAAACGTCTTAGAGTCCTGTGATAAAGAAGCCGTTATAAATTATTAAAATACACCCTCAACAATAATCCCTCTCTTTTAAATATTTGAAAAAAAAAATCTAGCAACTCTCACGTTTCTGATTCTGAGTTGCTACTAGATGACGCACTAATCTTAATACTTTATCAACTAATATTATTAGCCAGAAGAGACGTTAGTCCCAAATGGGATATTAGTCGTGAAACAAGTCTTTCGCGTTAAATCGCTATAAACGGTGCATCACTTTTCAAACTGTTGCCACCAAATAATATCGCTGTGTATTATATTTAAAGAAATTAAATTTTGAATGAATCTGTCTGCGTGTTTCTCGCATTGTGAAAAAACAGTGATAGAAACATAGATCAATCCAGTTTTGAATAACATAGTCCTCTAGCCGAATCTGAGTAGCGAATGGAACACTAATTTTGAATTTCGAATTTGATTTTTTTTATTAGGCTGCGTTCAGACGGGGGCATAAAGGGTATAGAGGCATAGTCATAAGGGCATAAAATACGGGAGTTCCGTTCGTACCTGCGAGACGGTGTCTAAGCTGTGGCCAATGACAGAAGCTCAATTTGCGCAACAGCTTTCCTGCGCGATTTATTTCCCGCGTTCGCTATGCTTGTTGCCGCTTCGCTCCGATTGGTCGACGCTTATCCCAAGTCGGCATAAAGTTGAAAAGTTAGAACCTTACTCCAAGAGACCTAAACCAGATTTTGTGACGTAGCACAGACTGGTTGCCTTGGCAACGCAACTCAGCTTAAAGCCCTTTATGTTCCTGTGTGAACGCAGCCTTATTGATTTCATATATTGTAAAACTAACGAATTTTTTTACTAACAAACTGAGCGATTTCAAAGCCAGCTATGGCAACACTGCACAGGGGGACAAAAAATTATTTCCAGAGCGCGAGATTGTCTTTGTAAAGATATGCTGTTTTAAATATTTTGTGATTTTTCTGTTGAATCGAATTTTATACGGCATAAACCCCAAGAAAGTTATATTTGATAAGTAAACTAAACACACAAAACACTAATAGTAAAAAGATACAAAAAAGTTTTGTAAAGCCGTCTTAGTAAGAAAATTAAACATTATTATGATGAACTGAAAAAAGACAGATAAAAAAAAAAAAAAAAAAAAAAAAGCAGGAAAAACGTATGCCAGTACTTAACGCTGCATAGGGCTCTAAGATTTCTGTCTAATTAACGATATGTTAAAAACATGAAATTTTATGTTAAATAAATATTCAGTTTATTCAGAAGTTTCGAAAAGCAAGTAAGTAGATATGCGTTAAGAGTTTAACGATACACATGTAGAGTTTAATGCAAAGAAATATTCAAACCTCGGCTATAGGAGTACTAAATGCATATATGTTCCAAAAGCCAAAAATACTTTGTTATGCAATGATTTAGAATGTATAAGGAAAGCATCTCATTTGTCCGGATGCGTCAATTTATAGAATTCTTTCCTTTTTATTGTTGTTTAAAAAAGATAACAGAAAGGCATCTTTTTTTCAATGCGTTCAGTGCGTTAAAACTATTTTCAATGAAAGCGTAAACAATTGTTCTGGGCTATTAAACTTTAGATATTGCATAAGATCTCAATAAATTTGTATTTTTCATTCAATTTCATTTTATTTCATTATTTTTACCTAATTAATTATTTGTTGAAATTACTGAAAATCAGCAAGTATATCAATTATACGATTTTAGAAAGCATTAAAAAAAAAAAAAGTCTTCAGAAGGTAAAACGTCCGACAAATTAAGTGAAAGAATTTAGTAAGTATAATGTTTTGTTAAATCGGAATTATATTTACTAAACGTTGCTGTAAAAACGTAGCAAGGTGGATTCCAAAGACAGCAGATCAATATGCAAAAACGTCGTTACAACCCAACATCCTATGCTTTTTGCGACGAAAATGTGGTATGTAAGCAAGCAAAAGCGACTTTTTTGCATAAAAGAAAAATGTAAGCAAAGGTCTGATATCCACGTCTTTGCAACGGTCTCAAAAGCCTGAAATTTCGCGGACATCCGGGTATCTTAAAAACGACATAAAGTGACATCACAATCATACGCGACGAGATTGATCAGTCATTACGACATCATCGTGCTACTTGGGGGTAAAAGTAATACTCAAAAATATCTCGAACAACTTTCATCCACTCAGTTTTTTTTACATATTTCTTCAATTTTAATCAATATTAAAAATTATGTTAAAATTTGAAAATGTTCTAAATACGTTCAAAACAAGTATTTCACAGCGTTGAATAAAACAAAACATTTTTTAAAAGCCAGATAAAATAACAACGATTTAAATGGTAAGGTCTTCTGAAGGTCTTTTTTGTTGATGTCTGTCTTAATAATCTCCTTGAATGGGTATTTTTATATTGTTTTTAACTTAACTATCTGCTAAGATTTTCTACATTGCCTTATCACAATTCTCGAAGTATAGAAGATTTTCTTATTACTGTAAATGCTAGGCTATGATTTCACATGTTAAGAACAAATAGTGTAAATTTCGCTTCAAAATTTAGTACATTAAGCCACTGTGCATAATGCATTATAGTACTGTACGCTAAGCTTCGGAAATGCACAAAGACCTAAAAAATTCGTAAAAATGCCTTTTTTGGTTATGGTTTTTATTTTATATGTTCACCACCAGACGGCGCCACAGATAAAGCTTTCTTATCTTCATTGCTAAAAACTGGAAATGCGCTTGAAATGTAGAGATTTAACACATTTTTAACCATAAGGGTCACTTATGACCAGAGGCGTAGCTAGGGTAATCAGCGCCCGGGGACAAGTGAAGATTTCGCCCCCCCCCGTCTGCCAAAATGCAGTGAGGAACGGAAAAAAAACTTAAAAAATAATAGCATTTTAATTGTTTAAAATAATAATAATTTGCTAATATGAAATGTTTTAAATTTTAAATAGTTTAAATTATTAAATATTTTAATTTTTAAAGCACTTTTAAGCGTATATTTTTGAGGTTTCGCTAAATTCACTAACTTAGAACGTAGTAAAATAATTAAGACAATAATGGTAGAACGAAAATATGATTATTCTAAAATATTTTTCAAATATAAATTTCGAAAACTTAAACATCATATTTGATATTATAATGTAATAACTTGAAAATGTATAATGACAGTTTAATGTGTAATGCTTCAAATGTAATTACTAATTTCAAAGAGAAATTTTCCTAGCTTTAGCTGCTGCAAATTTATCGATTAGTTCATCAAAATTTATACTCTGGGCTACCTGCTGTTCCACACTGAGCAAAGCTAAGGCAGACAGTCTTTCTTGTGCCATGGATAATCTCAGGTAGGACAAGATATGTTTTAGTTTACTAAAAGATCTTTCACAGCTGGCGATGGAGGTTCCAATAGTCAGTAAAATCTGAAGACCAACTCTCAGATTGGGAAATACATCTTCTCCGTACTGCACAATAAAGCGAAGCAGGTCCTCTGGGGTCGAAAGCTTAACATCAGCTCTTGTTTTGAATAGCATTCGGCAGTCCATTATTTCAGTATACATTTCCAAGCCATCCAAGTCTGTATCGTAAAAGTTTTCCATGGAAATGCAGCACTGTTTCAAGCTACTTTCGTTGCCTGTAGCCATTAGTCCGTTTACATCTAAAAGAAAGCCAAAATTAGAGTCTACTTTCTTTAAGCTGATGAATCTGTCTACCATTTCTATGTGTATTTTGTCCAGCATACTTTTCATCAATCGCAGCATTTCATTTTCTGCTGTGAGTCCTACATCATCTGCAATTTCTCCGGGCATTTTCTTCTTTTTTCTCTGTCGTCTTTCAGCTTGGATATCACAAGCATTACACAGTTCCTTGGCGTCTTCAAGAGATTTCATGCATATCTCATCTCTGTTTTGTAGGAGATACTCTTGTAAAGCCTGAATATCTCGAGCAGCATTGTGGAAATTCATAGAGGGGTCTTGAAGTCTTTTCTGGACCCTGTCAATCTTGGCAAGTACTGTATTCCAGAATCATAGAAGAACAAAAAACTCAAAAGTTAAGATTCGATGCAACAATTGAATTGCATCACTTCTTGTATCTGCATTTTCGTCATGATCCTCTGCAATATTTTCAAATAATTCTACTAAAGTTTCGAGTTGATCATGTACCGGTTTAACAGCTTCTACTCTGGCACTCCAACGAGTTTCTGACTCCGACTTCAACGATACACCTAGAGCAGTTTTCAGTCTTTTCCATCGAAGAATTGATCTTGAAAAATAAACACAGATAGCGTGTTATTGTGTCGGCGTGTATCGTTCGGCGTGTTATTGTGTCTTAATTATAGATAGCTTGTATCGTACTAAAAAACGTCACAGAAGCTACCTCATGACTAGCAGCATGAACGCCAACTAAATTAAGTGTATGACTATCACAGTTAACAAATATAGCTTTTGGGTTAATTGCTGTGAGTCTTTGTTGCACTCCTAACTTATAGCCGGACATCACAGGTGCATTGTCGTAACACTGTGATCGACAGTCTTTGAAAGCTAATTTGTCTTTTTCTAGTTGTTGTAATATTATACCTGCTATACTTGCTGCATCTTTTTTATGAGTTTGAATAAGTCCTAGGAAATACTCTTTTATTACCACAGTTTTTTCCTGAAAGTCAATATCTACATATCTAATAGTTTCCGACATTTGCTCTTGATTAGCAGCGTCAGGAGTTGAATCAAACAGTATACCATAGTATTTGGCACGTTGAATATTACACACAAGTTTTTCTCTAACTGCAGCTGCTAGAATCTGGATAAATTCATTTTGTATTTCTGGCGAAAGGTATGTAGTTGACCCTGGATTTTGCTGCACATACGAAACGTGGCCCTTCATAATTGGATCAAATTCTGCGATGAGCTTCAGAAGTTCTATTAAATTTCCAGCGTTTCTTTCACTCTCAGTGATACTTTCTCTGTGGCCTCTTAGGGCCATATTTTGTTTGGCTAAATGCAGTATGCAACACAACATCCTCTTAAGTATTTGTCGCCATTTTTCTTTCTCTGTAGCAATTTGATTTTGAAGCTGGGCATCTATTAAACTTTCTTTTTTCATCAGCCCCCTTTCCATTTCTTTCCAGGTTGTGAAAGAATTTCGGTGTCTTTGAGAATTCTCATGTGCAGTAACCTTTTCTGGTTTCTTCCAACTACTTAAACCACTTTCAGTTTCCAAAGAAGAACAGCTACTGACTGCATCTTTTGATGGAAAAAGTAGACACGAAAAACAGAATGCTGCTCTTTTTAAAGGAGAGTACACCAACCAAGATCTATTCACCATACCTCCTTTTCCTTTTCCTAACTGTTTGATAAACCATGCTGAGGTCATGGATCTGTTATTTTTTTGTGCAAAAGGCCCAACATTTTTCTGAAAATAAATCGACCCTTTCTCTACTATTTCTATACGAAGTGCATCTGGTACGATTGCTTTTCTGTTGCCTGGTCAAAATTCAGATATCCGAAGTCACGATGGTAAATCACATCAGCTATCGTTTCAATACCTTTTGGCTTGTCTTGTTGAGTTGGATCAGGTGCATCCTCGTCCGAATTTTCATCAGAATTTGACGAATATTTGCATTCCGTTTTATTCAAGTCTACTTCACTGCTGTCCCTCTCTTCTAAGTTTTCTTTCTAAGTTTTCCCACATCACTAACTCAGTGGTTCTCACATTTCTTAGAATTTTTAGTACAACATAAGAGTTTTAAGCACTTCAATTCCTGTATATAGGATAAATGAAAATGTTTCGTCATATAGATAAGTATAAGACATTATCCCTCTACAGCTCTATAAAATCAGTAAAGTTGAGGTATTATTAGCAAATTTTAGTTCAATCAGTCATTTGTGATCAGCTGCTCTTCAAAGAAAAATGTTTACATAAGAATTAAAATAACTATCCTCTCATTAATATCATACATTAAAGGAATAATTTTGTTAAGACAATAATTTTGTCTAACTGCACAACTAGGAATCAGTAACTCCCTGTGTAATAACATCTCTGAATAGCATATTTAATAAAATTGAGATTATTGCAAAAGAAAAAAAAAGTTTTATGTACAATTCTTAATTAGATAATTAATAATTGAACAAATTACCTTTAATTGAAATTTTCAGCTTAGATAAATAAATTTAAATACACAACTGCACATAGTGCATGAATTTTCAATGACATAAAAAGTTATTTTTCTCATTATAAATTATATAATATCCATAACTTTCAAAAAAGGGGGAAATTGCTTACCTATTCCAAACAAAAGTACACCGAGTAGAATTCAGTTAGAAAATGTAGAATTTCTTAGAACACTATCATAAAACAGTTTTTTTTTTGCTCTTTTTTTTTCCTAATTCCTTTTATTCAGGACATCCCATATTAAATTGTTTATAGGAACTCAATACAAATTAAAACATTATTTTTGTAACACACAACTAAATTTTTATGAAAACTTTCAAAGTAACTTTCGAAGATGTTAGATCATTACTGTTCAGTTTCTCATTCTCGGGTCAAGTTGGCTGCACCCCTCCTGGTTTATCCCTAAGGCTGATTGCGCCTCCTATGGTCATTCTAGCAACTGCGTCCCTTCTATTCGTTCACAAGGACAAAAGCTTTACGACTTAAAAGTATCATATAACCTTCGAAGTATTTTCTCGCCGTTTGCTTAGTGGGGAAGGATGACTTTCATTGACCTTACGTTTAAATAGAAAACCTAGCTTTTCTATTCCATCTTTGCTAATCACACGACAAAAAATGTAATAAAAAGATATCCTTATTACGATGGAGTGGTGGACTAAGTATGCGAATTTTTTAAATTTATTTTTTATTGTATTTAAAAATGAAAATAATTTATTCTAAAATTTCGTAACATCCATTTGGCGCCCCCTAGATGCTGCGCCCGGGGACAGATGTCCCCCCTTGCCCCCCCTAGCTACGCCACTGCTTATGACTTAGTTGTGAATAAATCATAAAGGTAAATTTTTATTTAGCACCACGTATTTTCACAAAACCATCGTAATTAATATTCTAAAATATTTATTGTAGCTGCAAATAATAATGCAAAAATATTTAAATAATAAAAAGGTTAAAAGCAATAATAATAAAAATTCTGAAAGAATTAAGATTTTAACGGTCGTCTAAAAGGGTTTGTTAAGGTTTTTACGCTCTCACTAAGCTCGCAGTCTAACAGTCTGCTGTTACATTCCCTGTTACCAACCCCCCCTTTTTTCTATTTGGCTCTATTTTAAGCGTCAACAGCACGTGCACCATATAAGGCATGTGTGCATCTTTCAAGGTATATGTGGATCTCTTGAAACAGATGTTTAAATTTTTTAAAAAAGCCTTGGATTCCCATTTGCAGCCATCACTTTCCCATAGCCAAAATGATACACATATTCTCATTCACGTTATTCGACAGAAGCAAATATTCTTCTATAATATCATTTTCACGTTTGGAATATGTACAACATAAATTATTCTTGTCAAATTGATAAAATGTATTTTAATCTTGCTATAATATTAATTATATTTTAAAGACAAAACCTTTGTTATGACCCCTGATGTTAAATCTTCTCTCCTCAGAGCGTAACAATTATTATATTAATAATGCAGTTTCATAAAGCATCAATCATTCTTTAACATACTGAAAATTTCAATGTAACAAATATCATTTTCTTACGATAAAATATGAATTAATTTATTTCTTTAGTACTTTTCCTAGTGACAGAAGGTTTTCAGTTGGCTCTTTTTTCATAACTCCGGTTAATTAGTTTTTCTGAAACGTTACAAATATAAAAAAATCCCTTTTTTAATTCATGAAATAAATTTAAGTAACAGTTATAACCACAAATGTGGGATCTGGTTCCTTTATCTTCTAGCTTTTAAAAACTATCAGTGATATTTTCCGGCAAGGTAACATCCTTAAAGAAGAATTTAGAGCAATGAAATAGTAAATAAGTAAAAGCATTTATTTACTTATTGTCCGACATTTTACTTTCGTATAATAGCAACTTGTGAATGAAACTTTTATTGAAAACTCATCGTAGGTCATTGATAAATAATACTTTACTTAATTTTTAAGCATCAATTAAAATTAATTATTTCAATTAATTTCTTAAAAACGTAAATCTAACACTGAGATGCATTTCAATAAATTTTATTGGTTTATTCTTACCTCCTGTCACGTGCTAGTAATGAGCTAAGTAATTCTGCGATTCGTAAATTTTAATGTCAAAAGAAACGTCAGTGTCAAATTTAAAAATAGGCAAAAATTCCGAATTTAAGTGAGGTTTGGTTTTACAGTATACCTGATCGATTTCTAGGGACACAGGCAAAATAGGTCTTTCTTTTTCAATACGAAAAAGAAAAGTCTCTAGTAAATGAATACTACTGTTCCTTGGAAAAAAGAATATTTATATATATAAACAAATAAAAATAAATAAAAAATTTTG
>KK120658.1:87691-128312 GCA_000611955.2 Stegodyphus mimosarum | reverse complement strand
AAATAAAAATAAATAAATAAAAAATTTTGAAAAATCTAAGTTATTCGACCGAATTTAACCGTCTCCCCAAAACTGTTTGCTAAGGAATTTTAGGCTTTCGCTGAGTTCGCAGTCTACCAATCTGCTGTTACACTCACTCCTACTAAACCCCTCTATTTTTTGTCCTTTTAGCTGATAGTCTCGCGCGCTGGAGAGAAAAATTTATTTTGCCTCACAGTGTTGCCAATGCTCGCTTTGAAATCGCTGAGTTTGTTAATCAAAAATTCGTTTAAATTTTACAAAGTATAAAATCGATAATAAAACCAATTCGAAATTGAAATTTCGGTTTTCGAGATGCCCACGTTAGGGTGAAAACTAAGTTATTCAAAATTGGATGGTTCTAGTTAATGTTTCTTTCAGAATGCAAGGCACATACATATGTTCATGCGTATTGTTCATTACTTAAGCTGTTTAAATATAATACAGAGATATAATACCTGGTGGCAACAATCCGGAAAGTGATATAACGTTTTTCGTGATTGGACGCAAAACGCTGTTTCGATGTTAATAGCCCTTCTGGGCTAAAAAGACATCTTTGTCTAATACTTTCGGAATTGGTAGCGTTTTCTATAAAACCAAATTCAGAGATTAAAGAAATGAATTTTGAAATTTTTTCATCTTAAAATTTGTGTAATACCATTCCTAAATTTTAAAAATGAACACGTGATAATCTTAGTGTGGAATCTGGCCCATTTAGTTAGTTATTTATTTTTAGACTGCACCACTAACGTTGGTTCTCGCCATTTTATCGCAAGTTTAAATTTAGACGTAGAGTTTTAGCAGCGCCATCTAAGAGATCAATAACTAACTAAAAGCGCTAGTCGCATAATCCAAACTCTTTACTTTATGTATACGGACAATTAAATGTTTGCAATTTTATGCATAATTATAAAATTAAAAAAATGTGTTTTTTGCTTGAAATACACCAAATTAATTTACATAGAAAGAAACGAATTTTCAGTTTTTGGAGTTACTCTATGTAAACGCCCAAGAACACAGCTAGTTCGCCCAGATCGAACAATCACCAGCTTTATCCATTCGGTCACTGGTGAACGTTTCTGTTCTGTAATTAAGAAGGTAGGTAGGTAAGTAAGTAAGTATTATGGCGCATAACCTAGATGGATGGATTATAAGCGCCAGACACATGTTAGTTAAAAATAGTTACACTCAAATTTGCACATTAATTCTACGCACTAAAAAGTTTAAAACAAGAGCAGACTTATAAAATAAAAAGAGTTAATAAAATCATGAAAGTTTTAAGATGAAGTAACACGTGAATTGAGTAATGACGTAAGACGCGATGCGTGTGTGAAATCATAAAATATGAGATATAAATTTTATTGTAACACTAAAATCAACAGACATATCAAAAGAAGATAAAATTAAATAATAAAACCCCCTCCACTGTACTGTAATAAATTAGCACTGGCCTCTTTCCCGATTATACGCTCGAGAGGCAATCAGATATCATAAAATATTTCAATCTAAGTGAGTTAAAATACGTACATTCAATTAAAATATGACGCACTGTAAGAATACTTTCACAATGGGAACAAACAGGTTCACTCTCAGCCTTCAAAAGGTATGCAATTAAGAAGGAAAAGATTTTATCACTAAATGAGAATAATAGAACATCTTCCATGTATCAATAGTTATAATAATATAACTGACTGTTTAATACTCAAATAGAACCCTCCTTACTCTTTAAATAGCCCTTTATTGCTTAATAAGATTCATCTACATCATTGACGCCCGCGGCATAAGAGCCATAATCTGCTTTCTATATACAGAGTGTTCATAAATGAATGGCGCGGTTTTAAAAATTAATAATAAACGAATGTATTACTTTATATGGGCAAACCTTATAGCATAACCAGCTCCAATTCGCCAAGATTTTTATGAATTAATCACAATCCTTCAAATTGTGCGCCACTGGACACATATCTACACGATGATGAAACTCTTCGGTGTAGCACGTTCGTCGCGACGGTCTGCAGAAAGTGTAATGACGTTTTAAAGAAATCTCTCCCTTTTATTTTATCGAACAACAAACTTTATTAGTCAAACTTACAGAATAACTGAATGAAAAACATTTTGTCTTTCTGTCATTACGCATACCGGTACCATAGTATACCACTGCCAAACCGGGATAGTGGTATGACGAGATGATGACTGCCGTACAAAAAGACCCGGCATCGAATCCCGAAGAAGGCATGGACTCTTGTAAATGTATAGTGTCTGTGCGACATGGGGAGGAACTATAAATATGCGGCGAGCCGAAAGCCCTTACGAAAGCTTGGTGTTAGAGAAAGAGGAGTGGAGTTGTCATCCTTGGGGTGCTCTCCATCAAATAAGCAATGAGCAAACTTAATCCAATGAGCAAAACTTAAGGGAATCCATCCAATGAGCAAACTTAAGGCAAGAGAAATGAGATATCCTCGGACCCGCTCACCCGGGGTGCACTGTATCAAATTTGAGGGCGTAAATAAGCAAAGTTGTACTGTTACCTATATGGTGCTCAGGGCTTTTGCCAACGATAGCTGCAATCTTGACCCCTTGCCACGATGAATCTCGTGGGCTTGCTCTGATGTCAGTGACCTGATTTGATCTTACTGTAGATTATGTGGGACAGTCACAAAAATAGTACACCATATTTAATTTCTGCTTTTCGTTAGCAGTTATAACTAAATCATTAGCATTTCTGAAAAAAAAGTATTCCTTTAATCCTTAAAATTCATTAAGTCATTAAAGTCTTAAAAATTCATTAGCATGTTTCGTAAACACATTTCTGCGACAATTAATTCGTAAATCCTTTTTTTAAAAGCGTTAATTACTCATCGGTTAGCTACTACTTAGTTTTCTTTTTGCTAATTTCAATTTTTTAAATTTTTACTAAATGGCAACCCTACAGAGCTTTGAAGTTTCGAAAACAGCCATTTATCATTTCCTTGAAAACAAAACATTTTGAATGACTCTGCCTGCAGTTCGGCAAATTTCACTTTATTGCCACCTTATCTTTCGGACAGATTGGTTTTTCCGAGGAAATTTATAAATAGGATGCAGATTATATTTGCTCAGAAGTGAGCTTACACGGCTGGGCGTTAGCACTGATCGCAAAGCCGCGATAACAGCGTTATCTAGAATCTCCAAAAGCAGCTGCCCTTGATAAAGAATCCGGTTCTTTTTCGCACTATATTATTACGTTGAATTTAAACTAACCTTGTCGCGAAATTTGAATCAATCTCCCATCCCACTAGGCGTCGAATTATTTTTTATCCAAGTAGTGTATGGGAAATAATTACTGCAACTTTCATTTTGCGTATGACTATGATCAAATTACCTGTTTTTAAGTTTTCAATTTACATTATTTGGGCAGCTTTTCATTTACAGAACACACAAATGTTTCAAGAGTCTTTGAGCTAACGCCACATTGGGCTAAAAATATTTAAAAATTGCACATCTTTACAATTACCGATAGTCTCGCGCACTAGAGATAAGAACGTTTTATTCTTAGTGTTGCCACTACTCGCTTTAAAAGTGTTGTGGTTAATGTTTTACAAGATATGAAATAGACAATAAAACAAATTCCTAATTCGATCTTTCAAGTGCCCATGTTCGGGTGGAGGACTATGTTATTCAGAATTTTATGACTAAGTACCGTCGTTTCTTTCACAATGCGAGAAACATACATACTTTCATGTAGATTCTTCATTATTTAGTTTCTTTAAATACAATAAGAGGGCGATAATAGTATTTGGTGGCAACAACAATTTGAAAAGTTATTTGGACATTTAAAGTGATTCGACGCAAAATGCCGTTTCGAGGATAATACACCTTCTGAGCTAACGTCCATTTGGGCTAAAAATTTGGAACAAACGTATATTATGTCACCCGAAATGACGTAAAGGACGCAATAGAATTCTCACATTAAACAGTTTGTTTATTTTGTTAATATTTTTAAATAAATAATCTGCACATTCTTTGATCCCACTGAATATAATTAGCCAATAAATACTTGTTAATATACACAAAAGTCCTAACCCCGAACGCACATAAGCATTCTATACCGCGCCACGCGCATAAGGAAAAATCCGTACTTGTGATTGGACATATTTTCCGATGACATCATTTCCTCTTGGAGTAATGACGTTTAGACGGGATTTTTACGGCTTTGTTTTTGATGAATGATGAGCATGAGTGAACAGAAATGTGAAAATTGTTTTTTTTTAAACGAAACAATTTAGCTGTAGCGTTCTGCAGATGGCTTCCTGTTTCTTGGAATTAAAATTATAAAGTCTTTTAACCCTCTTACCGGCCAGAGTTTTCTCTAAGAAAGCACAAATTTCCCAAAACTACTACCAGAAAAATTTATTTTCTTGATTTAATGTAAAACGTTTCCTGCCATTTTATACCTAGATTTATGTCCTTTTAATATAGTGCCTAAATTTCTTTAACATATTTTAATATGCACGTATATATACGTTCGTAGAGATATCACAAAAAGCATTCTTGGCCGTATATATACGGCCTTGCCGGTTAGAGAATTAAAGATGCTGTTAACATCAGAAGCAATCTTAAGCGCTTAGGTTCCAGTAATCTAATCGTTGATAAATAACCGAGTTCATGAATTTAGCGCACAAACCAAAACACGACGATCCCTATCCAGCTATAAAGGCAGTGTATGCTAGTAAGTATATTATTATTATTATTATTATTACTGCAATTTTGTTGCATTCTGTTCCTTTCACATTGCAGAAAGTACTCCCTATGCGAATGTTATATTATTTCTATGTCATTTCTAATATTCTGTTGCCTTAAAATGAATGAAAAAAAGTGCATTCGGTATTGTCGCTGAATTTAAGACGCGTCTTTTAGGAGAGAAGCTTCCTTCTTTAACAAACACCGTTTTTATGCAAAGGTACAAACGGTGTTACACCTTAAAAACTGGGCAATACTCACAAACTAATATTATTCAATTTAAAATACGTATCTCTATTTCTTTGTTCAAAATCTATATTAGTCTAACTTCAAAATAAATTTTACTTTTTCAGACTGAATTATATTACTTTTTCACACTGAATTATATTACTTTTTCAGACTGAATATTGTGAATTTACTGTGTACTATGTTAGCTCCTAACATCGTCTTTACCATTTCCGAAAACTTACTTGTCTCATGCTTTCGGAGATTGCATCTACAGAGAATGGGTATGTAATCAACATGGAATTAATAACCACAACACTTTTAATATGAAGGGTTTTAAATTAAGAACAACACATTTATTAAAAATCTTAATATTGTTACGAATTTCACATTTACTTGGCTATTCATTTAGAATTTTAATTAAAATTCCTTTTTATTTCCCCGCGCAACGCAGACGACTTTTGAAGAGAAAACTACGTCGAAAAAAAATAGCAATAAAAATAAAAGAGCGCGTGCATTTAATGCTTAATAAATAAATATCTCGTAATTACTGTTGCCATCCAGAAAAATCGACTTTGTTCTACTGATAATTAATAAGCTTATAAAAGCCGAATTGAAACACCTCATCTCAGTTGTTGCTGTTGTTGTTGTTAGTTGTAGCTGTAAAAAGCGAACTGTTTACTTAATACTGTTATTGATTGTAGCGATTTCGCTGTGAGATAGAATTATTTTATCCGTTTTGAACTGAGTTTTTGCTAAACGTTTGAGATACTGTGATATTGTGCGAATATCTCTGAAGAAATGTTTCAGCATTTTCATTTATTTCTTGTGGAAAGAATAAATTTTTGTTGACTTTTTACCACTTGTGCATTCAATCCATAACGAACCCATACGCAAGCAACAATATTAATACACATTTCTGCACTTAATATCAATACACATTTACGGAGTTAGCGCAAGAAGAAATAATTTTTTTTTTCTGTAGGGGAGAACACTACATTTTTTATATTAATTCACCACACCAGAGTGTTGTAAGAAGTGCAATCTAATAGCAACAAAAGTACAACGCATATAATAATCTTTCCAGTACTGCTATCAAAATGTAAACGAACAGTATGGAGGAGCCCAAGCAAAGTCAAGGCGTTTCTAAGAGTAAAGAAAAGGATGTTATCGGTAGGCATTTCCAATCACGTGGAGGGACTTTTCCCTCCTCGTGATAGTGGCGCGGTACAGAATGCTTATATGCTATTTTGAAGAAAAAAAAATGTACAGTGTCCTCACCGGGACTCGAAGTCTGGACCTCTCGAACATGCGTCGAGTATCTTCTAGTTACATCACGAAGGAATGCGAGTAGAAAATTTTAATACAACCGCGTAAGCCATTTGCAATCGTTGATCAACTTCCAATTACAAAAGTCTTTTAAAGAACGTCAATATTCAACAACATTAATTTTCAAATTAAAAAGCATCAATTTTAAAAATTACGAAATATAATTTTATAAAATCCCCCTGTCCCTGTTCTTACCTTTCGAAAACTTTTATACTTGATACTAACCGCTATGCGGCCAGCCTTCGTCTGACTTTTAAACGTACCGGAAAAATGCCTAAAAGACACACCTGGAACCGATGGCCCCGTAAGTTCTTCCAACTATTTTTTCTTTGTTAAGAATAAAAACCCTCCCTTGCATACGGCCCTGATGTACTACCAAAAAAACATATACATCTTGAATTTTTAGCAAACTGATTGCGTGAGATGTGTATTAAACATTTGTTAAAACATAATTTATATCCCCTTTCTTAACCACCACCATAACTTCATAAAACATTATATAAAAATTCTATAATATAAATAACTCCATGCCATTTCTGTTGAATCAAAATTTTTTAAACATTTTCTTACTTGATAGTTTGAGAAATTCTTTTTCTGAAATTTTGAAATGTTATGACACTTTAGGTAATCTTCTGAGAAAATGTGTCAGCAGTCATATCGCAGCCATTTAACTTGTAATATTTTTATCTTATGTTTTCAAGAGAAAAAAATTACAATGAAATAAGCAATATCCCTTAATACAAATATTAATTATCCTAATAAAAAAATTAACCAACTTTCCGTTGATAAAAAAATCATGCGAAATTTTCCAATACCTTACAAACAGTGAAATAAGCAAAAAAATAACATGAAAGAAACGCAAAAAACAAAAAATTCCGCGCAGAATTTTACTCTGCAGAACAGCTTTATAAAAAAAAATCAATAAAAATGTACTATATATATAAAAAAAGACAATGAAATAAGTAGTATCGCTGAATGCAAATATTACTTATCCTAATAAATAAATTAACCAACTTCTCTCCGCAAAATCTTAACTCAAATGGTATAAACAGATTACGAGCTTTATTTCCTATAAAAGGTCATGCAAAACTTTTTTATAATTAAAATTATATATAATAAAAACATAATATAAAAAATTACAATGAAATAAACAATATCCCTTAATATATCCTAATAAATTAATTAAACATCCTAATAAATTAATTAAACAATTTACCTTTGCAAAAAGAAACAATTTTTCAATTTCTTAAACTTTTCAATTTCTTAAGAAAAGTGACATAAGAAATACTATGAAACACGTTGCCAAACCCACATTTCTAAAACAATGAAACTATTCAAAATGATGCGATTTCATCAAAAATCTATCAACAACAATAAGAATGAAAAATTGTCGCCAAAACCGTATTTTAAAATATGTGAGATGTGAGAAGTGTATTCGGAAGCTTCATTTAAAAAAATTTTTAAAAATACAAAATATTATTATTTTTCCCAAATTCTTTTTTTGAAAGGAGTCGGAAGGATTAAAGTTTAACGTGTCCAAAAATGATAGGAAAATAAACAGTACATTTTTTAAAATAAACTTTTCAAAAAAAATTCCGCTGCAAAGGTGTTAAGCTCACTTTGCTAAGTAAATTCGTATTGAATCGATTTATTGAAATAATAAATTTATTTTAAGTTCGTAAAATAGCTAAGTGCCTGCGTTTCACGGCGATGGGAAAATGAAATGTATAGAGTAATATCTCGCTTTCCTATAACTCATTATGTCTCAAAATGACGCGATTTCGTCAAAAAACATAAAAAAAATTAAATAAAAAATCTGAAAGATTTCAGATTTTAAATTACGTCCAAAGGGGCGTTTTTTTAACGTTTCGTGTGCTACCTCTTTTTATTAAATATCATGTACTACGTACTCAAACCATAAAATTCAGTTCAAAATCAATATCGCAAAATCATTTTAAAATGAACATATCTTTAGAATTTCCGTAAGTCTCGTGCACTGGAGATAAAAATGTTTTTTTTTTCGTACAGTGTTGCCATTGCTCGCTTTGAAATCATTTAGTTTGTTAATCAGAAATTCGTTGAAATGTTACAAAACATAAAATCGATAATAAAGCAAATTTCAAATTCAAAATTAGGGCTTCCAGATGCCCATATTCGCAGTAGGATTACGTCATTCAAAATTCGATGGCTCTAGGTTTTATCACAATGCGAGAAACATGCATACATTTATGCAGATTTTTCATTTTCTAAAATTTAATGCAGAGCGATAACATTTAGTGGCAACAATTTGAAAAGTGAAACTGGCATTCAGAGTGAATCGACGCAAAATCGCAAAACGAAAGTAATAGTCCTTCGGGACTAAATACCTTTGGACTAATAAAAAATAATCTAATTCTAATTTCAAAAATATCGCTTCAAGGTGCACTCGCTCTTGTCTAGACGCACCTATGTACCAAATTTTGTAGCCCTGGGTCTATTAGCTTACGCGCAGCACGAACGAAAGACACATATAGACAGACAGACTCTTTCTTTTATTATATGTAGAGATAAATAAGGAAGTAAAAATAAAACACAAAACATCTGACTGCCATATGACAAAAACTGACCGTCATATTAATTTCAAAATTTGGGGGAAGTTCATTTCAAATTGACTTTGAGGGAGTCGGGCGTAGAATAAATCCACGTTCATTTCCCCTTCCCGTTAAAAGCTATGCAACGATATTCTCTTGTGATTTACTTATGGGCAATATTCTTATGATTAATTTTATTGCAACTGGTACGCGGGAAATTCTCAATAAGTTTTATACTTTAGTCAGTACTCGTTAGTTTTTTACTTATTTACATTTTATTATCTAATAAACATACAGAAACTGATAAAGCTGGAAATATTTTAAATTTTTAATTTCTGCAAATAATGCCATGGAGTTGGCTAGATGCCAATATGAAAGCCTTCAAAAGTGTTCCGTAGAAGATCAGTTCTATAAGATTCTGAGAATAAGATATATTTTTTAAAAAATAAAAATATTTTTCAAGACTATCTGCATAGAAATGCCCGTCATGTATCGTCAGAAATCTTCTCTAAACAGATATTTTATTTTTAATCACACACAGATAGATGTAAACATTTCGTTTTTCAATTGCCCTTAATCCAACTTCAAAATTGGTAAATTTTTTTGTTACATGAAAGTGAAACCTTCTTGTATAATGGGCATAATATTGTTGCGAAAAATTCGGCGGTTGCGCCTGTATGTAAGCTTTCCGGCATAGCACTAGGGTTGCCATAAAATAGTGTATGGTAGGGTTGCCAGATTGGCGACTTTATCGCCCATTTGGCGACCAAATCGGCGATATCCCATGGTCCAATCGGGAAGCTTCTAGAATAATTTCCTGTCGAGATATTTCTCGAAACGTGTAGAACTTAAAGAAAAGCTATATAAACCCTTGCGTTTCTGAGAGCCAGTTAGTTGCGAAGAGATTGTGAAGTTAGTGTGAAGATTGTGAAGTATTGTGAAGTGTTGCGAACAGTGTGATTAGTTGTGAGAATAGCTGCTACGCGAGAGTTTTGGTGAACGGAAAGCGATCGAGATAGTGCTTTGCCGTGAAGCTATCTTTACAGTATAGCTTGACAGTGTATTGGTGATTGTTACACGGTGTTTATTTTTAGTTTAGTGTTGCCGTGAAGCTACCTTTACAGTTACAGCCTGAAGCTGTGTTGCTGATTGTTTTAGCGTATTTATTGTAGATTTTCGACGCTTTTAAGGGTAATTTTGGAACTGTGCTGTAAATAGTGATTCCTGTAAATAAATTGTGCTTTTTATTGTTCTGAATCGTGTTTTCATCGGATACTCTCAAATCTACGAACCCGTATAACGCAACAATATTATTCTGAATACAAGTATGGGGGGAAAGTATGCAAAAAAAAAAAGTACGTTATAAAATTGGTATGTTATTTCAGAAGACTCATTTTGTGTCAAAATACCTCTATTAGAACGAAGCTATATATAAATCTAATATATATCCTAAGTCGCGCTTTGGAAACATAGAAAATGCAATTTGAATTTCGTCAATCGGTCCAGTAGAACGGGAGATATAGAACTGTCCTCCTCCTTTTTTTTTGCGCAGTGCAGATTATCAGTGAGGCGTTTTGTAACCAAAATTACACAAATCCTTAAAAAAGTACTTTTTTGACGAAGACATCAAAAGATAAGGATGCAAGGCTAACTTTAAATCCCCAAATGGTTCTACACAATTGCTATTATCTACAATAGTTATTACGTAATCAATGACGTCAGGAGCGGCCAATGTCCATAAATAAGCAATTTCCAGTTTACTTTACGATGTATTGTATCCGAAACCTCGCAAATATACTGAACTTCGAGAATCCTTCTTTTTATGTAAAAGAGCTGATGTTATTCAAAATCGTCGAGAGCATAATTTTTAAATGTTCCATATTGAGTCGCTCTCATCGCACTCCTAATACGCTAACGCTTCGGGTAGCAAATATTATCTGCTTCATATTGTTGCGTTCTACGGGTTCGTGGATTTGAGAGTATGCGATGAAAACACGATGCAGAACAATAAAAAGCACAATTTATTTACAAGAATCACTATTTACAGCACAGTTCCAAAATTACCTTTAAAGGCGTCGAAAATCTACAATAAATACGCTGAAACAATCAGCAACACAGCTTCAGGCTGTAACTGTAAAGGTAGCTTCACGGCAACACTAAACTTATAATAAACACCGTGGAACAATCACCAATACACTGTCAAGCTATACTGTAAAGGTAGCTTCACGGCAAAGCACTATCTCGATCGCTTTCCGTTCACAAAACTCTCGCGTAGCTTAGCACTCACAGTAAGCAGCTATTCTCACAACGCCGGCTCTCAGAAACGCAGGGGTTTATATAGCTTTTCCTTAGGTTCCACACGTTTCGAGAAATATCTCGACAGGAAGTTATTCTAGAAGCTTCCCGATTGGACCATGGGATATCGCCGATTTGATCGCCAAATGGGCGATAAAGTGGCCAATCTGGCAACCCTCCCATACACTATTTTATGGCAACCCTAGTGCTATGCCGGAAAGCTTACATACAGGCGCAACCGCCGAATTTTTCGCAACAATATTTTATTCGATATCTATGTATCCCTATTATTGATACCCATAATATTCACACAAAAAAAATCAACTGATATTCTGTTATTTGAAAATTTGCATAATGTGATAAACTGTAAGGGTAGAGATTTATACAGCCAAGTCCATCTTCTCTACATATAATAAAAGAAAGTCTCTCTGTGTGTGTGTCTTTCATTCGTGCTGCGCGTAAGCTAATAGTCCCAGGGCTACGAAATTTGGTACATAGGTGCATCTAGACAAGAGCCAGTGCATCTCGAAGCGAGTTTTTCGAAATTCGAATTAGATTATTTATTATTTTATGTTTTTTGACGAAATAGCGTCATTTTGAGACATAATGGGTTATAGGAAAGCGAGATATTACTCTACACATTTCATTTTCACATCGTCGTGAAACGCAGGTACTTAGCTATTTTACAAACTTAAAATAAATTTCATATTTCAATAAAACGATTCAATACGAATTTATTTAGCAAAGCGAGTTTAACACCTTTGCAACGGAATTTTTTTTTTTTAAAGTTTATTTTAAAAAATGTACTGCTTATTTTCCTATCATTTTTGGACACATTAAACTTTAGTCCTTCCGACTCCTTTTACAAAAAGAATTTGGAAAAAATAATATTTTGTATTTTTTTAAAAATTTTTAAATGAAGCTTCCGAATACACTTCTCGCATCTCACATATTTTAAAATATGGTTTTGGCAACAATTTTTCATTCTTATTGTTGTTGAGAGACTTTTGATAGAATCGCATCATTTTGAATAGTTTCATTCTTTTAGAAATGTGGGTTTGGCAACGCTTTGCATCTTATTTCTTATGTCACCTTTTTTTAAGAAATTGAAAAATTGTTTCTTTTTGCAAAGGTACATCGTTTAATTAATTTATTAGGATAATTAATATTTATATTAAGGGATATTGCTTATTTCATCGTAATTTTTTATATTGTGTTTTAATCATATATAATTTTAATTATAAAAAAAGTTTTGCATGATTTTTTTTAGGAAATAAATCTCAATCTGTTTATACCATTTCAGGTCTTAAGATTTTGCAAAGAGAAGTTGATTAATTTATTTATTAGGATAAGTAATATTTGGATTAAGGGATACTGCTTATTTCCTTGTCATTTTTAATATATATAATACATTTTTATTGATACAAAGGAGGGTTTTATTCTTAAGAAAGAAAAAATAGTTGGAAGAAGTTAAGGGGCCATCGGTCCCAGGTGTGTCTTTTAGGCATTTTTCCGGTACGTTTAAAGCCAGACGAAGGCTGGCCGCATAGCGGCTAGTATAAGATGAAATCGATGGCATTTAAGCTATTTTCAAACACTCTTTTCCTGTATAAAAGGCAACATGTTGTCTCATAGATATTAGACAGAAATTTTTTTATAGTGTGATAGTATTATGGAATTCTCGAATACTTGTTGCAGATTTTATTTTCAACTTAACCGTTGATATCTTTTTTTGTGACTTTTCAGTCTTTCAGCCGTTAAGATGGCTTTGCTCAGAAATTTATCTGACTGCACTGCGGTTTCCAGATGTTTCATTTCTGTGACAGACGGCCTTCGCTCTCTCATTAACAAAGAAGATTGAAACTATAATCTGGTGTTCAGACTTTATAATCCCGCTTTTTAAAACTGCTCTCAATAATAAAAAAAAATGATACAATAGCTTTTATTGAAAAATTTAAGGGGACGGTAGACTTTAAAAATTAGTTTTTTAAGTTTTTGCGTTTTCAACAAGAAATTTTACACATATACATATTATAACATCAGTTTATAAAATATATGTTCAAAATTTCAATTTATTTTAAATTAAAAATTTTTGAAACAAATAATTAATTATTTTAATTAAAGATTCAAAATGCTCCTTGAGCTCTAATTCTCAATATATTTTCCTAATTTTTCCTTTTAGTTTGTTATAAAGACTTGACAAAAGTTTTTGTGTATCCGTTATTAAATAGAATGAATCAGAAATTTTTAAAAAGAATTTTTATGAATTTATACCCAGTTTTCGGAAAAAAGTCACCTTTTGTTAAACATTATCACAAGTTTAAACCTCTTAATAACCTCATATCCAAAAATGCATGCGCAGAACTACCGTAACATAAAAAGATGGTTTCTTCCACATATCATTCATTTTTAACTAAGAATTTGTGTCGCATGGAGCATTTTCAAAACATGCGAACTGCGAAAAAAATTGTTTTGAGAAAATCGTATTTAAAGTTTTTCTTCAAACTTACCTTTAATACACGGTCATGAGAAACAGCAAATTAACTTTAAATAGGAATTTGTAAACACTAGATAACATTTTCGTATCATTTAACTACTTTTAATCTTATGATATTAAATATGACAAAAATAAACATATCGCAAATTGGTGTGTGATTCGAAGTTATAGGTAGAAACAATTCATGCATTATATCCAATAAAACACGTAAAATTCACCCGCGCTATATATTTTACCTTCATTTGTTTCATTTACATTATCTTTTAATGCTTTACAATATTTTTTTTGTTTTTTCCCAAGCTAAACTTCCCTTTTTGCTTTGGTTCAAGGGACGTTGATCACGTTTTTTTGCAACGGAGTAGGGAAAACGTGTTTGTTTCCTCCTGTTCTACGCGTATAGCATTTGCTTAACCAAAGTTAAATTCATAGTTCTCAGTACTGACATTTCTAGCCATTTTTTTTTAAATAAACACTTCTTTTGGACAAATATAAAAAGTATAACATAAGAAAATAAATGTTAAAATACATTTTTTTTTACATTTTCTATAAAATTTAAGGGGCAAAATTTACGTTGTTTACACATTTTAAATGCTTGTAATTTCTTTAAAAATTATTATATTTGAACTCGGTTTTTTGCATACGCTGTAGTTACGTATATAGAATGTTACCAGAATAAAAAAACAAATTCAATATTTTGGTTGATTTTTAACTATATTTAAGTCCACCGTCCCTTTGATTAAGTGCATGAGCAGCGTTTTCTAAAGAAGTTCCATTTGCAAGATATAACATGAAAAAAAGCAGGAAGGAAAATTTGAAAAGATTCAGATTTTAACCGTCGTACCGGATAATTTATTAACATTTTTTATTCTCTCTCTGTGCATCGCAGGTTACGAATTTCTCTTGGACTAACTATTCCTTCCACAATTTTTTCTTCTCTTTAGTTTTATTAGAAAGCCTCATCTGCACTTACACCACATAAAGTTAGGAGTTGCCATACATTTTTATTTTAAATGCGTGATATTATTTCTTTGAAAACTATCCGCCTAAAAGTGTTATCATAAAAAAGAAGAAGTATATAATGATATTAATAACCAGAGTTATTTCATGAAAATATTTGGTGTTTATGTATTATCCTGTCGACCATCGGCAGAAACTTCGGCAAATGTCGCCAATTTAGAGGAAGCGAGTCGCTCATAATAGACGCCAAATCACGCTACTTGGCCTGCTGACGGCATAATACGTAAGTACCAAATAGGTAATATTTATAATTAGACATCTCCTGACTTAAATATATTTTCATTTAAATGAATCATATTAAAAAGTAGAAAACATAATTTTAATGACTCCGTTTATTGCTTTTCAATCACTTGGTTTCCATTGTAACAGAAAAGTTAAATTTGGCAATTAAATAGCTTACACTTTATTAAATGATAACACGCTTATCTATAGAGATAATAAGTGTTCCATTTGATTCAGTGGTTAACATATAGGTTTCAAATAGCCAAATCTATGTCTTAAGTTTAAAAGATAAATACTTTACGTTACTTACGTGTTACGAAATCTACCGCGAAGGTTGGCTACTATCGAACTATGAAATTTAGGCGAGATTCAGTCAAAACTGCGCCAAAAACTGCATGCAATTCTGGCGGAAATGGTGCCTTTTTATTAAATTAAAAATCACTATTGGACTTGCTTTTGTTCTTCCTAAAATCTCTTTCGTCGATTTCAACCATTTTGTTAGGCTCTTAGAATTTAATTTTCGAAGTCTGTTTAAAATACTGTGATTACAAAGATCCAGCCGATAAATCTCTTAAATGACAAGACACAGAATTGACCAATTGCACACATTTTTGAATATCCGGCCATCGGTTGCGGAATTAAAAATTGAGGTCGTGATTAAGAGACCGAACTTCTACAATAACATACTGCAGATAGCTAAGCCTGTCATCTTCGCGCGTGCCACTAATATGCTTCATAACAAACACAACAACAATTCACAAACTACTACACCCTTGTCGGCCATATTGAGCTAACCCTATACTGTCCACACGTTTTACCTCCTTATACAAAGTAAAGGAAGTATTTTAATAGCGAAAAATTTCGAGTACCATGTTTTAGCGGAAACGTGCATTTTGACCTTTCCCGAACCAATTTCCCCATTTTTTTTGCGTGGCATCTGTACGTACGGCTGAATAGAGGCCAATTTCTTTAAAAGATTGTAAAATGGATTTAAATGTAGTTTTTTTTGCCGTCTGTACCTATGTACATACGTATGTATCTAGTGTAACTGAAAAACGATTAGAGGTAGAAAATTGAAATTTTGCATATGAGAATGCTATAACAACTGGTGGTGCCCATCCCTTCTTTTTTGCAATCGGGAATACCTAAAGTACACTTCTGGCCACTCAAATTGCAACACCAAGAAATACAAGAGATATCACAACAAAATTTATTTAGTAGATGACATGTTGACCAAGTATCAAGTGATTAAATTTATAGACTTCTGTGAAGTGAGGTTCCTTCCAGAATCAGTTACAGAGTAGCCGCCAATGTTGGACACCACCGCTGCCACATGCCTCGACATTGATTCAAAGAGACTTCCGATGTGTTCTTGGGATACAGCAGACCAAGCAGCTTCCACACGTTGCCAAAGTTGATCTGGTGTGGCAGCTTGGGATGTAATCTGGGTCAATCGTTCAGCAATCATGGACCACATGTTTTCTATCACAGAAAGATCCCGAGAGCGAGCCGGCCAGGGAAACAATTCAATCTGGCGATTGACGAAGAACCCTTGGACAATGCGTGCCGCGTATTATCCTGTTGAAATATGGATGTGGGCAAGCCCTGAAGATAAGGAAGAACAACTAGCTCCAACACCTCGGAGATGTAGCACTGGCTGTTTAAAGTACCGGCTGTGCGTATTAGAGGAGTGCGAGAGTGATATCCAATACCGCCCCATACCATAATACCCGGTGCAGGACCACTGTGGCGGTGCATAACGCAGCTGTTCAGCATCCTCTCTCCACGGTGCCTCCAGACTGGAAACCGACCATCGTGGTGTTGCAGACAGAAGCCTGACTGGTCAGTAAAGACAATTTCTTTCTATTCTGAGGTCCACGTCCTTCTTTCATCACACCATTGGCGGCGGAGACGTCTGTGGTTCTGCGTCAAGGGTAGACGAAGCAATGGACGTCTTGCGGACAGCCCACTCTGCTGTAAACGGCGTCGAATAGTACGCGCAGACACTGGATGATGCGTCACAGACGGAATGTGCTGTGCTATGGTTCGTGATGTGACTGAGCGATCCGTGACTGCCATGCGCACAATGTTCCTGTCATCACGTGAAGTCGTGCACTGAGGTAGATGCGATCGAACACGTCGGTTCATCGTACCCTCCTGCATCCAACGGTCACATATACGCATTACAGTTGTTTGGTTTCGTCCAACACGACTACCGATTTCCCTGAAAGATAATCCACACTCCTGGTAGGCCACTATCCTTCCTCTGTTGAACTCGGATACTTGATCAAACGATGATCGCTGTTTACTACGAGGCATGATTGATCGGTTTTTTTGAAAAAACCACAAGAAAAACACAATTGCCGAACTTGAAATCGTCGAAAACTCCAAGCAGCCTTAAACAGCGCTTTGAAGCGGAGCCACAGGCGCGCGTGATTTGCATCTGCGCTGAAATTCTAATCATTTGAGTATCTCACCTCCGCTAATGCATGTTGTAAATTTCATGTTATTTGCATGCTTCCTTCAGGGTATTGCATTTACGTTGGCCAGCAGTGTATATATATGTACACATGCACGCACACACACCGTTTTACCCAGCTTAAAAGTCCTTCTCCGGCTTTTATTTTCTCAATCGCTGTTTGTAGTCGTATATTCCCAATTACAAAACTATTTTTAGTGACAAAAATATTCACATTTTTGGTAATGCAAAACAAAAAAAATAATTTTCGACCCATAACGAAACCTATTTCAGAATGCAGTGTTCCGGGTTCATATTCTTATATTTGGGAAAATTTTGTACACCTTATGAAGAAAAATGTTATAAAAAATTTGGCTGTTATAACGACTGAACGACAAAAAAATTGACCAGGATATTCGATTTCAGAATTTTCATTTTTTTGCCGTTTTCTTTTCTCGAGAGATCGGTTAAGGGGTGTCGGAAACCCCTATACCGACAATGTTAAATTGGCCATTTTCGATGTATCTTTTCTCAAAATCTGCTGTAGATTATACTCTTGAAATTTTTTGTGTAATTAACGTACACCTATCTGATTATACTGAAATGAGCTTTTCAAACATTTTGAACTTTAGACTCATTTATAGACTATTTTATTAGGCATAGTAAAATTTAGCACTTTTCTCACGCAAAAGAATTTGTGAAATTTTTTTTATCTTAATTTATCACAAAAGCTCATTTCACTAAATACTAGAAAATATAATAAATAAGTCATAAAATTTTTAGGTACCTGGGAGCAGTAGTTCCTGAGAAAAGGTACATAGAGTATGAAAAAATCACGTTTGGAGAAAAACGCGTTTTTATGTAAAATTCCTCATTTATCAAAACATTAGATCATAAAATGAAGCTAGATTTTCTTTGAAGTTCTAATTTTCATAGAGATTAAAGTATAGTATTTTTAGAAAGCTAAACGCGTAGATAATTTGAAAATGCAAAAATCCCAAATTTATATTTTTTGAAGATTTTTGGCTTCCAACACCCCTTAATTCAATTAGAATAACTCGAATAAATAAGTTGAAATGAAGTGCAGCAGTTAATATGCCGTACAAGAAAAGTCGTGTGGTATCCACGTCTATTTTGTTCGGGGGGAGGGGTGATAGAATCTTACAAGGTCTACGATTATCTACTACTAATTATTTTGTAGAAGGCGGGTCCCAAATTTTAATAACTTCTTAAAATAACTTCTCAAAATAAACATCTTAAGAATACATATTCTTTGCCTGCGCCAAGAATCTATTGTTCGTGTACAGCCGCCAGGAGCAACCTTCAGGTGAAAACGAATCTTACTGTGGAACGACTATTCACGTTTATGGCATATTCCCCAAGGAGGGGGAAACAACAAATAAAGGAGAAAGAAGAATTCCTGTTTGAACATGTCGAGGAAGTTCGCAACTTGGCCATCTGGAGTTTACACTACGGCTACTCTCATTTCTAGCAAAGCCCTACGTGTCCTATACATTTGAGCGAAATCGCTGATGATGGAGCAGGGAATGCCCTCTTGTGAGAGAAGGTTATGTCTCCGATTTTATATTGATTTCAACTGGCTGCCAAGAAATCTGTAGTAAATTCCATTTCTGGATATTAATGGAAGGCATATACGAAGCTCATGTATACCGGCTATCTCGCTAATGCCATTTACTCAATGTTAAATAAGCTTGAACTCTGTATTCTTATTTTTCTAGTAGAGCAGCTTATCTTCTTATCAAACGTTTCATGTTACATTATACAAAACATTGCTACTATTTGACATATAATTTCACTAAAATTCTTTACATATGTACCACGACATAACTGAAATGTGTTCGGGGGCCTCGTAAAATTGCTTCGTGAAGAAAAGGCCATCAAGACTTAATAAGAATCATTGCTCAGTTGTTCCTACAAAACTGTCAACTGCATAGCTATCCTTATTAAACATTATGAAAGACGTATGCAAATAAATTTCCAAGTCTCCTTCCCGATTATCGTCAAATAAGATATAAAAAATTTAACTAATAGATAAAAAAACTCCAGTTCTTTGCTTGGGTGATAAAGTTCGCGATAACGCTTATCAAATAAGTCATTTTTTTCATAGGTCAAAATTCGTTAGATGCACTTCGTACCTAACGATAACGTAGAGGAATATTTTAGCTGTTTATGTAGCCTTATCTTTATTTCATATTTCTTTTTACAGAACGTTATCAAAGGTTGATCAAGCTATCTCTTCAGATAGAAATAAACGTGTTTGCTTTTTATCGCCCTATTTTAGTAATATCTTTTTAAGCAGGATTTTGACGTGGATTCGTTTTTCATGTTGCCAAAAAAAAAGGAAAAATAGATTTCGTGTTTGGTAATTTTTTTTTCCTTAACAGCGCACACGGCTAAGTGATATTTCAAAATAATTTAACGAGCTCCTTTACATCGCCAGCTATAACTTCTCAAGATAGTGATACTACTTTTACTACTAAAAATATGTTTTCCTATATTCAGATCTTTATGAATTTCCATACAAGCCGTTTACATCAGCGTTATGTTTGCTATTATAGTAACTTTACATTCGAAGAAATTTTATTTTACACTTGGGACGTCAGTTATACGAAAACAAACATGCTTACAGTACTGAGTGCAGTATTTTACTGAGACTGAATTACACACACACACACACACACACACACAAAACATACGATTTCCTTGTACTCCTTATTAAATTATACACACTTTTTACTGCACTTCATTTAAGCTTATTTCCTCGAATTGTTGTACTCCTTATTAAATTACACACACTTTTCCTGTATTTCATTTAAGCTTAAATCCTCGAATTGTTGTACTCATTAAATTATACACACTTTTCCTGCACTTCATTTAAGCTTATTTCCTCGAACTGTTGTAACCTGAAAAAGAGATTCCTAGAGGAAAGTTAAAAATAACATCAAAAACTAAAAATTTCGAAGTTAAACATCTCGGTCGATTTTTGGGGCGCGAAAGTGAAACTTCTTATAATTTTGTTTTTTCATAACGAATATAAAACTTTCCCAGATATAAGCATAGCAACCGAGCGATCGCATTAAAAGTCAGATTTCGTTATTTGTCGAAAATTAAATTCTTTTTTAAAAATTTGACACGAAATTATGAATATTTGTAGCATTTAATACAGTTCTGTAATTGGAAGTATTCGACCAACAGCTGCGAAAATAATGGTTGAAATATCATACAAAAATACTGTTCTGTTATCGTCACCGGAGTTGTCGCGACATATTGGCTAAACTCGCCCAGAGATTGATTCATACCAAGTCGCCTGTTTACTTTTAAAATCGTTACAATATTCACATTTTAAAAAAGTTAAAGAATGTATTTCAAAACTGGCAAACAGAATACAAATTCTAAAAATGTAACGGTCACTTCTGTTTTTATTATTCTTATAATGGATATGAAAATTTCGGACTTAATGATAAAACATCTTTCATACAATTTAGGTTCCACCAGCGGCTGAGCGGTACAGTCGCTGAACATTGGTAGTTCTGTCCGAGGTTAGAATCTCGTGAACAGGCTGACTGCATCGGCGTTTTCGTGGTTTTCTTCATGCGTAACGTGTATACGAACCAGTTTCCTTTAGAAAGTCCTCTAACGAAGGTCTCCCTCCCATTAAGCAGATAACCCTTGAGGCTTTGCTGTAATCAAATAAACCAAACCAAAATAAACTGTTCATACAATTTCTTCAGGAACGAGGAATTATTCACTCCGGATAAATATATACAGAAAACCATAAAATGAAGCCCTACTTCAGTTCGAAGGAAGGACTGAAATGGAAATGTGAAGATAGGGATTTGAACATATTCTTGTCCCAAATTGTCTTGGTGGTCCACCAGTCGATCGCGATCATCTTAATGCCAAGCCATGTAATACACGATCCCTGAGGCGAGGTATGAAAACACACAACCAGATTTTGGCGAGATATCTCGGTTAACTGGTGATTCAATCTCGGGGGGGGGGGCGCTGTAGCAAAAAAGTACCGTCAAATCTGTTGATTTTGAAGTTGAAAAAATTATGGCATTTAGTATTATCCTGTCCATCATGAAAGTTGGCTAAAATCGAACCATGAAAACTAGCAGAAATTCCGCCAAATATTATTCTACAATTCGGAAGGAAACTGCGCCTAATTTATTTACTTCTTTGCACTCGAGAGGCGACTTTCGGTTCCTATTTGATTTTATGCGGCTGCTCAAGGGCTTACTGAATATGTACTAATAATCTAGCTGCATTAATAGTTTAGAAGTTTGATGCAGTTTTCAGTTTATTTATATTTGGAGACTATCTGCGAGTATTATCCAAGACCAGAATCTATGTTGTAGGGATACTGAGCCTTTCTTCAGAATCACTGATTCTGTGTTAACGGACTTGAAACAAAATGTAACACTTATGAACTAAGAGTTAAGTCAACAGGAAACTATAAAATAATTTTTCCGTATTATTTTTCCTTCGAGACAGGGAATCAAAGTAGAGAAAATTCAGAAAGAGATCTTTTTATACTCCTTTTGATAAGATATCAACATTCTTGCAGTTTCCTTTTAACTGCTTAAATAAAAAAATAGTTGAAGATAGTATTTTCAGTTATCATATTCAACGTTTTCTCCATTATGCCCTCAAAGATCAAGATAAAAAAAAGGCGGTTTTCAGTATTAAATATACTACTGAAGTTAAATTAGAATGATTAAATCTTAAAATTAAAGAAATTTTATTACTTCCAAGCATTGCATTTTTCCCTGTTTAAAATTATCATACAATCACAGCTGAAAACATAAGATAATAACATTCAAGGAAAATAAAATTATTGCAGTTTTCAAGATGTGCTCGAACTTTAAACAGAAGCTCAAACTACCTTCAGTGCTGAGAAAGAAAAACAACAAACCGTTATCGAAAATTTGAATTAAGCATGTGGTTTAATTTTTCACATGTGGTTTCTTTCGGTTTATAGACCAAAAGTTAAATTCGAAATAAGGTTAAAATTTAAATTCCTAAATGCCGAGCTCGTACGAAACTTGAATAAAGTGAGTTATAAACATAGTTAAAGGTTCAACTGTTGTGCAAAAATGTGTAAGTGTTAACATGCAAGATAAAATACTAAACATGCAAGATAAATTGCTCTGATAAAAAATACGAGCGTCAGTGTAGCCAAGCAAACACGCACTGGCATGAAGAACTGGATAACTTACTGTCAATGCGTAAGTTATGCAGATGTAAATAACCGGAAATATGAAACCTCCTTTCCTTGTATTAATTATTTCAAACTTGAACTTTCTCAACTTTTTTGATAATTACTGCCTCATTCAAGTATAAGCAAAGAAAGCTACAAAATGTCGGTCATAAATTCCTAGAGTGGTCTATATGGATCCCCAGCGGTCTACTCCGACCTACAAGGGATCCATGGCAACGAATGAAAAAATTGAAGGATGCGTGAGATGTAAAAAGAGATCCACAAGAATGGATCTCATTTAAGTAGATTGTCACTAAAATTTAGGCTTTCCGCAAGTGTCATAACGCTCCTAGCATAGATTTTATCTACGTACACTCTGCACAAATAAGAGAACAGTTCTGCGTTTCCCTTTCTACTGGGCTTATTCACGAAATTTGCGTTTTTTGTCTTGAAAGCGCGACTTAGGATATACGTAAACTTATGCGTAGCATTATTCCTACATAGGTATTTTGATACAAAATCGGACTTTTTTTAAATGACATACCTGATTTTTTATATATTTAGATTCTACGACTCAGATTGTGTACCTAGATATTAAATTTTATAAAATTTTATGAGAAACTTAACGAGAAATTCAAAAATTTATTTTAACGTACTTTTTTCAGCTTACGTCAAAAATAACTCAGAGATATTAATTTATGGTAACCTACTTTCCTTTCCCTTTCATTGTGCACGAACGGGAAAAATGTGCATCGTTCATTCTTTCGAATAAATGTAACATAATGCGTTTGTTTATTTTATTCGATAAAACACGGGTAGCGTTATTACGCTTATAACAATATGCCAGATTTCAAAACCCGCCAATACAGTGTTATTCAAAAAAGAAAGAGCAAGTTGCAAACATGTATTTCTTCCAAACTACAAAAGATAGAAACATGATTCTAACGTTAATGGATAGAAAAAAGTGTAAAATTTATTATTAGTACGGGTAAAAGATTCAATCACAGCCGCATTGGCGCTGTTGTTTGTTCTGGTACTATTTTTCAGTTGGAGCCCAAAGAAAGCCACATCGCGAGCAAGCAAAGAACTTAAAATTCCTCAACCAACGGTATGGCGAGTTCTAAAACATCGGCTGCACATGAAGCCGCACAAACTGCAGTTATTGCAAGCATTGCGTCCTGACGACCACAACCAAAAGGTACGAATTTTGCAGTAGCATGTTAGATGATATGGAAGAAGACAATTAATAAGACAATGTTTTTGCAGGTGTACCTAGAAATACAATTTCTTTAAGATGGTGATAAAACTTTTATAGGTTATTATTCAAAACGTTTTCGAAAAATCTGTAAAAATAGCTAAGGAACACAAACTTTAAAAATATATCACAAAATAGTTGCGAATTTAATTTCGACTGAACCTAAATTTCGAACTGTAAAAGAAGAAAACAAGTAAGTTTGATAGAACACGCTTTTACGGAAGACGGGGACGCCCGATCTTTACCTTTTGGTTAACAGGCATAGTCCCACGCCCTCCGGTTTGTCTGTTTTTATCAGCTCCACCCCAGCCGAGGGAGCGGACAAGACAGTACCAGTACGGTCCCTGCCGAGCCTGATCCCAACGTGGGTACAATACCCGGGTTCTAGTCCTGTGAAGAATAAGGTACAATAGTACCTGATATTTTACCCCCGTGGTTGAGACTGCCTAAGTACAGATCCTAGCCAGTACTTCCCAGGAATTCTCCTGAGTCAACCCCCGGGGGGGTTGATAGAACAGGAAGTATTAATAAATTTACAGCAAAATCTGCAATCCGGGGCTCAAAAGGTCCAGAAAGCAGAAAACGACCATTGCGGGTCCATGGCCCATTAGGACTGTTGAGCCACCGAGTTTAATTTATACAACAAAATCAATTAACATTGAAGAGCTAAAATTTTGAGAGTAAACGTTTTTAAAAACTATTCGTGCAATTTTTACAAAACTTGACACTTTTGCTCTAATTTGAGTCATAGCAACAGAATAGGTATGGAAAAAATAGGTATGCCATTTAAAAAATAAAGTCTAGTTTTGCATCATAACATCCATGTTAGCACAGTGCTCTATATAAATCTAATATATATCCCAAGTCGCGCTTTCGAAACATAAAAAAGGTAAGTTGAATTTTTTCAGTAGGCCCAGCAGAACAAGAGATACAGAATTATTTCCCCCCCTTTTTCTTGTTTGTGCGCAAGGTGTATACTTACATAACCTTTACTAATAAAATAGGTACACAAAGTAACTAATAATACATTAATTAAGTATATTTATAAACTTTTGTAAGTAGGTAATTATTCGCACAGTCCTTGTAACTTGTAGAAAGTTGCACATTTGTTCCCAGTAAGAACGCACTGGGCTAAACTGCAGATTACGGGCCAGTCGCGAAATAAAGCGAAATTGCGCCAAATCTGGTAACTTTTTGGCGTTTATGAAAATCGTTAGGATTTAAGGTTACAGTTTATAGCATTTAAGCATTTCTTAAATTTCGTGCTAAAACGTTTTACTCCATTTTGCTACTATCTTAAAAATGGTATAAATTATGAAAAGTTTTAATATTGTTGATGCCATAAAATACAGTTATTAACTTTCAAATACTTTACCGCTTTTTTCTTGAACTTCTGTTTTAGATATTTTTGCATGTTTACATGATCAATTTTTTGCATATTTACAAGATTCACTCAAATTCGTAACCATCTAATATGGTAATATTATGAGTTAGTGATTTTCTAAAATGCACGAAAATAACCGATTTGGCGACTCTTCGAAAATGCGCCAAACTGGCCCGTAATATGCAGTTTTATCACGCACTGTCCTCATACGCGCAGCAGCTGCGTTTTCCCAGACTTGTACCGGAGTTTTGCAAGGGCGCCACAAACTTGTACTGACGTGTTTGATTCGTAAATTATAAAGGGAGTGTCAGAGACAACCACTGCATTTATTTTATGAATTTTGAGAATAAAAAAATAAGCAAAGCTTTTGAAAAATATAAACGGGTAGTGGTACTTACGTATTAACGCAACCATCTTGGCTCAATTTGGCGATTTTTCACAGATGAAAAGGTAAAATTTATTTTTCAAGTGAAATTGGGTGATTTTCGAGCCTTTTTTTTTTCCAAAAGATTCCTAGACTATCAATATTTATCTAATGTCAGCAAACATTATCAACATACAAAAAGGTTAGGTTAGGTTAGGTTATTCAATTATGGCAAAGCACACGAGGACTATCTGCCTAAAGGGAGGGAAGCCTTCGTTGAGGACTTTCTAAGGGAAACTGGCTCGTATACACGTTACACATGGGGAAAACCACGAAAACGCCCATGCAGCCAGCCCGTTCGCGGGATTCGAATCTCGGACCGAACTACCAGTGTTCAGCGTCTTTACCGCTCGGCCGCTGGTGGGCCCAACATACAAAAAGAAGACATACTTTAGCAATTGAAAATGCAAATTTAATTATGAAAGGATTACGTGATGCATTAAAAAATAAAACACAATTTTCTTCAAATGCTCCATTTTCTTTTCCCGAAGTACACAGCGATCTATTTTCGTTTAATAAAACACCAGAGAAGTGGAAAGACTCGACTTCTTCCAAACCTTGGCCAACAGCGACTATCTGGGAAACGCATTTCTTCCTTGTTCCGCTTAGGAAAATTTCAGCAAAATTTTGTATTCCTGCAGAAATTTTACTGCAACTTCTTCCATTGCTGGAAAATTCCCCAAGCCCATATTTTAAAACTAAGGCAAAAAATGTCACGATTCGTTTATAAAGACCGTTGGAATACGCCAAAAAGGAAGACATACGAAAATGGCTTGGCTAAGGACTTATCAGCATATTTGCCAGAGTTTGGCACATTCTGAAAATTTGGCGACTTCTACTAAGGTGGTTGAATTAATACGTAAGTACCTAGGTAGTTGGGTACATACAGTTTAAAAAGAATCATATTTTGGGAATTTTAAGAAAAGTTAATCTTTATTCAATAATATATTCTTTGTAGTTCCTTCGCTCAATCCCCCTCGCGTAACTTCTAAAATTTAAAGCAGACGCGTCTAAAAATAACAGCAAAAGTAATTTTTGTATAATGCTCCAACTTCAAAAACATCCTGTACACTGAACTCAAGAATTGAAATACGGTTTTACACGGGCAATCAATATTAAATTGCTAATGTCCTGTATTTAAGTAGCTTATCTTTAGTCCACAGATAACAGATACTAGACATGGCTGAATCTTAAAAAAAATATAGGTAGCACCGGGTTTTTTACCTGAAGTTTGGCTTCTTTCCATCATTGCAGGGCAACAACCTGCCCATGCGTCGTTTTGGCAAATTGTGCAACAAAGTCTTAAGCAATGGCTACATGAAACCATCCAAGCTGGAGGATAATCTGAGAATGTAGTACCCTGATAAAATAAATAAAGATTTGAAATACGCTCAAACACTGAAAGAAAACTTCAGATGAGACCCACGGGGAACAATATGTTGGCTTCGAAGCCAAAGAGAAATGATGATGTTTGCCAAGCTCATACGGTGTCTTACTACTTACAGCAAAATCAGGAAAGCCTGTCGGAGAACAGCTAATTTTGTTAGCCATTGCAGACGCTTTCAAAAATGTTCTACACAAACCTGCATATGATATACTCAAAAAACAATTCCTTTGAGTAAAAACACAGCTCAAAATCATAGTCATGAAACGTATGATGCTTCTTGTGGGATTATCATGTTTGCAAACATCTCATTTCTCCACACAGTTAGAAGAGTCAACTGTTTACCTGGTAATGAAACATTATTGGCATATGTTCGTTAGGTTATGGATGAAGAAATTCACGAAGAGCTGCTTTTCTCGAGAACTTTGACAGCAGACACTAAAGGTGAACAGTATTCAATGTTTTGAGAAATTATTCGATGGAAAAAGCGATCACTTTATCAAAAATAATGGCGGCAGCAGCAGCAGATGAAGCATATACCATGTTTGGGTGATAAGATGGCCTTGGAAGCCATTTGAAATAAAATGTACCCGGAGTTTCTGCAATTCACTGCGTACTTCATCGACAATATTTAATTGCTAAACGTCTGGCGTTGAGTTCTAAGTTGTTTATGCAGTTGCGTGGTTCGGTTTATAATATTTCATTACAGTAAAGCACGCAAGGACTATCTGTCGAAGGGGAGGGATGCCTTCGTAGAAGACTTTTTAAACAAAACTACTTCGTTTACACATTATACACCGGGAAAATCACGAAAACGCCCACACAGTCGGCCCGTTCTGCGGTATTCAAACCCTGGGTCCAACCTACCAGTGTTCATCGACTTTACCACTAGGCACAGGTTGGTCATGTGCAGTTGTTTGAAAAAACGAAGAGAATTAAACCATGCTGAATGTCAAAGAGCAAGATTGTTTCACTTTTTGGTTTGTTCTCGGTTATTTCTCCAAATGTGATAAAACAACGGTACCTAGAACCATTAAATTTTGAATAACGTAACGTTTCCACCCGAATATGCGCATCTGGAAGCCCGAATTTGGAATTTGTTTTATTATTTATTTCATATTTTGTAAAACTTTAACGAATTTTTGATGAACAAACTCAAACGATCTAAAAGCGAGCCATGTACTCGTTTTAAAATTATTTTGCGATATTGTTGTTGAACTGAATTTTATAGTTTAAGTGCGAAGAACAGGATATTTAATAAATAAAGGTAACCCACAAAACGTTAAAAAATGCTTCTATGGACGTAATTTAAAATCTGAAACCTTTCAGATTTTTTAGACATTTTTTTATATAAGAATGTTATTCGTTTTGCATTTTGTGCCGTTTTGATTAATAAAGGCATACGAATAAAAACGTTACATGCTTTATTTTTATTTTAAAAATTTTCCACCTTACAGTAAAACCTAACAAAGTGAATGTCAGCTGTCAAAAACACGTCTGAAGTTAGTGTACGTATAAAAACTCACTGTTACATTAGCTTTCGAAACCATTTAAGCAGTGAAAAATTTTATTAGACAGACATCACTGTCAGGTAAATTTCTCTCTTCTGACGTGATATTTCCATACATTTTGCTTTCACCTAAGTGTTCTGGAGCGTTCAAGTATTAATGTTATACTGCCCCACACATATTGGAACAATCCCTAAGAAGGGGTTTACGAAAAACAGAAAAAATGGTCAACGGGGGAAGGAAAAAAAATTTTTTTTTTTTAAATCTCTTATTATCTAGTTTGTTATACTGGAGACAGAAATCGAGTGAGAAATTGTAAAAAAATATATACCAATTATTCGATCCGTCCATTGGTTGAAGTTAACGCTATCTGTAGGTGACGATCAGTTTCGGCACTTGCTATCTGGCTCAGTTATCTAGAAAGATTAGGATCTTTTTTCCCCCTCTGCTAATGTTTCTCTACTACTGGCTTTATCTTTTAAATCCCTTTCAGCTTTAAGGCGAAAGGGTTGCCAGGTTCTGATGTTTACTCATTGTCGCCAAAGTTTCCGCCAAATTGATTCAGCTGTCCTCGGTTAAGGGCACGGTGGACTTTAAAATAGCTAAAAATCCGCCAAAATATTGAATTGGTATTTTTCTCTCTCATAATATTCCATATACGTAACTACTTATTACAATATGCAAAAAACAGAGTTCAAATATTCTAATTGTTAAAGAAGTTACGAGCATTTAAAATGTGTAAACAACGTAAACTTTGGCCTTTAAATTTTGGAGACGATGTAAAAAAATGTATTTCAACAATTATTTACTGATGTTATAATTTAGATATTTGCCCAAAAGAAGTTTTTATTTCTAAAGAAAAGACTAGAATTGTCAGTGACAATTATGAATTAAACTTTGGTTATGTAAATGGACGCGTAGAACAAGAGAAAACAAACTCGTTTTCCCTACTCTTTGCAAAAAAGATTAATCAACGTCGTTTGACCCAAAACAAAAAGAGTAGTTTAGCTGCTTAGAAAGAAAAAAAAACAGAAATAATAAAAAATATTGTGAAGCATTATAAGATAATTTAAATGCAGCAAATGAAGGTAAAATATACGGTGCGGGTGAATTTTAAATTTAATAATAAAAAATATTGTGAAGCATTATAAGATAATTTAAATGCAGCAAATGAAGGTAAAATACACGGTGCGGGTGAATTTTAAATTTAACATAAATTGTTTCTACCTATAACTTCGAATCACATACCAATTTGCGATATGTTTAGTTTTGACATATTTAATGGTATGAGATTAAAAATAGTTAAATGATACGAAAATGTTATCTAGTGTTTACAAATTCATATTTAAAGTTAATTTGCTGTTTCTCATGACATGGTAAGTTTGAAGAAAAACTTTAAATTCGGTTTTCTGAAAACAAATGCTTTCGCAGTTGGTATGTCTTTAAAATGCTCCATGCGTCTCATTTTCAGTTAAAAATAAATGATATTTGGAAGAAACTGTCTTGTTATATGTGACAGTAGACCTCTGTACGCATTTTTGGATATGAGGTTATTAAGAAGTTTAAACTTGTGATAATGTTTAATAAAAGGTGGCATTTTTCCGGAAACTGTATATAAATTCACAAAAATCCTTTTTAAAAATTTGTGATCCATCATATTCAATAACAGAACACAAAAACTTTTGCCAAGTCTTTATAACTTAAAAGAAAAATTAGAAAAAAATTTTGAAAATTAGATCGCAAAGGGCATTTTTAAATCTTAAATTAATTATTTGTTTTAAAAATTTTTAATTTACAATAATTTGGATTTTGAACATATATTTTATAAACTGATTGTATAATACGTATATGTATAAAATTACGTGTTAAAAACACAAAAACTTAAAAAAAATAATAATTAAAATCTGAAAGGTTTCAGATTTTAAATTACGTCCAAAGGGGCGTTTATTAAACATTTTGCATGTTACTTGTATTTATTGAATATCATGTTCTTCGCATTTAAACCATAAAATTCAGTTAAAGAACAATATCGCAAAATAATTTTAAACTGAGCCTATCTTTAGAATTTCCTACACACAGTCTCACGCGCTGCAGATAAAAATGTTTTTTTCTGCAGAACGTTGCCATTACCCGCTTTGAAATCCTCGAGTTTGTTCATCAAAAAATCGTTAAAGTTTTACAAAATATGAACTCGTTAATAAAACAAATTCCAAATTTCAAATTTGACTTCCAGATGCCTATATTCTATATAGATGACGGCATTCAAAATTCGACGGCTTTAGGTACCGTCATTTTATCACAATGCGAGAAACATACATACATTTATGCACATTCCTCATTATTCAATTTCTTTAAATATAATACAGGGCTGCAATATTTTGTGGCAGCAGTTTGAAAAGTGATACAGACTTTTAATGTTTCCGACGCAAAATCGCAAAACGAAAACAATAGTCCTTCAGGGACCCCTTTGGACTAAAAACTAATTTTTTCCACCATCCCCTTAAAAACCTTATGCATACTTCATACTAAGAGGGAATTCACCAATGATTGTTATTTTTACCAACAGGGAAATCAATATCGCGTAGTCGATGGTGATTGATTTTATTTCCGGCAATAAGTGTCGTGTATTCATTAGTTTCCTTATTTTCAATGAGAATGTCTCACAAGAATGTTCAGACAATTTAAATTTTTGTGTACTTTAATGAGCATGAAAACTAAAATTAAAACAAAAGGAAGGCTTTTATTTTGGTTAGAAGTAAACTCAACATTCTTTTTACAGTCAATACATTTTTTGAAAAGATGAAAATTAAATTCAAAAATCAATATCGTTTGCTTAATGAAGAAAAATATTCTGGCAAAAATAATCGGACATATTTTGCAACAGCCAAAAATGACAAAAACTTATATATTGTGAGATTACCTTAAGACTTGATCACTTCATTTTTTATCTTTTGAGTATTGATCCCAGAAGCTTTTTCGTTATTTCTGGACTTGTTTCCTGCCAATCATCTTGAATCAGCTTTCAGCTGTTGTTGCAAAAATATGCTCTGTTTTTAAGCTTTTGATTAGAGTTTCTGTTAAATATTTTCAATGGGATTAAGATCTAACAATTGGGGTGATGCCTTAATTACTTCTGGACAGTTACATTGTCAGGACTGAGTATTCTGTGCGTGTTCTTTGAGAACATGGTAAAGTCTGTAATAGGGTTCTTATCCTCAAGTTTTAAGTCCTGAACTGGAACAGTGAGCGGATAATACGCTATGTTCTGGTGTAGCTGCTGGGCTGGATAATAACTGCACGTGAAGGGATTTGAAATCCTCTTATTAAATCACTATTATTTACACACTTCCCAACTCGGGAGAGATACAGAAAGTAAAAGACGGCACTTGGGTCGAACTTAATCAAATAAATTTAAATACTAAACCTAAACTAGAAATGTAATTCAACTTTGCTTCGCAGAGCAATTCGCGGAAGTTGGCCTCTACCTGAAAGGGTGCGTAGCAAGATATACTAATACTAGCGCACTTCAATTTTGTTTCACAATGCAATCACGTAGTAAGCACTATGGCTTATAAATTTTAACTGCTAGCTGGTCAGCCGAACGTTGAACAGAGTGACCGTGATCTGAGACTAAGCTCTCTCACGCTAAGAGGTTTCTACCTCTGGCTTAAATAGTACTTGGCCGTACTTCAAATTAGCATAAGCTGAAAACGCGCGCTTCTTCTGACGGGAAGTTGAAACAGAGAGGAGATAGAAAGATTTAACTTAAAATAAAACTTGGTTAGTTTAACTAAAACCTTACAACATAACAGTTATATAATTAAATTTTTGTGCTGGCGATGCCAAATTTCGCCACAAGTTGTCAAGGTATTTATAGCGACTCGTAATACCATCTATAAACTCTTATATTGCCAATACCAGAATATGCCATAGATTTTCACACCATAATTCCTCCTTCGCCGTGTTTAACACTTGGTACTAAATCTTGTTTCCGAAATTCTTCTGTGAGTTTTCTCCTCCCCAGCTATCCCTGAGCCGCCTAAAGATGTTAAATTTGGTTTCATCCGCAAACAATCCATGTTTCCAGGACTCTCTTTTGTTTCATCTGTTTTCAGAAAACGAGACTAAGTTTTCCTTTTTGTTTTAGTACCGATATAAAATGTTCTACTTGCCCATAATATCCTCCAAATATCATTACTCTTCGTACAGCTTCTACATTAACCCATAATGCATATGATTCACGTAGTTTCGCAACGAGTTTAGGAGCACTCAGTCCTGTATTCTTTTTAATATTTCTTAGAATAAAGCGTTTCATTCCATCAGATAACTTAGATGGTTTCCAGGTATTCGTTTGTTTTGAATACGATTCTGTTTCTTACAACGCTTAATAATATCAAGAAGTGCATAATTATTTAAATTACGTAAATCGGCAGCTTCTCTAATAGATTTCCCTCCTTTTGATGCAAATCAATTAATTGATCTGCTGGTTTCTAGAGGTGTATCCTTTTATAACCTAGCCATTGTAAAAAAAAAAAAAAAAGTTTCAGATTTTAAATTACGTCCAAAGGGACTTCATTTTTTAACATTGTGTGTGTTACTTTTATTTATTAGATATCATGTCTTCGCCCTTAAACCATAAAATTCAGTTCAACAGCAGTACCGCAAAATAATTTTAAAATGAGTATATTTAGAATTTCCGATATACAGTTCCGCGCTTTTTAGATAAAAAAATTTTTTTCCCCGTAGAGTGTTGCGATTGCTCGCTTTTAAATCGTTTGAGTTTGTTCATCAGAAATTCGTTAAAGTTTTACAAAATATGAAATAGATAATAAAACAAATTCCAAAAATCGGGCTTCCAGATGCGCCTATTCGGGTAGAAACGCACGTTATTCAAAAGTGGATGGTTCTAGCTAGCGTTATTTTATCACATTTGGAGAAACAAACATAGATTTATGCAGATTCCTCTTTATTTAATTTCTTTATATAAAATATAGGCCTGGAAGATTTGGTGGCAACACTTTGAAAAGTGATTGAGACTTTTCATGTTTTCGATGCAAAATCGCAAAACGAAAACAGTAGGCTTTCAGGGACAAAGCCTCTTTGGACTTAAAAAAAAAAAATATGAAATGTTTCAGATTTTAAATTACGTCCAAAGGGGCGTTTTTTAAACATTTTGTATGTTACTTTTATTTATTGAATATCGTGTTCTTCGCACTTAAACCATAAAATTCAGTTAATGAACAATGTCGCAAAATAATTTTAAACTGAGCCTATCTTTAGAATTTCCTACACACAGTCTCACGCGCTGCAGATAAAAATGTATTTTTCTGTACAACGTTGCCATGGCCCGCTTTGAAATCCTCGAGTTTATTAATCAAAAATTGGTTAAAGTTTTAGAAAATATGAAATCGTTAATAAAACAAATTCAAAATTTGGGCTTCCAGATGCCTATATTCGCGGCAGGATGACGGCATTCAAACTTCGATGGCTTTAGGTACCGTCGTTTTAGCACAATGCGAGAAACATACATACATTTATGCACATCCTTCATTATTTAATTTCTTTCAATATAATACAGGGCTGCAATATTTTGTTGAATTTATATAAATTTTTTGGCAACGGTTTGAAAAGTGAAGGACAAAGCCCCTTTGTACTAAAAAAAAAAGTAAAAAATATGAAAGATTTCAGATTTTATATTACGTCCAAAGGCGCGTTTTTTTAACGTTTCGTGTGCTACCTTTTTTTATTAAATATCATGTACTACGTACTCAAACCATAAAATTCAGTTCAAAATCAATATCGCAAAATCATTTTAAAATGAACACATCTTTAGAATTTCCGTAAGTCTCGTGCGCTGGAGATAAAAATGTTTTTTTTTTTCTGTGCAGTGTTGCCATTGCTCGCTTTGAAATCATTTAGTTTGTTAATCAGAAATTCGTTCAAATGTTACAAAACATAAAATCGATAATAAAGCAAATTTCAAATTCAAAATTAGGGCTTCCAGATGCCCATATTCGCAGTAGGATTACGTCATTCAAAATTCAATGGCTCTAGGTTTTATCAGAATGCGAGAAACATGCATACATTTATGCAGATTTTTCATTTTTTAAAATTTAATGCAGAGCGATAACATTTAGTGGCAACAATTTGAAAAGTGAAACGGGCATTCAGAGTGAATCGACGCAAAATCGCAAAACGAAAGTAATAGTCCTTCGGGACTAAATCCCTTTGGACTAAAAACTTAAAAATAATATTTCTTTAGAAAGGAAATTCGAATTATAAAAGCGAACGATTGTTGCCTAGCTTTTTTGTGCAAAGTAATTCCATAAAAGTTTCTTTTTTTGTTTATTGCAGACGATTTTAATTAGAAATTATGAAAAAGTTCGATTAACTTCGTGGTATTTTTTTTTCTATGTCGGACTAAAACGTTATTTTTTTTAATTGACTATTTAATTTTTTCAAGTTTGTTTAGTACAATAGAGAGCTATGAAAATATGTCTTCAAAGGAAAAACATTCTTCATTATTTTATTATTTCAAAGTTTTTCCCTTCTTGAGAAAATAAGAGAATTATAGAGTCCAATCACTTTTGTGAGGTTCTGTAATTATTCAAAAAGGTTACTGACCATTTTAGAAATAACTCATTGTGTAGTTGTTTTCTTGCTTGTTTAGTCGATTTGAAAAGCTCGCAAGGGCTTTCTACTTAGGGTACGGATGCCTTCAAATACAACTTCTCACATTCAACGGCGGAACATTTAAAAAATATTTGTTAGGTAGCCAGTCTTTTCGCCAGAATTCAAATCCTGGTTGATCTACCTTAGTTCACCAATCTTAATTACTCGTTCCACGAGTAAGCGATTATATAAATGAAAAGGATTCTTAAAAAATGTAATTAAATATTTCAAAACTTTGGGTTGGTTGATTACGAGAAAGAACGTTATCTGTTTAAAGGAAGGGATACCTTCATGGAGGACTTTCCAAGGGTAATTGGCTTGTATCCAAGTTACCATGGAGAAAACCACGAAAAGGATCATACTGCCAGCCAGAATTTCACCCAGGATCTAGCAGTGTTCAGGTATTTTGGCGCTGCGCTTCAAAGGAGTATATTGCGTTCACCTCGATGATTTTTCACCTTGGTAAAATAGAAAATATTGTCACCTTAGTGGGAGAAGCAATCGTCGCAGTCTCGGGTACAAAAAATGCGTTGAAGAAACTTGCATAACTACAGTGGCTCAAACAATTGAGGATACACCTTACTTTCACTTGATAAATCCAACTTTCAATAGAAATAACACATTAACTAGAAGAGAAAACGTGTTTTTATTTTCACACGTAACAAAAGGGTTAATTTACACTACAAATAACGAAAATCAACAAAAAAAAATCTAAAATTAAAAATTGCACTGATATTTGAAATGAACATAGGCAGGTCTTTACCTCAAAAATATTAAGGATACACCAATGAAATTTTTGTGATATATCACATACAAAAACGGTGTCAATATTTGGTTGCATGTCCTTTGGCTTTTATAATGTCTTCCAAACGTCTTGGTACCGATTCGATCAATTTTTAGGTGGTATCTAGAGATATTTTATCCTATTCTTGTAACACTTGCTTTAAATGGGCTTTGTTCCTCATTTGGTGTTTTTGGACCGCTGTTTCGAGTGTGGCCCACAAATTTTCTATGACATTGATGTCAGGTGACTGTGGTGCTGTTTTCAATTACTGTTTACAATGAAAAAGACACCACGTTTTGACATTATGTGCCGTGCGTTTGGGGTCGTTGTCGTGCTGGAATATAAAATTTCCATCTAAACCCAATTTTTTTGCACTTTCTTTAAGATTGCTGTGGAGCATATATATATATAAAGCTTATGATCCATTATGCCATCTATAAAAACTAAATTTCCTACCCCATTTGAAGCCATACAACCCAAACCATGACGGAGCCACCACCATGTTTAACTGTAGGACGTAAATTTTTTGGATCCAAAGCGGTGTTCGGCTTTCTTCAAACGGTGCGACGACCATCACTTCCAAAAATGTTGAATTTACTTTCATTACTAAATATAACTTTCTTCCAAAAGTTATCTGTCTTCAATTGATGAGTTTTTGCAAACCCCAAACGCTTTTCTGATTTTGTAAGCTTATAAATGGTTTCTTTCTAGCTACTCGACTGCTATATCTAGCATGTCTAATCAAATTTCTCACAGTTTCAGCACTTACACTTCTGCGCATTATTCGAGAAGTTTCTGCAGCTAATTTGACTGCCCTTAGTTTAGGATCAATCTTGATATTTTTCAAAATTTTCCTTTTGGCTACATCACTCAGAATACTTTTCCTTCCTCTTCCACTTTTATTTTCAATTAATCCATCGCTTTTAAATCTTCCAATGATTTTCTGTACACACGAGCGATTTCTATCGACAATTTCAGCTATTTCACGATAAGATTTTCCTTTCTTAAATAACCTTAATATAAATTTTCTTACATCATTACTGGTCTCTCTCCGAGGAGCCATTTTCCATTAAAAATTGCGATTTTAAATTCACATAACCAACTTTAAAAGACAAAAATAACAGTCCAAAAAGTTTAAGATAAAATTGGCCAAACTTAGATTATGATAGTAGCAAGCAGAAAAAAAAAATTAGTGGTAGTTAAAAAAATTTCATTGGTGTATCCTCAATTTTTTGAGGTAAAAATCTGCTTATGTTTATTTGAAATGCCTCCGAAAATTTTTATTTTAGAATTTTGTCGTTGATTTTTCTTTATTTTTACTGTTAATTAAACCTTTTGTTATGTCTAAGAATAAAAGTACGTTTGCACTTCCAGTAAAAGTAAGGTGTATCCTCAATTGTTTGTGCCGCTGTATGTGTGTATTTAAACCTCTTCTTTATGAAAAGTGCGTAAGACTCCAAGCATGTTAAATTAATTTCAATGGAATGATACTATAACAAAAGATTTTTACTACCACATGGCACTACTGTTTAGTTAAGTTCATTTCAGATACATGAACGTTTTGTTCTCTATCTCGAATTTCAGGGGGATTAACTCTGAAACTTTAGGTTTCTTGGGATTGTTTAGCTTAAATTCTTTTGTGATGTTAAAGTTAAAAAGAAATTTCCATACTAAGATGGGATTACAATTTTTTAAATGATTTTTGAGAAAGATCTTAGATTCTAATTTGAAGTTTACTGATAATTCTCCTCCCCCCGCGCCACTTTTTTTTTTGCAGCTCACCAGTGGTCGAGGGGTAAAGTCGCAGAACAGTTCAGTCCGCGGTTTCGAATCCCGGCGAACGGGCTGGCTGCATGGACCTTTTCATGATTCTCCCCATGCGTAACGTGTATATGAGCCAGTTTCCCTTAGAAAGTCTTCCCCGATGGCATCCCTTCTCCTAAGAAGATAGCTTTACTGTGCTTTGTTGTAACCAAATGAACCAAAATCCTTTTTGTTAATATAAGAGCAGACAAATAGATTTTGAAACTATTATACGTTTGCAAGTGTTTATAATAAAATTAAGATTAAAGAAGGATTTTTGCAGGTAGCATGTCATTTAAAAGACTGATTTATTAAGCCAATGTCTTAAAATAACAAAAATCGCATTTAAATTCATTCATATTTGCAATATTTTTCGCCATAAGTTTTGTATCGAATGCTGTTATTTATACAAATTTTTCAATATTCAGAAATTTTGTTGCTTTGTGCATTCAAATGTAAACTTTCACTATTTTGTAAGGCAGTTCTAAAAATATATCTTAAGAAATTTGCGGTATGAATTGTTGGTATCGTAGTATTTGTTGCGAAAATTTTTCCTTAGAATTTTTTGAAAGGTGACAAATTCTGTTCGGTACAGTATATTTATCAGTACATGTTTTGCACTTGGATTAAAATCAAAAATTCTTGCCCGGATTAAAAATAAAAATTCTTGTCCAAGTATTTTTACTGCTGTGTATTATTACTCACGCTCACTTGTCTAGCAAAGTCAGCCTAAGCCAACGAAATCTCGTGTCAAGGAGTGCAAGATTACGCCTGTCGTTGGCAACAGCCTTGAGCACCTAACAGGTGACAGTACGATTTGGCTCAGTTCCACTCCCAATTTTGATGGAGGAGCACCCCCGTGGGGACTGGTCCTAGGGTCTTCCACCTCTCTCTACTTCCACCAAACCACATGAGAGGACTTTCGGCTCGCCGCATATTTAAAGTGGCACCATGCCGCACCGACACTATGCATTTACAAACATCCATGCCTTCTCCGGGATTCGAACCCAAGCCCTTCGGCACGGTAGTCAGCGGCGCTAACCACTATACCGGTTGGGCGGGACTGCTGTGTATTGAAACATGTGTGTACGTTTATTGGTCGGATTGATTTGGTTTATTAAATTATGGCAAAGCACTCGAGGGCTATGTGCCTAAGGAAGGAATACCTTCGTGGAGGAGTTTCCTAGGCAAAGTGGCTCAGTTACACGTTACATAAAGGGAAAATATCGAAAACGACCATGCAACTAGTCCGTTCGCAGGAATTCGAAGCCCGGACTGAACGACCAGTATTCAGCGACTTTGCTGCTGGGCCGCCTTATTAGTTGGGCAAACCACCAATAAATTACAAAGATATTGGGCTCTAGTGTAGAATCAGGTGCCCTTTCGATTGGCGAAAAATTTTGTTCAGTTTTGGCGATGAAACCCCATTTCTGGTTACCACGATAGTTTTAACATGGTTTTAGCTTCTTGATTTATCAAAGTGAAAATAAATCGATGTGCACATGGACAAAGTCAAAGCAATGTGCAATGACTAGTTTGTGCAATTCGCTCATGTTTTTTTAAGTGAAAATAGGTCAATGTGTACATGGACACGGAGTTTGTGAAATTCTTTGACTTCTTGTTTTGGTTTTGTGTAGCGGCCATCTTGAAATTGTGTCTTATTGGCGCCGATCTCGGCGTCAAAACGGAATCGCCAAAAAACAAGGGGTACCCAATTGTAAACTTTTACCGGATATTGAAGTTTTCATTAATTACAATCAATCTATTTACTAATCAGGCTGTAAACTGATATTACTTTCAAAATGTGGATGATGCATAGTTATTCCAAAATAGAATTTTGAATAAAAAGTAATCAAAATTCCCCAAATAGGAGGAATTATTAAGAATTTATTGGTTAATATTCGGTAATCGGGATGAGCGCCAAACTTGGCGAGGGTTTTTTATTTGACGCGATTTTGATTTGGTTGAAGTACCAGGCTGTATGTTTTATTGCGGCAAACCTATGGCTTTATTTCGGTAATTGTAAGAGTGCGATAATTTAGTGTAGCCAGATTTTTTTTTTTAAATTTAATTTTGAAATACCGCGTTTGTTTTTAAAAGTTGTACTGTTTAATATTATATAAATGTTTAATATTATATAAATGTTTAATATTATATTTATAAAAATTTTTTTTTTGCATGTGGTAATCGAATGATTTAAAGTTTTGAACGAAAGTTTTTTAGTGTATTGAATTCCACGACGTTGTTTTATCATTTAATCAATTTCATTTACTATTCTGTTTCCACATGATAATCGCTGTTCACCTCTGTAAACAAAAATTAATTACTCTGTTACGTTTAAAACTCAACTCGCAGTGCTCTGATCTGATAAGTATATATTTACTGGTAAAACTGCATATTATGGGCCAGTTTGGCGCATTTTCGAAAAGTCGCCAAATCGGTTATTTTCGCGCGTTTTAGAAAATCACTTAACTCATCATATCGCTATATTAGATGGTTGTGAATTTGAATGAATCCTGTGAACGTGCAAAAAATTGACCATGTAAACATGCAAAAATATCTAAACAACCTGTAAACATGCAAAAGTATCTAAAACAGAAGTTCAAGAAAAAAACGATAAAGTATTTGAAAGTTAATAACTAGGTATTTTATGGCATCAACAATATTAAAACTTTTCATAATATATACCAATTTTAAGACAGTAGCAAAATGGAGTAAAACGTTTTAGCAGGAAATTTAAGAAATTTTAATAAGAAGTAAATGAGCAATAAATGACCGGAAAGCATTGATTCATATTTAATCTAAAACTTTAAAAAAATGCAGAAGAAAAAAA
>KK120658.1:74200-84609 GCA_000611955.2 Stegodyphus mimosarum | reverse complement strand
GGCATTTAGGAAAGTTCTGTAAAGAATCTGTGATATCCTGTACAAACTGTTGATAGGATGGCTCGTCAAATTCAAAAGTTTCAAAGTAGGAATCAAATTCCAGATTTACGGAAGAACTTGCATCTTCTGATTTCGAGGATGGACAGCTGATACTGGAATTTTCAAAGGAAGAATTAACACTAATACTGTGGAAAGTTGCAGAACTGACATCTAAACTAACACCCATGTTCTCAAATAAAACTACCGTCTGCGAAAGGAAACTGCAGTTTATTTTACGATTACGACACGCAGAGGTATTTGGCAGAAGCCAAAATGTCTGGTACTTATATATCTTTGGCAGGGTTAGTTAGGCCAAAGAACCTCTATGTAAAGAAGGAAAGGCTCCATAGACGTAATGTAAACCACTTTGTCTGCAACGTCGCTACAAAGAAAAGGGAACATTCGCCAAGGGGTTTGGCGACGGAATCTGTTGGCGAGAATTTCCCCTCTGTGATGTGCCGGTTCTTTGGTACCTAGCCGACATTTTCCCCCTCCTCGACGTGTATAGGAAATTGAGGAACACGGGTTAAGATCAATCGTTCTTTGACTTGTCGCGATAATTTAAACTCGGAAATGATGAAATATTAGGTGAAGTTTCACTTTCACTGGCTGTTGAACTTCCATTGTCCATATCGCTACTTGAAACCAAAGAACCTATTCTTTGTTTAAACTCTTGCTAAACGTAACGGTCGAACCTGTCCAAACCAACTTCGACATTCAGCTTCGAGCTTGGCGCTTTTTGGCGACATATTTCATGCATGCGCAGTTGTTTCCATTTTCGTTGGAAGGGAGCCACTTCTGCTTCTGCAAAGTTTTCCTTCTTAACTAGGCCAACAAAATGTTCGCCAACTCTGCATATATTGAGCAATACGGAGGCTTTGTTCGTGCATTTTTTATACGATTTTCATTGTATTTATACTGTGTTGTGTTTTCTATCTACATTTTTTGTGTTTTAAATGTTACGTTTGATAACCCTTATTCTTTACTATAGCTTCACTATCACCTACTAGTTTAATTTTCAAGACAGTAAAGCCTTTTGTAGCATCCGAAGAGGTTTTGTAATCCATTTCTATTGAGCAACTTTCCAAGGAAGGTTTTAGGTTGACGTCTGGACTAGCCGCTATTTAAAAGTTCAGAAGCGCATAAATCCCTGAGTGATACATCAAGAGATTTAGTAGCGGTATGAGTGAAGATACCAGTTCTTTGTTACATTTTCTACAGGAAATTAACAGTGGATTTTGAAGTGTGGCTACTTGCTTTATTACGATGCAGTTCTGCTGATTGACGGCACTGTCGGTAAAGAGAAGGTATTCTGATATTGGAAAGCTGGTACAAAATATGTTCCTGTTAATACGTGGAGTCGATCTTAGCAATTTTCTCTACTCTATTTATTTATTATTTGCCGTTATATGAAATACCAAAAACAATCATAATTCCCTTTGAAAAATTTTTAGATTCATTGAATCATGTTTTAAGAATTTTTCTCCTCTTTGATGATAACAAACTGATTGTCTTTTAATGCAGTTAATTAAATACACCCAAAGATGCATCTGTCGGGATAACATCTATCCATTTTTATCCGCATAAATGTTTCCCATAAAGAATTCTGAGCTTAGCTATATCTCGTGGAGAAAGACGAGGAACATTATGTTTTTTTGCTTTTTTAAGATTCAAATCGGCACTTTGTTTACTGTTGACACTGAGCGTTTTGGTGATTTTGCAACTGACCTTTTTTCCAGTTGAAAGCAAATTTTGATCTTTTTTTCCCCCTTCTTATTGACAATATTACTTAATATAGCTTTAGATATCAGGAAAATATGGATTTCACAACGTTTTTTAATAAGTAGATACAGATAATTTTCTTCGGAAAGAACATAAATACAACTCTCCATCCATTGCTCCTTTACAAGGACCATTTTGCATGAAACAAAACTATTAGGCAGCAGACGATAATTTATACTTTCAAAATATAGTTACAGTTAAAAAAGAATTTCCAAGCGGAGGATTTTTTTAAAACAAAGCAAAACCGTTTAAAAAATGTACGAACAGCCTCTTCATACTATTTCATTAGAAAGTTTTATGAATTTTTGTTTACAAATTTTAAGACAATAAATGTGAAATAAAACGCAGCGCTGGACAGAATGTCATCATATTTAATTGAAAGACTTAATATGATTATGATCATGAATTTTAAACATGAACTATTTGATTTGTGTTTTCTACTAACTGTACAAATATACAGTATGTAGAAGCACCCTATGATAATTTGATTGTATGCTAGTTTTCAGCAAGAAATTGAGCGCCATATGAAATTTTTAGTATGCTTTTTATAGAAAAAATAATAATGGCAGCTAGAATGAGAATTTCGAGAACAGAATGAAGCAGCAAAGTAAGTGATAATGTCAAGATAAAATCAAGTTATTAAAATACTAATGATTTTTACCACCCCTCCAAGCAGCTTGTGTTTCTATAGAAGACAAGGTCAAGGTCAAGGTCAAGGTTGGTTTTAATACTAGAAGCACTTAAAGGTAGATTTTATTCATTTATTTTGAGGTATTTTTGAAACTCGGCCAATATAAGCGTGATACGAGTCCTTGAAATTCATCATTTGTCTTTATTTCGTAGAAAAAGGGGGGCACGTGTAGACGAGATACAGACATCACGTTTCCTTGGATCTACGGTTCGAAGTGAAATTGTCTTTTATTGCAGCTGAACAAAATATTGTGTAGCCTGAAAGCGGTCTGAATGCTAGTACTTACGAAGGGAAAGCTCAAAACTTCGTTACATGAAGTTTTACAGAACGAAATTGCTTCTATTCTGCCACTGTTTAAAATGTAACATACGCATACATGCATACACATTCATTTTTGAATACAAAGAAAAGCATCCAGAATTTAAAAGAAAATGTGAGGTGCTCCAAAATGCTTCTAATGCAAAATTAAAATCCCATTGTTAATTTTTCGTTATGCCTCCCTCTTCTCAAATTGCACGGAACGGCATGAATGCCAGTTTTTTTTTTCGTATGAAAAATATCTTGCGTTATCTCAATACCTGAACTTGTTAAAATGAAAATGCTAGAGTACTTAAAATAAAGTTGTAAAACGCTTCTAAAAATAAATGAATATATATTTGAAAAGAATCTAGAAAAAACATGACTTTATTTACTATTCCGTAAAACTCGCCTGTAAAATGTATGCACGGAGTTTGCATTGAACAGGGTGTTTATAAAGTCCCGGACCCATTTTGATGTTTAATAACTCATAAAATAATAAGATAGATTAAAATTAATAACATAAATGATTAGAAAGACTCAAAAAGTTTCATGGCTCTTGTCAAAGAACTTTCACGTGTGCCCCCTTCGTCGCACGGAGAGTATCAAGTCGATATTCAATTTCACGCCAGGAACCGGCAAGCATGTCAGTATCCACAAAGGCTATTGCGGTTGCCATTCTGGCTTTTAGATCATCTATGTAAACGTTGTCCGTCCTATGTAACGTTGTTGTTGTAACTCCAGTAAACGTTGTCCTTTACAAATCTCAAAAGGAAAAAGTCCAGCGGCGTTCTATCAGGTGATGTGGGTGGCCAAGGAATTGGACCTCCTCTCCCGATCCATGTTCCTGTAAAATGGTCATTCAAAGAACTACGAACGATGGTGCCCCAATGAGGTGGTGCACCATCTTGTTGCAAAAAGACATGTGGCTGAAGCTGTTTGTGGAAATATGAAGTTCTCCAACATGTCCTAAGTATACGACTGATGAGACCGTCCAATTCCTTGCCCACCCAGATCACCCGATATAACGCCGCTTGACGTTTTCCTTTAGGGATTTGTAAAGGACGACGTTTACAGGAGGAGAATGTCGAACATGGATAACCTAAAAGCTAGAATTACAACCGCAATAGCCTCTGTGGATGCCGACATGCTTGCCGGTACCTGGCGTGAAATTGAATATCGACTTGATATTCTCCGTGCGACGAAGGAGGCACACGTGGAAGTTCATTGACAAGGGTCATGAAACTTTTTTAGTGTATCTAACCATTTATGTTATTAATTTTAATCTATCTTTATTATTTATGAGTTATTAAACATCAAAATGGGTGCGGGACTTTATAAACATCCTGTATGACTTAGCGATTAAGTCGGTGTAGCAATTCAGTTTAGCCAGTGAATCCTGTTCAAAAAGTGATAATTGTGGATTTTTTTTTTGGCTTCAGGCAAATCAAATCAAATCAAATTAAATTAATTTTTGGAATAGGGCAAACAGATTAAAAGAGATCCTTGAAACATTTAGAGAATTTGGAATCGGAATTCACAATCTTTTTATCGATATTAAAACAGCCTATGATTGCATTATCAGAGAACTTCTTATAAAAGCTATGCAGGAATTGGAAATTTCAGAATAACTTGTTGCACTTGTAATTTTGGCTCAAAGAAACCATAATTCAAGTACGCGTACAGGATGATTACACAGGACAGCTTGAGGTAAAAAATGAAGTGCGATAGGGGGATGCATTTATGCCATTTTTGTGGAGTACATTCTCAGAAACTGGTTCATATGCACATTATACTTTAGAAAAATCACGAAAATCTCATGCAGCCTTTTTCTTCCTTTTTAGAAATAATATGCACTTGCAGACCATCTTCCTACTCTTGCTGACTATCTGCCTAAAACAAACAGTGTTTCTGGGAACAGTAAACATAGATTTTTATCATTACGGAAGATCTATACAAGATTAAAAAGATATGGAATTTAACTAGGATTGAATACATTCACTTTTAGATTTAGACATTTCTTATAAGCTTGTAAGGTTTATCGTAAGTTTTTAACAGTTATTTTAAGTTTTGTGTCTTTCCTATATTATTCCAATTTCAGCTTACAATTTCCTGCCAGAATGTAAATTCAGAAACGCAGTTAATGCAAATGAGAAAGAGTACTATTTAAGTCGTGATTTCACCGACTGCGGGAGAGAGAGTCTGATTCCCTAACTAGAGCGCGTTTGCCTTTTGGCTGCGCCTCTCTCAGCTATTGCTACGCTCGGCCATACCCTAGGCCCTTGCTTGGCTTCGCCGATTTAATTAATGCTTAGGAGCCAACTAGTTAGGTCTCTGATAGCTTCGGCTATACCTTTTTAAATAGCTTAGTTAAGCTACTTTTAGTTTAAATTATTAGTCCAAAGGGATTTAGTCCCGAAGGACTATTACTTTCGTTTTGCGATTTTGCGTCGATTCACTCTGAATGCCCGTTTCACTTTTCAAATTGTTGCCACTAAATGTTATCGATCTGCATTAAATTTTAAAAAATGAAAAATCTGCATAAATGTATGCATGTTTCTCGCATTGTGATAAAACCTAGAGCCATCGAATTTTGAATGACGTAATCCTACTGCGAATATGGGCATCTGGAAGCCCTAATTTTGAATTTGAAATTTGCTTTATTATCGATTTTATGTTTTGTAACATTTCAACGAATTTCTGATTAACAAACTAAATGATTTCAAAGCGAGCAATGGCAACACTGTACGGAAAAAGAAAAACATTTTTATCTCCAGTGCACGAGACTTACGGAAATTCTAAAGATATGTTCATTTTAAAATGATTTTGCGATATTGATTTTGAACTGAATTTTATGGTTTGAGTACGTAGTACATGATATTTAATAAAAAGAGGTAGCACACGAAACGTTAAAAAAACGCGCCTTTGGACGTAATTTAAAATCTGAAATCTTTCAGATTTTTTTTTTTATTTTTTTATTATTTTAAGTTCAAGCCCAAGTGGCGGCTTTGTGTAAAGTTCCAAGTAGGAACTGACTGTAAATGTACTGAAAAATAAAGGATTGTAAACCCTCCTTATGTCTTACTTGTTCTGCTCACACACTTAAGGGATTATTCGCTTAATTCGCAACTAAAATCAGCGTTATATTTTCAAATTTTCTCAGGACTAGTTTCGATGGTTTTACCGAACCATCAGCCTCAGCTGCAAAAGCGCAAATAAACGAGATAAGATAAAATGATTAGATAAGATAAGAGCTGTGTGCTTTTGCAGCTAAGAACGGTGGTTCGGTAAAACCATCGAAACTAGTCCTGAGAAAATTTGAAAATATAACGCTGATTTGATATAATCCAGATTCTGTAGATGGAAAATTTATTAAATAGTTTAGTTTCTACTCATTTGCAAGAAAGAAGTGTTTATTTTATTTTTTTGATTGAGTGTTCCGGACTGTTTCATATGCGATTTGAAAATTAAATTTTAATGCATTAATTTCAGGGTTTTGGAAAGAAATAATTACTTCAGCATAACAAGCAAAGTGCTTTAATACTTATATAATAACAATAGTACATTATTTTAAAATTTTATATTTTTAAAATGCATAGAATAAAGAGCAATCCGAGAGCCCCCCCCCTCCTCTGTGTTTACGTAACAGAAAATGAACGTCTGTACTTAAGGCTTAAAGGAGAAGTTAAGAAATAAACAATTGATTATTCATCTAATAATTTTCAAATGGAAGTCCACGCATATAAGACAGATGTAGTTTTCAAGAAGGTGTTGAAAATGAAACGAAATAGTTTGGTTTTTCGGTTAACACTGTACCCAACCACCAATCACGTGAATCATCATATTTATGACGTGAAATACATTGAAAAGAATTTGTTAACGAGGAATTTATTGCTCACCCCAATTAAAGTTACCTAGGATTGCAGGTAGAGCGTATTTCGGGCGTTCGCCTCTTTTCACAAAGTTCTCTTTCTGTTCTTCTTGAGAAACAAGATAAAATAAAGATTTAATCTGCCTCGACTGCCAAATTTCTTATTCAGTGTGGATCGTATCTCAGCATTCTACATCAAAATTCCTACTGCTTATTACTTCTAAATTTGTTTTTATTTTTTCATATATATATACATATTTGGTATTGCTGATTGCAATAAAAAAGGGAAGTGCATAACGAGGTGTTATTGCAGTTCCTTATACAAAATTTTAACTTTCTACGGCTAATTGTTTTTGAGTTACGTACGTGACAAAAAAATTCATTTTGAGTAAATTTTAAATCCATTTTACAATACTCGTAAAACGAGTCCTTTTTTCTGTCCGTACATACAGACGTCCCCCCAAAAAATGTCAGAATATATTGGGGAACGATCAAAATAGATGTTTCGTTGAAATCAAATAACCAAAATTTTTCTCTATTACAATACTTTCTTTACTTCGTAGAAGGAAGTAAAAAAAGTTATAAGGTATTTCTCCCGCCTTCTTCGCATTCTTTCACGGTGTAGTGGTCAGCACGCTCGATGTGTAACCGGGAGGTCCGTGGTTCGATTCCCGGCGAAGACGTTGCTCATTTTTCATTTCTCTCGCTTCTGAATAACCTAATGTCTCTACACTGGCGGCCGAACTGAAAAAGGTGGTGGATGATGATTCTCCACCACCGGGATTTGGCGATTGGGTATCCAAAAACCCCAGTCGCCCTTTAAAAGGGTAGTGGTCAGCACGCTCGGCGCGTAAACGAGAGGTCCGTGGTTCGATTCCCGGCGAAGGCTTTGCTCATTTTTCATGCGTCCTGTTTCAAAATTAATCCTAATGACTATACAAAGTTAGCAGCTGAAACGTAAAATGTAATCTGGCTTTTCCTCTCACTTTTAAAATCAGGGAATAGGAATTGATGTCTACAAACCGAAATGGCGAAATTTTGTCTCATTTGGAGCCTCGTTTTAAATTTTTGATATTTCATGAAGCGTAACTCATTTCTCTAGCTAATGTAACAAAATATTTGTATCGCTTTAAAAACAATAAAAATTTCTTAAATAGGAGATATTTCAAGTAAGTTAACACTAATTTTACACTTTTAAAGTTATGTAGTTATTTACAAAAATTTTAAATAACTTTTATGCATCTACTCTATGCGCAGGGAAGTATGCTCTTTGGATACGCAAATTAACTTTTTGACGACGTATGAGGGTTTTGAGGCTTTTGATGTAAAATGTCAACCATTTTCTTCTGATTATTAGTAGTTCAAAGTTCTCTTTCTGTTCTTCTTGAGAAACAAGATAAAATAAAGATTTAATCTGCCTCGACTGCCAAATTTCTTATTCAGTGTGGATCGTATCTCAGCATTCTACATCAAAATTCCTACTGCTTATTACTTCTAAATTTGTTTTTATTTTTTCATATATATATACATATTTGGTATTGCTGATTGCAATAAAAAAGGGAAGTGCATAACGAGGTGTTATTGCAGTTCCTTATACAAAATTTTAACTTTCTACGGCTAATTGTTTTTGAGTTACGTACGTGACAAAAAAATTCATTTTGAGTAAATTTTAAATCCATTTTACAATACTCGTAAAACGAGTCCTTTTTTCTGTCCGTACATACAGACGTCCCCCCAAAAAATGTCAGAATATATTGGGGAACGATCAAAATAGATGTTTCGTTGAAATCAAATAACCAAAATTTTTCTCTATTACAATACTTTCTTTACTTCGTAGAAGGAAGTAAAAAAAGTTATAAGGTATTTCTCCCGCCTTCTTCGCATTCTTTCACGGTGTAGTGGTCAGCACGCTCGATGTGTAACCGGGAGGTCCGTGGTTCGATTCCCGGCGAAGACGTTGCTCATTTTTCATTTCTCTCGCTTCTGAATAACCTAATGTCTCTACACTGGCGGCCGAACTGAAAAAGGTGGTGGATGATGATTCTCCACCACCGGGATTTGGCGATTGGGTATCCAAAAACCCCAGTCGCCCTTTAAAAGGGTAGTGGTCAGCACGCTCGGCGCGTAAACGAGAGGTCCGTGGTTCGATTCCCGGCGAAGGCTTTGCTCATTTTTCATGCGTCCTGTTTCAAAATTAATCCTAATGACTATACAAAGTTAGCAGCTGAAACGTAAAATGTAATCTGGCTTTTCCTCTCACTTTTAAAATCAGGGAATAGGAATTGATGTCTACAAACCGAAATGGCGAAATTTTGTCTCATTTGGAGCCTCGTTTTAAATTTTTGATATTTCATGAAGCGTAACTCATTTCTCTAGCTAATGTAACAAAATATTTGTATCGCTTTAAAAACAATAAAAATTTCTTAAATAGGAGATATTTCAAGTAAGTTAACACTAATTTTACACTTTTAAAGTTATGTAGTTATTTACAAAAATTTTAAATAACTTTTATGCATCTACTCTATGCGCAGGGAAGTATGCTCTTTGGATACGCAAATTAACTTTTTGACGACGTATGAGGGTTTTGAGGCTTTTGATGTAAAATGTCAACCATTTTCTTCTGATTATTAGTAGTGGATGATCTAACATAAAATAATAAAAAAATGAAATGCAAACCATTTTCTTCTGATTATTAATACCGGATGATCTAACATAAAATAATAAGAAAATGAAATGCCAACCATTTTCTTCTGATTATTAATACCGGATAATCCAAAATAAAATAATAGAAAAATAAAATACCAACCATTTTCTTCTGATTATTAATACCGGATGATCTAACATAAAATAATAAAAAAATGAAATGCAAACCATTTTCTTCTGATTATTAATACCGGATGATCTAACATAAAATAATAAAAAAATGAAATGCAAACCCTTTTCTTCTGATTATTAATACCGGATGATCCAAAATAAAATAATTGAAAAATAAAATACCAACCATTGTCTTCTGATTATTAATACCGGATGATCCAAAATAAAATAATAGAAAAATAAAATACCAACCATTTTCTTCTGATTATTAATACCTGATGATCTAACATAAAATAATAAAAAAATGAAATACCAACCATTTTCTTCTGATTATTAATACCGGATGATCGAAAATAAAATGAAATGCAAACCATTTTCTTCTGATTATTAACACCGGATGATCCAAAATAAAATAATAGAAAAATAAAATACCAACCATTTTCTTCTGATTATTAATACCTGATGATCTAACATAAAATAATAAAAAAATGAAATGCAAACCATTTTCTTCTGATTATTAATACCGGATGATCCAAAATAAAATAATAGAAAAATAAAATACCAACCATTTTCTTCTGATTATTAATACCGGATGATCTAACATAAAATAATAAAAAAATGAAATGCAAACCATTTTCTTCTGATTATTAATACCGGATGATCCAAAATAAAATAATAAGAAAATGAAATGCCAACCCTTTTCTTCTGATTATTAATACCGGATGATCCAAAATAAAATAATAGAAAAATAAAATACCAACCATTTTCTTCTGATTATTAATACCGGATGATCTAACATAAAATAATAAAAAAATGAAATGCAAACCATTTTCTTCTGATTATTAATACCGGATGATCCAAAATAAAATAATAGAAAAATAAAATACCAACCATTTTCTTCTGATTATTAATACC
>KK120658.1:53412-73929 GCA_000611955.2 Stegodyphus mimosarum | reverse complement strand
AATAATAATAAGAAAATGAAATGCAAACCCTTTTCTTCTGATTATTAATACCGGATGATCCAAAATAAAATAATAGAAAAATAAAATACCAACCATTTTCTTCTGATTATTAATACCGGATGATCTAACATAAAATAATAAAAAAATGAAGTGCAAACCATTTTCTTCTGATTATTAATACCGGATGATCCAAAATAAAATAATAAAAAAATGAAATGCCAACCATTTTCTTCTGATTATTAATACCAGATGATCCAAAACACAGGCGCTTTAAAAAACTGTAGAAATTCCAAAAGGAAAATTTATAACAAATTGTTTTAATGGGTCACAATTCTGTACTATTTTCAAGTAATTGATCCTTTGGAATTTTTGTTGCTGTTTATGCTGTTAACTCTCCAAGCCATTTGTTTGGTGCAAGATGGAGAAGTATTTTCCCGGACAAAACGAATTTTTATTATTGAGCATTACTTTGCAATACATTCATTTTATTGCGTTCTCTGACTCGTTGCTGATGGCTGCAACATTTTATTAGTCCATTTTGATGGAACTCAGAATAGACGAGCAGTGAGTGCACTTCATTTCTTAGAGTGAATGATTTCAGTTTTTCAAAATCAGTTTATCAATCGGAAAACCACCGGTCTTACTAAATTCACGAACACTTGGGACAACTGCCCAGATATAAAATTTCGTTCCGCTTGGGAAAAGTCATCTCTGTCTTGCATCAAATAAATGTTTTTCAAAGCTAGTTTCATAAACATCAGCTGAAATGTCAAATATCATATAATTTGTAATAGTATACAGGTGTTATCTGCCAAAATAATTTGCCATCAATATCTATATTTAAATTTTGACAGTTTTTTAATTTTGAAGAGCGCAACTTTTGAATCACCCTGTATTAACTGAAGCTAATTTGAATTTAAATTCAAAAATGCAGTAATTAGTTTAATCTGCAAAACTGATCAGTGGTCGAAGTTTTTACAAGGGTATGTGATTGTAAGAAATGTATTATGGATTTGTTCATTTTACAAGCCAAGCCAAACAAATGGCTTATCTTTGGGAATTCTGAATTTGGAAATTTTAACAGTCTATTTTAACGTCCAGCAGGTATTTGTACGATAAAAGTAGTGATATCAGCCAATAAAAAGAAAGATTTAGGACCTACTGTGCTAGTCAAAACATAGAATTTCTTATCAGCTTTTATCTCAGCTCATGAAGCGTACATTGTTGAAAGTAAAATCAATAATATTAAGTATATTCAGTATCTTAGGAGAGTAACTGCATTGTTTAGATGACGGAATTTTCGGAAATAAAGATATCCTTCTATCGAAATCGGTGACGCATGAATCGGGAACAGAGGATTTTCTAATAAAAATTATACGGAAATGGCAATGGCTTTCTCAATCGCCTGATATAAATCAGATCAGTACTTTTGAACGAAAACTGAAACAGAAAGTTAATGCAAAAAAGAAAATGACAAACCAAACAGTTAACTGAAGGTTCAAGTTTATGCTGGTTTAATTTAACACTAACTGATGAATTTGAAAAATTAGAAATTTCCACAAATATTTTAATATACTGTCCAGTAGAAATAAATAAATTCTATATTCAGTATAAATTATGTGTTTCGTTTTCAGAGATATCAAATGTAGTTATTACCTTTTTCAAGCTCATTTTTACTTGTCCTACTTGACGCTCTTGTTGTGAGTTCGTCCGCAACGGATAATTTTAAAAGAATTACGTTACAAAGAGTTTTGAAAAACAATTACGTCATAGAACATTTTAGTTTTGGCGAATGTTGTCTATGTCATCATCTTGGTGAGTACAAAGATATTGTTTTCTCCAAGATGCATACAAATGACAATATGTACTGTAGTAGTAATTGACTGTAATACTTTTCCGAGAATACTTTTAATTACTTTAGAATGCATTTCACAGCAAATCTTAATCAAAATGATATCGTATTTTTTTTTCATCTTTTACAAAGTGTTCTTTTTTCTATTAATATTTAAAGAACACATTTTAGTTCTTTACATACGTTTAGACTAAACAGCATACAGTATTTTAATAGAAAAAATTTTCATAATAATTCCTTTGCATACTTCGGCTGTTTGTATTTTATATATTTTATTGTAAAATTGACGTGATATTTTATACCTAGAGATTTCACTTTTTAATAATGTTTTTTTTTTTTTGTGTTCTTGTTTTACTGAATTTCTGCATTATGTTTCTTTCGAGATCAGATTTCGCGTAGGGGTATATTAATGAAAATTTGAGGAAGAGGAAATATTATTTAGTAAAAATGCTTTATAGGGTAATTTGAATTTTTTTAATTCAGATGGCCAGGAAGGACGAATAGTGTATTCAGAACTCCTTAATTGTTTTTGTTTAATGTTTTAATTAATTACTCCTTGACGAGTTTTAATTGAAGCATTAAACTATGAATAATTATTTCACAAATGAATAATTATAAGCCAAATATATGAATAACTAAACACACGTTTATGTTTAAAAATAATTTTAATTAATAAACATTTTTAGCTTTTTTATTTATAATATTTTCCGACTCAAGATGATTTGGCTATCTTTGAAAAATGTTGCTAGAGTCGTCAACTTGTACTCGATAAATGACTTTCACCAAACTGAATCATGTAATCTTCTGAAAAAAATCGCAAACCAAGTGAAGTATGTTGCACTAATACTTAAATACCGTAATATTTATAACATCTATAATATTTTGTGAATTATAAACAACAGCCCTGTAGGTGCTGACAGAGATGCAGTTGATCTTGTAAGGGAATGATTTAGTCTTATACGAATAATACTGTTGTGTACTAAAGGCATACTTTCCCTTTTTGAGAAAATATTCCAGTATCCCAAATCCAGGTATATCAGACAGGCTTCGTAGAAAAGATCTCTCAACACTCTCTCCACGAGGCGTAAGATATTACATAGTGCAAACGGCCTCACATTGAACTGCCAAAGTCCTTGTCCTGTAGTAAAAACCGTCTTTTTTTGGTGATCAGGATGTATCTGTACCTGCCAATATCCACTCTTTAAATCATGTATCGAAAACCACTTGCTTCCAGAAAAGGTGTCGAGGATGTCTTCAATTCTATGTGAAGAGTAGCTGTCTTTCTTCGCAACCTCGTTCAACCGGCTATAATCAACGTGAAATCGGGTTGAACCGTCTTTCTTTCTGAGACCAGGACAATGCCCATGGTCTGGTAGAAGGCTCGATGACGTCACTTTCTTGCATGTCCTGTAGAAGTTTGCACCTCTTCCTGTTTAGCAATTGGTAGGCGTCTTGGATATTGTTGATTGGAGGATGATCCCCAGTATCAATTCTACACGTCTGTGTGAAACTGGTTCGACCTACGTCAGAAAACGAGCTGGTGAAAGTATCTTGATATCATTGAATGACACGTTCCGCAGCACTACTCTTTTCATCGCTGAGTTGTGTATTCTGCAATAATTCCGATATAAGGCTGTCTGAAGAGTGGGGTTCTGGAGGGTTACTGTTTTATTTAACGCTGGTCACTGCAGCACATGCTGCAACCGTCTCACCTTCCTGAATGATTTTTGCTTTATCACTGATGTTGGTAACTCTCACTGGGATAACTATCTTCAATGAATCGACGAGTGCCTAGGCTACTAGTACTCTTTGCGGGATGTTGCAGTTCTTGGGCTATTCCAATACACCGTACAGGAAATTTCTGCTTTCGGCTATGGATCCAGGAAGTAAAAGTTCTGTACCTGCTGGTACTGTGATATCATCTTGAGCTATGATTTGATGGACAGATTTAACTCCTTCCTCATTTATTCCGAATACGTCTGTGTCCTCAGAGGCAGATAACAATTCATTATTTTTAAAGTTCAAGGAAAAATTGTATTTCCAAGTCCAGTACAAGTATGCAAGAATCTGTAATATCTGCCACATATGCCGTGTAATGGTAGGCGGCACTTCCAAACGTGACGTTAAAGTTTAAATTTCTGTCGATGTCGATCTTCTCCCCGGACACAGTCAGAAGAATAACTTAGAGCGGCGTCCAGATGAGTTAACATTCCAATTGTTGAGCCAGATCTTTTCGAATGATGGTAATATTGACTCCTCTATCATTGGTTATATTACAAGGAACTTCACTGATGTTTTCTATCATGAGAAATCCATTACCGCCATCACTCACTGCACAAATCTGAAGCGCTTTAAATCAGGCTTCTCATTATCTTTCAAACCCCGCTGCGCGATATGGCTACTAATTTGCTTCTTGCGTACTTGCTGGGGAGCAGCCTTCTTCTGTTCCCTGGATTGTTCTGCAGTTCCTTCGTACGCGGGCTTCAGCATTGAAGTTCCAGCGCTTCATGGCAGGTTTCTTGGCACTCCTATTTCGACTCAAGGCATTGACTTGTCTGGTTAAATCGTCTGGAAGAGCCAAGCATTTGATCCACCGGCTCCTGAACTTGAGCAGCTATGATTGGGTTGCGGTCTGTACGAGTTGCTCCCTGAGCTAACAGCTAACAACAAGAACAAAAACTGAGAGCCAAAGCTGTCTTCCTCGTTATATAATTTTCACCCAACCGCAGAGATATTTCTAGTACTTTCTACTTCTCGAAATTACTGGAAGGCAATATGAGGGTCGACTTACGATTATAGCTAATATAGGGATCAATTACATTTATTCAATTACAATACCTATTACGTATAGATTAGTTTTAGATATAAGTGCAGATATATATGTTTTTGGTATTGCCGATTGTAATAAAAAAGGGGATAAATAACTAGACGTTATAACAGTCCCATATACAAGATTTCAACGTTCTATGGCTAATTGTTTTGGAATTATGTGAGACAGATGCATACATTCGTATAGACGTCATGAAAAAAAATCCCTTTTAAATCCAAATTACTATCCGGTTTCCAATAATAAGCCCTTTATTCTGTCGGTATGTACAGACGCCACGCAAAGAAAAAAACGTCGAAATGGATTTGAGAACCGACAAAATGGATATTAACGTCGAAATCTGATAACCGAAAGTTTTTGCGATTGGAATACTTCCTTTACTTCATATAAGCAAGTAAAAAATGTTACTGATTTATTTGGAGAAATGTTCACATCTTTACTTAGCACTAAAATAATTCTTTAAAATTAAATTCGCAATGATCAGATTTCTCACTACATGGAAAGGAATAGAGCAACATTAAGAAAGCGAAAAGTATTATTTAACGTCTCGTATTAAACTCTTTTCTCTTGATGGAAATCATATCTTTGTATTTCGTTTTCGAGTTTTCTCCCAGGCATTCTGTTAAGCTTTAGTGCAGATATTATCACAAAAAATATCCGAATCAAAATTTGTTAAAGTGGGTATTTTTCCCGAAAACTAGGAATCAAAACATTTCATCCTCACCTTCCTTTCATAATCAAAAGGAAATCGCGAAGGTGCCTTTGATTTTATTGACTATATTCTCAAGAAATTGATTTAAATCTTCTTCATGGAATTGTGGTTATGACTTGAGTTCGAGAAGATTTGAAGATGCTTGCGATATCACCGACAGAAGGTCATCATTTTCGCGGTTGAAACTTAAACCTTATCAAGATTCAAAAGATCCTCTTGTAAGAGGAGCTTTAAGAACACGATTTTTTACAGAGTACCAGTCAAGTTACACTGAGAAATATGGCAGCGTGGCTTCGTTTCATTTTCAAAAACACTTTGAAACAAGAAATGGGGGAGATAAAAAGAACAAATTTTAAAATATTTAGTCAATAATTGGAGCTTCACGATATAGTTTCTATATTAAAATTCGGTTTATTTGATTCGGCAAAGTACTTGTCAGAAATCTGTCTAAGGAAAGGGTGTCTTCGTGGAACAATTTCGAGGGGGGGAAACTGGATCGTGTCTTAGTTACACATGACGAAAACTACGAAAGCGTTCATGCATCCAGCCTATATGCACAAAGAGAAATAGGCGGAACACCAGAATTTCACTTTTTGCTTTTCAGATATAGTCCCTCCGTAGCAGTTGTACAGATGCATCACAATTTTGAGGGAAGACAGCTCGGGGCCCATCAGAAGGTCTTCCACCCTTCTTTTCTTACCAACAACCTCTCGAAGGAACTTTCGGCTCGTCATGCGTTTTGAGTGCCCCCTTGCCTCACCGACACTATATGCTTACAAACATCCATAGATTCTCTGGGTTTCAAGCTGGCTCATCGGCAGGGCAGATAACGTCACTAATGACGTGGAGCGGCGCCCAGATGAGTTTACATTCCAATTGTTGAGCCAGATCTTTTCGAATGATGGTAACATTGATCGTCCGTCCAAGCACATTTACACCAGGTCTGCCTCGAGGCTAGCAGCAATCCATCAGTACAGAGCATTAGATGATTCTGTTACTAATGCCAGTCTCACAAAGATACAATCTAAGTCGATTCTAAGATTCTTGCTTACAGGTGACAGGTGACGGAGGATGGGGACGCCTGGTGTATAACATATGTAAACAGGCGCATGTCCCACGTCCTCCACTATCTAGGAGTAGCAACCCCCTGGAGCCCCAGGAGGCTGCACCGGGAGTTTACAGGGGCTAGGTGTCAAGTAGATGTTACATAGGACGTTGTTTATAAGACAGAGCAACGTAAAAAGAATATAAAGCATAGGATTGAAACACTAAAACGCACATTTAAGCTGAAACAAATAACTATACAAAAATAAACAAATAAAAACAAAAACAAAACATAAAACAACTCATAATTACATAACATAAAGGCATAAAGACACGCACGATTCCTGCTTACACAGGAATTACAGGCAATGAATCAGCGGGCACTTTTGCCAAGGAAGTAGTAAACTGTACTTCACTAAGAGAAGTTCCAACATTGAAGCCGATGCATTTCTGAAGATGTAGACTCATCAAAAATTAGTCTCCAAATAGCAAGTGCAGTGGGACCAGGCAACGACAGGTTATCGGGTTATGAGATTCGTCCCAAAGTATTATTGTAACCGCTTTCAATGAGCAATTAGCTGTCACAGTTTATGACGAGGTATGGGTCTTTTGCATATTATCTCAGATGCTTTCACCTCAGAGAGGATAGCAGCTGCAAGTGTGAAAAGAAGGGTCATTCAGACCACTTTGTCCGTCGTCTTAGGAAGCCACTGAGTGCTTAGCAATATTGAAATAATGTAACTTAACATGAAAGCGGTAGGAAAAACTGCATTGTAATAAACATCATTAGCTAACATAAATTTTTGTAAGTGAGGAAAGTCTTAAGGAAATCAAATTCACCACTTTATGGATAATATTTGCAGAACCGGCGTCAAAATTGTGAATCAAATGTCTAAGTATGATTAGTTACAGGAGATTTGTTTATTTCGGTTTTTCAAACATAAGTGACACGAAATTTTAACTCTCTTCCACTTTGGTTGATATATATCAAACAACACTGACAAAATGTGCTATAAACTTCCCAAGAATTAAATCAAAGAATAACGAATTTTACGGGCGCATGAGAAAAGGAGCTGAATGTTCAAATTCTATATCTCATCGCCCTCAAAATCCGTAAAATATTATTTAAAATCGAAGTCAAAATGAGGCTACTACTTTTAAAACAAATTTGCGAACTTTAAATTTTATATTCTCTTGATAATCTTCCATTTTATTTTAATCAATAAATCGAGGCATTTAAAATTTCGCCGCGCATTTAATCAGTGTCTACACATTATATTCAAAGGATATGATGGCTAAAAGGATAGACTGCGGAACTTATTCGAGAGGAACTCTGAGCGTGGGAGAAAGAAAACCCCCAGAAAGTTAGCAATTAATCAAGAAAGTCTGGAAAACTATGCTTTAATCCAAAGCTCATACTCACACCAAACTTTCAAACGGCTTACCAGCGGCCGACAGGTAAAGTCGTTGAACACTGCTAGTTCGAAATCCGTTCGTCAGAATTCGAAACTTGGTGAACGGGCTGGCTGTATGGAGGTTTTTCCCATCTGCACTTGGATACGAGCCAGTTTCCTTAAGAAAGTCCTCCATGAGCGCATCCCTTCCCTTAAGCAGATAGCAGTCGTATGCTTTGCTGTAATTATTTAAACAAAACACAAAACTTTACATAAATTAGAACACTTTATGAGTGGATGCCTTATGGATTATGCATCCTTTGTGGTGGAATTCTCGAAAGGTAATTTCATATTGCAGAAACTATTTTGTCAAAATAAGAATTTTAGCGCAAGATTTTTTTTGAAAATTTTTTTCGGTTTTACAAGAAAGCGAATCCTACCTTAAATGCGTTGGATTTTAGAGTCATTAGGTTATTTTTTTGAAGCAGGAGACATGAAAAATGTGCAATGCCGTCGCCGCGAATTTAACCTGAACCTCTCGAATGCGTGCTATGTGTGCTATTGTTACACCACGAAGGCATCCTGAAGGAGGGAGAAAATACCTTACATACTCCTCCTTTTAAAGGGCGACAGGGGATTAGTCAGGGAACGCAGTCGCCAAATCCTGGTGATGACAAATTTTTGTCCACCACCTCTTGGTTCGGGCGCCACTGTAGAGTCATTAGGATTTTTTTAAAACAAGAGACGTGAAGAATGTGTAGTGCCCTCGCCTGGACTGTAACCTGACTTCCCGAATACGCGCCGAGTATGCTACCGTTACGCGACGAAGGCATGCTGGAAGAAGGATGAAAATACCTTATAGGATTTATATGCTAATCATTACGATGCAAAAAAAATCAAAGGAATGTTTTTAATTATTTATAATGCAATAGAAAGAGTATTAAGGACGTAAAAGATTTTTGTTCTTTTTAATTTGAATTTTATTGTGAAGGTTAGGTATAATACAAGCATGTGTAAGAGTACAGTCCTCGAAAGTCATCTTCGAAAAAGCGATATATTTTGTTTAGTTCCAAAGCAAAATGTTTCACTTCATTTTGAACACATCTTAGGCAACATGTCTCTCCCAGCATCTTAGGCAGCGTGTCTTTCTTAGGCAACATGTCTCTCTCAACATCTTAGGCAACATGTCTCTCTTAACATCTTAGGCAATATGTCTCTCTCAGCATCTTAGGCAGCGTGTCTTTCTTAGGCAACATGTCTCTCTCAACATCTTAGGCAGCGTGTCTTTCTTAGGCAACATGTCTCTCTCAACATCTTAGGCAACATCAACATGTCTCTCTCAACATCTTAGGCAACATGTCTCTCTCTCGAATCTTAGGCAACATGTCTCTTTCAACATCTTAGGCAACATGTCTCTCAACTCTAATATCTACAAGAATTCTCGATGCAGCGTTAGGTGCTGGCATAAGCTTTTCTGTTCTTTTTTCCCCCAGTTTTTTCTAATTTCACTGTATCAGTTTTCGGTTTTCTTACCAAGATGACTTTACAAAACTTTATTTTAATCTTTTTATTATTAAAGTTTTGTGTTTTTGCTTTATTTATTGAATATCACATTCTTGGTTACATTATCACCCGTTTAGAATTCTCCCAGTCTGCTGTTATACTCAATTCCACTAACCCCCATATTTGTTTTCTCAGATTTATTACTAAGCATAATTTTCCTCGCACTTACGACGTATTCAGTTCAATAGGAAAGTCACACAAATTTTAAAAAGCCTCATGACAGTATACTTTTAGAATTCTCGATGCAGCGTTAGGTGCTGGCATAAGCTTTTCTGTTCTTTCCCCCCGCCCCCAAGTCTTTTCTCCTTTCACCGTATCAATTTCCGGTTTTCTTACTAAGATGACTTTTCAAAACTTTATTTTAATTTTTTTATTATTAATGTTTTGAGTTTTTGCTTTATTTATCACATTTTACATGACGATTATTACTTTTTTATTAAATATCACATTTTATATGGCATTTATTATTTATTAAATATCACATTCTTGGCGCTTAGGCCACAAAAAATTCGATTCAGTGTTAAAATCACAAACTATTTAAAAGCGGCACTTCTTTAGAATTTTCGATAGTCAGTCTCACACGCCAGATACAGAAATCTTTTATTCCATACAGTGTTGCCACTGCTCGTTTTGAAATCGTCGTGTTTGTGAATCGAAAATTCGTTTGAAACGTTTTGCAGTGTATGAAATAGGTAATAAAACAAAATCGAAATTAAAAATTCTAGCTTCCAGGTGCTCATGTTCTAGTGGAGGACTACGTTATTTAAAACTGGGTGGCTCTAGGTACTGTTGTTGCTTTTTAACAATGAAAGAAATATACAAACATTTATGCAAATTCTTCATTATTTAATTTCTTTAACTGTAAAACAGAGCAATAATATTCGGCGGCAACAATTTGAAAACTGTTAGTGCCATAAACTAATATCGCTTTGGGTACTAATGTCCGTTCTGGGCTAATGAACAGTAATTTTATCTATGAGTATATTTTGTTATTATCTATGAGTTTATTTATTATCTATGAGTATATTATCTATAGTATATTTTGCATAAAATAAACTTTTATCTTAAAAGATTTTATCTTAGAATTAAATGGCCCAAAAAATGCGCATTCGTCTTATCCAAAGTACTTTCAGTTTTATTACTGTACATGAAATCATGAATGGAATAAAAAAGTTAAACGGTTACTTCATTAGTTAACTGTTTATACCAAAACGCAAGAAGATAATACTTTACGTTTGTGAATATACGAGAGATACTTTCGTGGAATATTTCTTTAGTGTAAAGACACTCATCAAGCTGTAGTCCGACCGTCTCAAATGCAACCCTGGCTGGCATTCTGCCAAACCACATAGACTCGTCCAGAAGGGGCGTTATTAGTTGCTGCGACGTGAAAATTCACGGGAAAGTCTTCTCTTCTCCGGAAAGAGATATGCTGGAGGAAAAGAAAGTCTCCATCCTTCCACCCTACTTTGAGAATAATTCGCTCCGAATGGCGCATGCGTGTTTGCACTCATGGTCGCGGATGAGGCAGTCGAACTATAACAGCGCTCATCAGTCTTACCATTCACTCACGACTGCAAAAAATACAATTAAAAAATTCGCACCAGACTTCAAATATTCTGTAATATTATGGAATATTCGACAGTCCAAATTTGGGTACACTACACGTTTTGAAATAACTAAGTACGAAAGATTATTTTTATATATACGTATATCAACTCCCGCACATAAAGATCATTACTTTTGCCGGCAATAAACTGAGACCGTTAATTCCATTCTAAGAAATCCCCAATTTATAAGATAATGAAAAAGTACTTTTAAAAAAATTGATAGAAAAATGTCACTTAAAAAAAATTCAGGTGATTTGTTTTCAGATTCATTGATTTAACGTTCCGCTAAGCGGGAATTTTTATTACATAAGATTCGGTTAACTATCTTTTAAAAATTTGCTTCTATCTAAACTCTTCCAGTAAAAGTTAGTATCATATTTCTATTTGACAAATTACTAATAGCACTTATCAAATTTATATGTTTCTGTAATATGCCTGTAGAGATATCAGGTTATGGAAGCAGGATAAAAATGAGCAACGCTTTCGCCGGGAATCGAACCACGGACCTCTCGGTTACGCGTCGAGCGTGCTGACCACTGCACCACGAAGGCATGCGAAGAAGGTGGGAGAAATACCTTATACACTTCACCTTTTAAAAGGCGACTCGGGATTAGGAGTCCCAATCGCCAAATCGTGGGGGCGGAGAATCATCATCCACCACCTTTTAGTTCGGGCGCCACTTGTAGAGACATCAGGTTATTTAGAAGCAGAAGAGATGAAAAATGAGCATTGTCCTCTCTGGGAGTCGTACCACAGACGTCTGGTTACGCGTCGAGGAGCGTGCTGACCACTACACCACGAAGGCATACGAAGAAGGCGGGAGAAATACCATACATGGTAAGAGCGCAAATTTGCGAGCTAAGTGTTCATAAACCTCACATTATTTACTGTGGAAATTATTTTATAACAAGTTTCTAGTGTTTATGGTGCCACACATATTGTTTCTTAATAGAAACAGGTATGCAGGACACAATTTACGCTTGATCAGAAGGGTAATTGATTTAAAGCCACTATTCAGGAGTCCTCCAGATCCTCCTAGAATATTTAAAATATGTCGAATTTTATGCATTTTTGCAAATGTCATTTTATGAAATAGGAAAGCAGAAGAAACTTTTTAGCATTCTAGGAGGATATGCTTCCCTTTTGTTTTGTTTTGTTTCGTCCTTTAGTTTGTTTTGTAAGGTTCCCCTTTGTTTTGTTTAAATAACTAAATGAAAAAAATATTGAACAACTAGGTTGTCTCATAAAATAGTTTATGCAATTCAATCAGATATCTGCTGTGTGGAAAATAAATAAGAGGGGCTGTCAGTCCTCCGTAAGACGTTTTGTCCGAGGCTTCAGTTTTGCATGGATTATAACCCACTCTAAGAGTACAGAAAAGTACGGTACTTCTTTCTTATAGCCCCCCCCCGGAGATTGAAAAGCCAATCAACCGAGATATCTCGCTAAAAAATCTCAAAAATAAATAAATAAATAAAAGTAAAAAATAAAATAAAATCTGAAAGGTTTTCAGATTTTAAATTACTTCCAAAGGGGCGTTTTTTAACGTTTTGTGCGTTACTTTTATTTATTAAATATCATGTTCTTTGAACTTAAACCTTAAAATTCAGTTCAACAGCAATATCGAAAAAAATTTTGAAATGAGTATATCTTTAAAATTTCCGTTACACAGTTCCGCGCGCTTTAGATGAAATGTTTTTTTTCCCAGTAGAGTATTGCCATAGCTCGCTTTTAAATCGTTGGAGTTTGTTCATCAAAAATTCGTTAAAGTTTTACAAAATATGAAACAGATAATAAAACAAATTCCAAATTCGGGCTTCCAGATGCGCCTATTCGGGTGGAAACGTACGTTATTCAAAATTGGAGGCTATAGGTTATATTCGCATGTTCTTACAGCTCGCCACGTGATCGTACGTCAGCGCCGGCCGCGTGTTCTTGTACTTTTCCACGTAATCGTACATCAACACCGTGTTGCATTTTTGCTGTCGCCAGGTGTTCTTACGTTATTCATTTTTGGTGAGGTTTCTAATTCGTATTGTTTATTTAAAAAATTATTTGTTGCTTTTTTGTGACTGTGATCTTGACGATCATTAACTTACCAAGTAATGAGGTAGATGCTATATCATTTTTTCAAGAAAAAAGTCTTTTATTTGACAAACGAGTATGCGAAAATGGCCAAAACATGAAACTTTATGTTGATGACGAATCTATTTGGCGATGCAATGTTAGATATTGCAAAAAGAATGGTCTGCTTGCCGGAAATTCAGCGGTTCCAGAATATCGTTTGTCACTACTATGAGATTTATGTATTTTTGGGCACAGCTTAATATGCAGGAAAGTGCTGCGGTTGGCTGGAACAAATACACGTAATAAAATAATAAAAGTAAGGATAAAGATTCTTAAAAATATTCTTAGGAAGTGACATGTGAGTATTATTATTTGGTTGTATATTGTGTTGTTTTTTTTTATATTTGTGCTTCCCGAGCTTGACGATATTACAGCTGAGATCTTGGCGCATATGTAAAATCGCCAAATATGGTTCGGGGCAGCTATAGCAAAGAAGTACCAAAATATATTGCAGTTATTTGTTTTTCCTTTATACTTTTCCGAGGAGTACTTACTGCAGAACATATTACATATTCGATGCACATGTTTTATATCTGATAATACACCACAATCATCAACTGAGCGATAAATGTTACTGTATGGCAGCCTTTCACCCAAGTCTGCAACGCTTCTCTCAGAGACATTTTCCAGGTAAAATGGCAGCGATAATAATCACACTGCCAAGGTTTCAATGCACACTATATAGATATTTATTCGAGATTAATATGCCCACAAGGATAGCAAACGCATTAAATCCCAGGCCGGTTTTCCGCGAAATTTGCCTCACTGATCAGATGTGCCGGATATTCGTAGCGATTGGTTGGATAAGTGAATAATAAACTTTACTCTGTATTTTTAAGCTTGCGGCTTTCATATGGCTTTTTTTTATCAGATTTTCTGTCTCCGTGATGTTAAGATTTGACAGATAATGCTCAGCTAAGAAACAGTGTACGGCTTTACACATAGCTCATACGATTTGATACATAAGCATTGTCTTGAAAAACATTATGTCACTCAATCAGGGAAGTGTTCATCCAGAAGTTTATAAACCTGCGCAAAGCATTAAAATTCGTGGTTTTTCTCAGAAGGAATTCAGAGTTTTGTGAAGACACAAGTAATGTTGCGTTTGGAGCAAGAAATTGCATTTTTTTACCGCCTTTTATGAGTTTGTAAAATGTTTTTTCTTTTATTTAAATTATAACTCAGTAAATATTCTAAAGTAGTCCTGACGTTTTTGTAATTAAAACAATAAAATAATTTAATTCGATAGATTAATAAATTATTCAGATCTTTTCCGTTAAAGGACAAAACGCACCAAATTTTCTTTGGAAAATAATTTGCACCAACATGATACTTCCAGCAAGAAAACGCGTTTTCATCATCATTTTTTTCAACTGTACAAATTTTTTGAGCATAGGTTTATGTCACCTCTAATGAAGCGTGCTCCATTTCTGAGAACAAATTTCAGTATATTCAACATTTTCTCTACCGTATCTTTTCCTCGAGTTTCCTACACATACAAAATATAGAGTGATCATAAAAAAACTTCTCCGATGTATAAACCTCTAGCGACGTATCCGCTCAAACAATAGAAATGAAAATTCAGCTATTGTTATTTGAAAGTGTGCACTCGAGATTATGATGATTTGATGATTTCGAATGGCAACACACACTTTTTTTTTCTTGCGCAAATTAATCAGCGGATTAAAAAATCATAAATGGCATTCGAACGATACACAGATGACGAAAATTGCAGGAGTAAAAACGGCCCACCAACGGCCGAGCGGTAAAATCACTAAACACTGGTAATTCGGTCCGAGTTTCTAATCTCAGCGAGCGGGCTGGCTGCATAGAGCTTTAGTGGTTTTCCTCATGTGTAACGTATATATGAGTCAGTTCATTTAAAATGTACTCCACGAAGGCATCTCTATACTTAGGCAAATACTCCTCGAGTTCTTTTGCATAATCAAATAAACCAGAACCAAGGCGGCGTTAAAAGATTTGCAGAAAAGAGCATTGTCAAGGACCAATGACAACACAAAAGAGGGGAGGGGGAACTGGATACTTACATATAGTCGTAACCACCTTTGTAGAATTTGCCAAATTCTCAGAGTGTGCCACTATTTTTGAAGCAACCATGATCATGCCAGTCTTTCAGTAAGCAACGCGGTTGCTTTCGTATGCGTCTTTTTTTTTTTTCCCTTTCGAACTTGCAACGGTTTTAGACAAATGGTAACATTTCTTGCCTTAAACTGAACATTAAAATATGCACTTGTGGAATTTGAAATTAATTGAAGAAAATTTCTATAGTAATATAGTAATTTTCATATCAAATTGCTAATGGGAACAGTAATGAGATGCGCTTGACAGACAGGCGGGGAGTACTGCCGAGGATGTGCGCGATGCCGAATTTGTGCAGTTCTCACATTATTTTTTAAAGCAAAAAAACTGAAGAATGATTTCATGAAAAATGTATTACATTTTTGTGTATAATATAATCCTTCTCTAATAATTAAAATTTATATCTTAAATTTCTAAAATGTGTTTTCTTTTGATGTGTTGATAAAATTTACCGGCTTACGTCAAATATAGCTAGTGTGAGGAACTTTAAAAAACGTCTCGCCAACTTATCATCTGTGAAAAATCGCCAAATTGTACCAAGGTGTTTGCGTTAATTCTTAAGTACGAAAAACATTCAAATTACAAACGAGCCCACCTTCGCAGACACGTATAACTTTATATTTTTTGGCATCTTTCATCTCTGACAAATCTCGTGGATTTGATGTGCGCATCTTAGATTTCAGATAACCCCAGAACCAGAAATCCATCGGAGTGAGGTTGGCGAATCGCGGTGGCCACGAAACTACAAAGTTACGGGAGATGACTGTATTCAAAACGCCGCGTAGACGGTATAGTGGTTAGGAGAGCCTACTGTGGTACCGAAGGGTTCGATTCGAATCACGGAGAAGGCATGGCTGTAACTGCCTGTCCTTTAATAAGAGGCAACCTTGGTCGCCTATTAGATGCTTCCACGATAAAATGGCCACCATTCTGGGCTAAGGGATGGCCAATGCTGAATAGTTAAGTACCCGTCATTAGATTAAAAAGAACTATGGTCAAAGCTCTGTTGCAGCACTTAGAGATTCCGTGTGGCAACGTGTGAAAGAGTACTATCTTGCATCCATGCAATGTCATTAACGACACTTCGTTGCTATCAAACATCTACACTAGAATATTGGCAGAATGAATGGGACGGAATTCCCGAGGGTTGAAGAGCCCATGTTTTTTGCAACAAAGTTTCTACCGACTGCCTAATTTCAACACCTTACATAACCCGGTTCGTCACAGGCCATGGTCCTTTTCCGGAATACTTCTAGAAAAGGGGTTTTGTTTCCTCTAACCTCTGCGTGTGCGGCGAGGCTGGATTCCCAGACCATTACGTAACAACATTACGTGCCCACACGCAGAGGCGGGGCACATGCGTAGAGGCATTAGGGAGGGATCTGTGTCGTGCAGATTAGTGTGCATCAGTTTATTATTGATTATTCATTGTATGCCAGACCCCAGACCATTACGTATGGCTGGATCCCCAGACCCCAGACCATTACTTATGGCTGGATCCAAATGTAATGGTCTGGATCCATACGTGAGGCTGGATCCTCAGACCATTACGTAACAACATTACGTGCCTACACACAGAGGCGTGGCACATGCGGCTACCAGACTCTGATGACCCATTTAAGTGGTTCTTCCCCAAGCTACCGGCCTCCCTTAAGAAATTAAGGAGCATAATGGAAAAACTAGGGGCATTAGGGCGGGATCTCTGTCGTGCAGATTAGTGTGCATCAGTTTATTATTGATTATTCATTGTATGCTGTCTGTGCAGTATCTGTACATCTGTAATCTCTACATATAATAAAAGAGAGAGAGTCTGTCTGTGTGTGTGTGACTTTCGTTCGTGCTGCGCGTAAGCTAATAGACACAAGGTTACGAAATTTGGTACATAGGTGCATCTAGACAAGAGCCAATGCACCTCGAAGCGACGTTTTCGAAATTCAAATTAGATTATTTTTTATTTTATGTTTTTTGACGAAATCCCGCCATTTTGAGACATAATGGGTTATGGGAAAGCGAGATTACTCTATACATTTCATTTTCACATCATCGTGAAACGGAGGAACTTAGCTATTTTACGAACTTAAAATAAAATTCGTATTTCAATAAATCAATTGTATACGAATTTATTTAGCAAAGTTAGCTTAACACCTTTGCAACGGAATTTTTTTTTAAAAGTTTATTTTAAAAAATGTGCTGTTTATTTTCCTTTGATTTTTGGACACGTTGAACTTTAAAAAAAGAATTTTGGAAAAAGAATGTTTTGTATTTTTAAAAAATTTTTTAAATGAAGCTTTTGAATACACTTCTCACATCTCGCATATTTTAAAATATGGTTTTGGCAAAAATTTTTCATTCTTATTGTTGTTGATAGATTTTTGATGAAATCGCATCATTTTGAATAGTTTCATTGTTTTAGAAATGTGGGTTTGGCAACGTGTTTCATAGTATTTCTTATGTCACTTTTCTTAAGAAATTGAAAAGTTTAAGAAATTGAAAAATTGTTTCTTTTTGCAAAGGTAAATTGTTTAATTAATTTATTAGGATAATTAATATATATATTAAGGGATATTGCTTATTTCATTGTAATGTTTTATAAACTATGTTTAAATAAAAGTTTAATACACATCTCATGCAATCAGCTTGCTAGAAATTCAAGATGTATATGTTTTTTTAGTAATACATCAGGGCCGTATGCAAGGGAGGGTTTTATTGTTAACAAAGAAAAAAAAGTAGGAAGAACTTACGAGGCCATCGTTCCCAGTGGTGTCTTTTAGGCATTTTTCCGGTACGTTTAAAAGCCAAACGAAGGCTGGCCGCATAGCGGCTAGTATATTTATACATCTGTATATTAGGCAGTGTCTGTATATCTCCGTAACGTCAGCCTAATGCAAAGTATAATGTTCGTTTTGCAATCTTACGAAACTGAACAAAGTTTATTCAAATTCGTGCTTTTTTCAGAAAGATTTGCGATAGAACTGTTTGAAGAAAAGAGGTTAAACATAGGCACTGACCGTTACATTTAACATAATGAAACTGAATTTGCTTTACCGCTTTTTACAAGTTTGCGGGGTTTGACTTATTTAATTCAATCTTCAGTTTTTGAACCCCATAAATATTAACAAGCGAAAAATCGCTTAAGTGTGTGAACACACGTAACATAAATTAAGAGGGGTTAAGTACCCTTTATTTCTCAGAATAAATGCAATCAACTCCTAACTCGGAGTATACAGCAAAGCTTCCACTTGGCCTTGAACTTAAATTAATAGGAAATTAAACTTAACTAAGCTTAAGTACACTGATTATCATAAATTAAGGAAAAATCACAAAAATATCGATAACTCCCTCAAAAATAAGCCAAACCATTCAAAATTTGAATATGTTGCCAAGTAAGAGCAGCTGAGTAAAACTGCAATATGCAAATTAGTGGCGCTGCACTCGGAATACGTCGGAGGAGCATAAAGTCTATGTTTGAGAGCAAGCCCACATATTTCACTGTGATAGTGACATCAGAAATCTGAGATAGCCAATTCGTAACAATGGTTAGAGCAGTATCTGTGTTTGGGGTGGCGTCTTTTTGGGTGGACGTACACACCTTCATGTCTTTCCAAGGGGAACCTTAAATGTTCAGGTTTATAGGGATGACAGCCTTGATGCTTAAGTGCGCCTGTATGTCTGGGCAATAGGTGATACTTTCCTGTTACAGGACGACAACGCAAGACCACACAGGGCTCTCATCGTAGATGATTATCTTTAACAGGAAACAATTATGCGCATGGAGTTGCCAGCTCGATCCCCGCGCTTGTATCCTATCGAGCACGTTTGGGATGCTTTAGGGAGACGTCTAGCTGCTCTGAATCCGCCCCTCAGACCCTTGCCCCGCTTGCAACTGCTTTGCAAGAGCAATGGCTGTCAATTCCTATGAAACTGATAGGCCGCATAATTGAAAGCATCACGCATCGCTGTATGTGCTGTATTGCTTCTGGAGGCGATCCTATTCCATATTGAAGGTAGTTTTCGTATAGCAAACTTACACCTTCGATTTATACATGTGCTAATTTCTATCCTACCATAATTGTCCGGTAATTTCTTTTGATGTTATTTGATACCTTACTAAGTGTTGTATATTGTGTTTAAAATTCCGCATGTAACTTTTACAGTAATCGTGATTTTTGTGATTTTTCCTTAATTTATGATAACCAGTGTAAAACTAACTGAAGATATAGCCGAAGCTATCAGGATTCTAAGCAGTTGGCCTCTAAATATTAATTAAATAGGCGAAGCCTAGCAAGGGTCTAAAGTACGGCTGAGCGTAGTAACATCTAAGAGAGACGTAGCCAAAAGGCAAACGCGCGTTAGACTCTCTCTCTCGAAGTCGGTGAAACATCGAGTTAAATAGTACTCTTGCTTACTTGCATTCACTGCGTTTCTGGAATTACATTCTGGTAGGAAATTGCAAGCTGAAACTAGAAGAGATAGAAAAGATGCATAAACTTAAAATAACTGTTAAGAAAATTAGGATAAACCTTATAACTTTAAAAATTGCCTTTCCTTTATTTAAAATACAACTTAATTTACTTCCATAAGTATTATAAAAGTAAGCTTGACTTTCTTTAGTTATAATGATACTAATAAAGTTTAAATAAAATAATTTAACTTTATAGACTAAAAACTATGCTGATCTTTTCCGTTAAAAAACAACACGCACTGAACAATTTTCTCTAGAAAGTCAGCCCACCAGCGGCCGAGCGGTAAAGACGCTGAACACTGATAGTTCGGTCCGAGGTTCGAATCCCGCGAACGGGCTGGTTGCATGGTTGTTTTCGTGGTTTTCCCCATGTGTAACGTGTATACGAGCCAGTTTCCCTTAGAAAGTTCTCCACGAAGGCATTCCTCCCTTTAGGCAGATAGCCCTCGTGTGCTTTGCCATAAATGAATAACCTAACCTAACCTAACCTAGAAAGTTATTTGCGCCTGCTTGTTTCTTCTAACGTGGAAGACGTATTTTCGTCCTTTTTCATTAAATTATTTAAATACATTTTTAAATATTAGACTGCTCTGGTTTCACACACGATCAGCTAAGAGGGTTTTGGTTTGGTTTGGTTTGGTTTATATGAAGACGTCAAAGCACCCGGGAGCTATCGGTCTAAGAGGAGGAATCCCTTTGTGGAGAACTTTCTAAGTGAGACTGGCTCGTGTACATGTTACAGTTGGGAAAAAACACAAAAACGCCGATCCAGCCAGCCCTTTCTAAGAGATTCAAGCCTTGAAACCAACTACTACTAATGTTCAGA
>KK120658.1:35906-50277 GCA_000611955.2 Stegodyphus mimosarum | reverse complement strand
CTGTTAGAAACCGTTTGCTGTGTTCTGGTAGATTGACAATAAAAGGAAAGAAATTTCGCTTTATTAGAAAGAAAGTTAATTGCCATATCATTTATTACCACTCTTATTAAGAAATACAATACCATGAAATTTTGATTTTTAGGAAAAAAAATTAATTTAAAGTTTCACTTCATAGAGTCATTAAGTTTATTTTGAAGAAGATGAGATGAAAAATGAGCAACGCCTTCCCCGGGAATCGAACAACTGACCTCTCGGTTACGCGTCGAGCGTACTGACCAGTACACGACGAAAGCATGCGAAGAAGGCGGGAGAAATACCTTATATATTTCCCCCTTTCAAAGGGCGACTGGCGTTTTGGGGACCACAATCGCCAAATCCCGGTGGTGAAGAATCATCATCCACCACCTGTTTAGTTCGAGCGCTAGTGTAGAGTCATTAAGTTTTTTCTGAAGCAGGACGGAGAGAGAGAGAACGGGGGACGTGGGCACTATCCCTTTACCAAATGGTTAATCAGTATAACACCACATCCACCACTGTCTATAACACCCCTTCAGAATACATAAAACCACCTAAAAGGTGTTCAACGTGCACGACAAGACATACGAAATAACATGTTACAGAGTTACAGATTAATACTCAGGATACATTACTGATGCAAATATGAATGATACAGAACTGATACAAGACATATAATACTGATACTGATATTAATACTGATTAATACTGCTACAGTACTGATTCATTGATATAACACTGATTATTAATACTGATACAATACTGATTAAATGGAGATGATTTTGTAGAAGTCGGTAAATAAATCTCCTAAATAATACATTACAGAGATTCAAGATACTGCGAATTAAAATATCGTAGATCAATGTTCTACTGTTACATTACTGATGCAAATATAACTGATACACTACTGATACAAGGCTGATATAATACTGATACAATACTTTACTGATGTAAGACTGTTATATTGCTCATTCAATATGCACATCGAATACTTTACTAATATTAACACTCATACAATACTTTATTGATACTCATACAATACTTTACTGATATTAATACCCATACAAACTTTACTGATATTAATACCCATACAAACTTTACTGATATTAATACCCATACAATACTGATTAATTGTAAATGGGAATGATTTTGTACAAGTTGGTAAATAAAGCCACGAAATAACACGTTACAAAGACTCAAGATATTGCAATTAATCCATCATATATATTGGGTTGGAGGGAAAGTTCTGTCGTATTTTAAATAGGCAGGTGATTTTTCTTGTAAATTAAAAAAAAAATCTGTCTAGTGAGTCAATCGGATTTTTTGTTTTTGTTTTTTTAGCTGCTGTATAATATAAAAGGTGCCCTTTTTACCGTTCATCATTTACTTGTGATATTTAAAGTGAAAAACATGTCAGTAGATAAAGTGCATTTATGACACTGCATTTTATATGAGTTCCAAAAAGGAAGCAACGCATCGGTTGCATGTGAAAATTTGTGTGCGGTATTTGGAAAAGATATTGTAAATGTTCGTACTTGTCAAAGATAGTTTAGCAAATTTCGTTCCGGGAATCTGAGCCTCAAAGAAAGTGATCGATCTGGACGACCATCCAAGATCAATAATTATGTTTTGCGATCCATGTTTGAAAATAATCCACATTTAACAAGTCGAGAAATTGCAGAAGAGTTTGGCATTCATCATACAACTGTTCGAGATCACATTAAATCTCTCGGGTTTGTGTTAAAGCAAAGTATTTGGGTTCCTTATGAATTAACGGAAAAGAATTTGCCTGATGGTGTAAGAATGTGTTCATCACATCTGATTAGACACAATGTGGAGCCTCTTTTGGACAAGCTGGTTACTGGAGATGAAAAGTGGATTCTTTACGAGAATATTAAGAGAAAAAAATCTTACTGCAAACCAGGAACATCATCAGCAACAGTTCCAAAACCAAGTGTCCATCAACAAAAAGTACTGCTTTATTTGTGGTGGGACAAGAAAGGTCCAGTGTACTATGACTTGCTGAAACAGGGAAAAACCATCAACGCGGATCTGTACAGCAATCAGCTGGATCATTTGAATGCAGCTATCAAAGAAAAAAGGCCAGTATTAGCGTCTAGAAAAGGAATAGTGTTCCACAACAAAAACTGAATGCGTTAGGATGGGAAATCCTTAGTCACCCACAGTATTCACCTGACATCGCACCATCTGATTATTACCTGTTCAAGTCTCTGCAAAATTATCTAACAGGAAAAAAATTCAAGTCTTTTGAAAGTGTTTCTAAGGCAGTTGCTGACTATTTTAATTCCAAGGATGAGAACTTCTACAAAACAGGATTTCACAGGTTACCTGAAAGATGGCAACAGATTGTAACAAATAACGGAGCATATATAATTGATTAATATTAAACACATATTTTTATAAATGAATTCAAATGTTTTCTTTAAAATACGACAGAACTTTCCCTCCAACCCAATACATTATCGACACATTACTGTTATTTTACTGTTGCGAATATGACTGACACACTACTGATTCATGAGCAACGCCTTCGCCGGGAATCGAACCACGGACCTCTCGGTTACGCGTCGAGTTTGCTGACCACTAAACCACGAAGGCATGCGAAAAAGGCGGGAGAAATACCTTATAACTTAAGTAATTTTCGTTTAGGAGTAGGAATGATACTTACTTCAGAAGGCATGTCTGGTAGAGCTTCCAAAAACGTGAGCATCGTATTTTCTAATACTACCTTTTCATCTTTTTCAATAGAGACACTAAGCGTGTTTTATCTCAGAATCATATTATTAGCCACTAGTAAGTAACACAATGTCTTTAACATGCCTTTACTCCCGCACCAGATGGCTACACTCAAATACTCCCAACTAATAAACTGATTTAAATGTTTAAATTACAAAATGTTTCAAATATCCATATTTAGTATTTATATATTAATAAATCAGTTTCATGCAAATTACGTTATCTAATTTTTCGTACGGACCCCATAGTCCCATATTAATTTGGGAAAATTTTATATTCGTTACAAAAAAAATCTGATATGGCGACCACATGACTTTTTTGAACGGCCTATTAAATTATACGAATTTTTTGCTGCACTTTCTTTAAACTTATTTCCTCAAATTAGTCTAACTTCCCTCCAGGCAAACGTCTTATAATTTTATTTTTTTCTTAATGAGTATAAAACTTTCTCAAATATAAGTATGAGAACAGGGAGACCTTCATTAAAAGTTAGATTTCGTTGTTTAATTTTTGTCCAAAATTACTTTTTTTTAACATTGCTAAAACATGAAAATTTTCTTCATTTAAAACATTTCTGTAATCGGAAGTAAATAAATACGACCAAAAAGTGCGAAAATAATGGCCAAGTAAGGACTTTTAAGATGGGTTAGGGGGAGGGTATATATATATAATATATATATATATATAATAAGTCAAAATCTTAGAAATCAAAACGGAAAAGAAAATGCCGCATCAGATATTTAAAGGCCATACCTATTATCAAGGTGAAACAAGTTGAAGTAATAAAACACAAATAAAAGAAAAGAAAAATACCAAATTTGTGTGTGTGTAATGATATTTTAAAATTAAAGAATGTTTTCCCAAATTAACTAAAACAAATTTAAAAATCTAGCGTTTTAACGCTGCTTAAGATTTATTTTAACATAAACTTAAAGCTTATAAATTAGAAGGAAAAGATTATACCATCCTGAAAACATTCTTTAGATTGAATTTGATAAAGAAAACTATTATATTTTATAAAAAAGTAAGATGCAAATTGAAAGAAAAAATTTTTTCGAAAGAAATTTTTATCAGAAAAAGTTCCCAGAAATTTTTTCAAGAATTAAAAAACAATTAAGCGAATATGTTAATTAATTATTCATATCTTAATGCTTCAGATCAATTCATCGAGAAAATTGAAGAGTCGATTTCAAGTGATTTGAAGATTATAATAATTTTAAGCGTAAAAGAATTGAAATATTTTCTAAAATTAATTTTTGAACAATTAAAAAATAATTAAGCGATTATGTTAATTAATTATTCATATCTTAATGCTTCAGATCGATTTTTCAAGAAACTTGAAGAGTCGATTTCAAGTGATTTGAGGAGTGTAATAATTTTAAGCGTAAAAGTTTTAAAACATTTATTAACTTCTTTTCTAAAATTACTTTTCTTTTCATTTTGCATCTACTTTTGCTAGAAATTTAATAGTTTATTTTTTTCCAAAATCAATTTAAAGAATTTTTCCAGGATAACATAATCTTTTTCTTCTAAATTATAAATTCAAGTTCTTAATTAATAAAATTTTAATCTGGTACTGCAGATTGCAATAAGAAAGGGAGGTGCACAAGCAGATGCTACAGCGTCAGTCCTATATACAAAATTTGAAAAAAAGTTCTGTGGTTAATCATTTTTAAGTTATGCGAGATATACGCGTAAGTACGTATAAATGTGAAGAAAAAAATAAATTTTGAATCCACTTTCGATCTATTCCATTATTAGTTTTGGAAAAAAAGAATTCATTTTATCCGTATGTAGAGACCTCACACACACACATACACAAAAATGTCAAAATGAATTTGGGAACCCTCAAAACAGATATTTCAGTAGAAATCTGATAACCGAAATTTTTCGCGATTATGATACTTCTTTTTACTTCATAGAAGGAAGTAAAAAAAAAACAAAACTTTTGAAACCCGTATGACAAAAATTACCGAGATATTTAACCCCAAAATTTGAGGTTTTTAATGCAATTTCCAGCCTTCGACCTCGAAACGGCTACAACATTCCTAAAATAGTACAGCTGGCAAAAGCCCAGCTCATATAATTAATTGAATTTTTTTTTCACTTCACGAATTAAATTAAAATTACCGTTTATCATGTATACCTTAATGCGTTCCTTCCGGAAAATAATTTATACTCGGGAGGTTGATAGTACGTTGGCTGAGATGGTATATGAAGAGAAAAACTTTTATGAAAAGTGTACTACTACTTTTGTAATAACAATCCTCAGGTTAATTCAATACATTAAGCAATTTTTCTTACTCTCCCAAGAAGAAACGTTTTTGTTTTGTTTGGTTCTGTTATTCACTGATCCAAATTCGAAGCTCTTATATCAACGCAAAAACAGTCAGATAAAATTCAAGAATGCTAATATCATGCATCGTTCGAAATCTTGAGATAAAAGAAATTGCACAATTCCTGACTTAAATTTTGCATATCTGTATTGATTTAAAAAAGGAGTCTTTAGGATATTTGGAATAAAATTATACTTTATTTCATTGATAGAATTTAAATTTTTGTAAATTCACGTACCAGATTTTAGCAATTCTGTCACTGAATTTTAAATTATAATTTATATTTTATGAATTTTTTATTATAATTTAAGGAGCACAAATAATTTGAATGAAAGTTATTATTTTTTAACTTTCGGAAATATAAATATTGTTGCGTGCGTACGGGTTCATAATGGATTGAATGCACAAGTCATTGAAAAGTTAATAAAATTTATTCTTTTCACAATAAATAAAACAAAATGCTGAAACATTTCCCCAGAGATATTCGTACAGTATCACAATATCTCAAACGTTAAACAGTACTCAATTCAAAACAAAGAAACTATTTCGATCTCACAGCGAATTCCCTACAATCAATAACAGCATTAAGTAAACAAACCGTTCGCTTAAAACAGCTACAACTGAGTTGAGGTGTTTTAATTCAGCTTTTATAAGCTTTTTAATTATTTACTAGAATATTCTAGTAAAACCTATTTTCTCGATGGCAACAGATATTTCGAGATATTTGTTTATTAAATATTAAATGCACGCGCTCTTTATGTTTACTTTTCCGACGTAGATTTCCCTTCAAAAATCGTCTGCGTTGCATGGGAAAATAAAACAATTTTAATTACAATTCTAAATAGACAGCTAAATAAATACGAAATCCGTAATAATATTTAAATCTGAAGAATTATTTTAGAATTCTGAAGTTTCAAAACCGACGAAATTCAGTATTTGATAGCACTAAACTTTTTCTAAATTACTTGATTTAAAATTATTATGAATATTTTAAAATAGATGGCAACGTTGACATTTGAGTTGCAGAGATTCAAAACTGAAAGTAGAATGCGATATGTATATTACATTAAACGGCTAGTAATTAAAAAATTTCACGGCTCGACAATTATGTCTCCCAGCATTCTAATTAAGAAATACAGGTGTAATACAAAACATACATGTTCAAAATTATTATTATTTTTCATGTCCAAAATTAATAATACAAAAAATTTGCGTTGAGAATTATTATTAAAAATTTATTATTTTCTTATTTATGTTGAAAATTAGTAGTACGATTACTATTACTAAAATTATTATTATTACATACGCAGCCAGCCGACTGAAACAGAAAGAAAGAACAAAGAAGAAAGTACATAATTATTTTAATGAGCCCAGCTAGTGAAATTTCACAAAAATATTCGATATGCAGGGTGGTCATAAAGTAACTTTGCCAACATCTACGCTTCTAGCGTCCGTTCCGGTTAACCGATCGAGATGAGATTGCAAATATAGTTATTCGGAGGTATACGCTCGAGATTCTGTGAACGGCAACACAGAGGCGCTCACGGCTGCGGTTATAGTTACAGAAACTCGAAAATGTCGAAGGCAACACCAACTTTTTCCGGTCGTAAAATGTTCAGCGCATGCGAAAACCCTAAACAGCGTTGGAACAATACCGATATGTTCAAAAACTGGCACGTTATGCATACACAAAAAAGAGTTCTGAACACCAGCCAACGAAACACGAACTGGGCGCACGCAGAAAATTTGCATATGACAGAGACAAGACACCGATCACTGATGATAACACATATCGGACAAAAGAGTATCTTTATTTAGATCAAACGTTTTCCACATGGGTGCCATCACAGGCAAGTATGCATTGCATCGGAAGACGTTTGACAATACCGCTGAACGCAACATGGCATGAGGGAAGTTTGCAGTCTCACGCGGTATAGATTTCTTTGTATCCGACAAAGTTCACGGATTGCACAGGTAAACTCTGGATTTGAGATATCCCCCAAACCAGAAATCCATAGGTGTCAGATTGGGAGGATCGCCGAGGCCACGGAAAAGGATAATGGTGGGCGAGGATGCTATCACCAAAATGCTGTTCCAGGACCCTTTAGCAAACCTCGCTATATGTGGAGGTGCACCATCTTGCATCCAAACGATGTCATTGAGCGTATTCTGCCTACGTAATTCCGGTAGTAGCGTTCATCCCATTTTGATAATACAGTTTTATCAATTCACCACGGAGTTTCCCAGGAAGAGTGATTTCGTCGCCATGTGTAAGTTCCCGAATGCCGACTTCGCGTACCCGCCTGGCATTTTATCGGTTTCTTACGCTGAATATCTGGCGATCGGCGTTCTGTGATTGGTATCTTGCTCTGTTATATGCAAATTTTCTGCGTGCTCCCAGATCGTGTTTCGTTGGCTGGTTTTCAGAACACTTTTTTGTGTATGCATAACACAACACGTCCGTTTTTGGACATATCGGTACCGTTCCAACGCTATTTAGGGTTTTTGCATGCGCCGAACATTTTGCGGTTTGATATTTTCGAGTTTCTATAACTACAACTATAACCGTAACCGTGAGCGCCCTGTGTTGACATTCTTTAACAAACTGTGCAACATCACATGCTGCATGCTGTATACTGCAAGTGTTTCACTTGTGGGTATCGTGTACATTCTGCGCCAGGCAGATTGTAAGTACTATAATAAAGTCACTTCGCACGTTTAACTGTACCAACGAATACTGTACAACTGGGCGTGCATTACTGTATTTTCTAACTGTATGAATAATGTAGTGTGTAGTGTAACTGTAGCAGTAATGTGGCGCTTAAGCAATGTCTATATGTGTTTTATGCTGTTTAATGTCGTATTGTGTGTACTTCGTATCATGTACTGTTATGTTTTGTATAATGTGTGTTGTAATGTGTTTACTCTATGTGTATTTATTGTGTATTAGTACAGCGTATAAATGTGTTTACGCATATTATTGTATCAACTATAAATGTGCATTTCCTGTGTGTTGTATCTGTGTCTTAAGTGTGTTTTATATCTGTCATAAATGTGTTTTATATATGTATCATATGTGTTTACTTTATGTGTTTATGTATGTGCTAATGTATGTAATATATGTGTTGCTAGTTTTTTTTCCGTGTATGTGCTCATATGTGTTGTATATGTACCTTTGTCAAGCAAACATCCTATGTAACCATCTGCCCTTGTATGGCCATGTCAATACTTTCAAGATCTCTGTAGGCTCCCGGTGCGGCTCCAGGGAGCTGTTGCTTCTAAATAGGGGAGGGCGCGGGACACATGCCTGTTTGCCTATGTCATACGTCAGGCGTCCCCGTCCTCCGTCACCTGTCACCTGTGTTGACATTCACAGAATCTCGAGCGCATACCTCCGAATAACTATATTTGCACTCGATCGGTTTACCGGAACGCGCGCTAGAGCTGCAGATGTTGGCAAAAATTCTTTATGACCACCCTGTACTTAATTACATATTATGATAGTCATTATAAAAAGTAGTCATAATGAAACAGTCATTGTTAAAATATTTTATTATGAAAATAAAAAAGTATATAATGATTTTAATAGATCCAGCTAGTGTAATTTTACAAAAATAATTAATATTTTTATTACATATGATAGTCTTTATAAATTGAAAATTTTTAAAATAGTCATTATGACAAGAGAAAAGCCTGTAATGATTTTGATGGTTCTAACTTGTGTAATTTCACAAAAATATTTAATATTTTTAATTAGGTGTTATAATAATCATTATGAAAAAAGATTAATAATGAACTAATCATTATTAAAGTAATAAATATGAAAAGAAAAAGTACAGAATGATTTTAATGGATCCGGGTAGTGTAGTTTTACAAAAATATTTAATATTTTCAATTAGATGTTATGATAGTCATTATGAAGAGAAAAAAGTATAGTATGATTTTAATGGAAGCATCTGCGGTAATTTAACAAAAATATTTAATATTTTTAATTATACATAGTCATTATTAAAAAATAGTCGCTAGGAAATATCCATATTGAAATAATCATTATTAAAATGTTCATTATGAAAAGGAAAAAAGTATATAATGATTTAATGTATCCAGCTAGGGTAATTTCACAAAAATATTTAATATTTTTATCCAGATATTGCGATAGTCAATATGAAAAACTATTATGAAAAAGTCAGTAATAAAATAGTCATTATGAAAAGAAAAAAGAACATAATGACTTTATTGGCTCTCGCTAGTGTAAGTTTTCAAAAAAATATTTATTATTTCTAATTAGGTCTATCATGAATTAAATGCATTTGCATTGAAATCAATCAGATAAAAAATATAAAACAAATACAGGGTGTTCATAAAGTCCCGGACCCATTTTAATGTTTAATAACTCACAAAATAATAAAGATAGATTAAAATTAATAACATAAATGGTTAGATAGACTCAAAAAACTTCATGACCCTTGTCAATGAACTTCCACGTGTGCCCCCTTTGTCGCAAGAAGAATATCAAGCCGATATTCAATTTCACGCCAGGTACCGGCAAGCATGTAGGCATCCACAGAGGCTATTGCGGTTGTCATTCTGGCTTTTGGGTCATTAATGTTCGACGCTCTCGTCCTGTAAACGTTGTTCTTTACAAATCCCCAAAGGAAAAAGTCCAGGGGCGTTATATCGGATGATCTGGGTGGCCAAGGAATTGGACCTCCTCGCCCAATCCATCTTCCCGTAAAATGGTCATTCAAAGAACTACGAACGATGGTACCCCAAGGAGGTGATGCACCATCTTGTTGCAAAAAGACTTGTGGCTGAAGCTCTTCTAGTTGTAGAAATACGAAGTTTTCCAACATGTCTAAGTATACGACTGATGAGACCTTCTTTTCTGTAAAAAAGAAAGACCCAATGACTCGGTCGTGCATTAGTCCACACCACACATTAACCTTTGGGTAATCCCTTTGGGCCTCACGGTATTCATGGGGGTGTTCAGATCCCCATATTCGCACATTATGGCGATTAGCAATGCCAGAAAGATGAAAGGATGCTTCGTCGGAGAACATCATGCGCTTCAGAAATTCAACATCATCTTCTATCCTCCTTAGCATATTTGTTGCAAAGGCCATCCTCCTAGGCCTATAATAATAGGCAATAATTGCCAAAAACAAAAGAGAGAAAAATGCGATTAATAAGCAAATGATATTTAGAAAAGTACAGATATTTAGTCCGGAAAAGGAAATTTTCTGAAATGAACCACACGCGCAGATGATTTTTACAAAAGTAAAAATATTCGAACCTGAAAAGGAAAATATATAAGTTATTCCATCCATAAATGCCATAAGTTTGTTTATATCTTCATTATTTTATGAGTTATTAAACATCAAAATGGGTCCGGGACTTTATAAACACCCTGTATTATTATGAACTGCATTTATTGTTTCTAAATTGCTTTATATGTTCATTAATGACATACAGATTAAATTTGGAGTTACACTTCAGGCGTAGAACACGTGCTCGAAATTTGGCGGCTCATTTTCCCATAATGCATGGAGCGTGTATCCACACACATCTTCTTCATTGTATAATGGCAGACTTTCTGAATTTTCTAAATTTCTAAGTTTTACATTAGAAAATTTCTAAATTTACATTTTAAGTAATTAAGGGGTTGGAAGTCGCTCCATATCCGTAACAAGTGAAAAACAAGATTATTGCAAAATTTAGTAGAGAAAAACCGCATATTGTAGACTTTATTAAAGAAGTTATTCCGATTCTGGCATCAAAAAACACTGAACTGTGACCATGATCTCAGATATGAAAATTTTCCAGAAAAGTGCTGTGAAAAATAAAGCTACTCCAAGAACCTAATCCTAATTCAAGCAAAAATGTTCAATTCTTTCGATGAAAAATGAAGCTGCTCCTAGAATCCTTATCCTAATTCGAAGAAAAATGCTAAATTCTTTTCTATGATGTAAAAAAGAAACATTGTATAGTTAAGGCGAAAGATAACTATGCGACAAACTGTTTGGTTTCATAAATTCAGAACTCGTGCAAATCTGCATGAAATTAAGATAACAGTGGAAAAGTAAGCATTGCTACAGGAAGATTCCCGAAAGCATTTTTAGCCGCAACCCATGTAACATAAACTAAACTAGACTTGAAGGAGGTCACAAACCTTTAACAGCCTCGACATATTGTCGTTTTTAGATAACGTAGACTGTCACTACACGTGCCCATGCAAGACAATCAAAAGCTATCAGTCGTCGGTGTGGGTAAAATTCCTCATAGATTTCTTCAGCATCAATTATTCGGCTTCGGAACCCAAAGAACTCACTTTATTTGAAAACATTTTTAATTAACTCAGTTTCACCTACTCCATTTTCTGGATAACTTATCTTGGCGAATCAAAATAAGCTGATCCTTTCCAACCAATCGCAATTTACTTTTCACATACAATTTTAATAATTTGTACTAATAGTCCAGCTGTTAATCACTGACATATATATTTCTGCTTCCAAAAACGTTTTAATTGATACAAATATTCATGTTCTGACATTTTTAATTGAAAAAAAAACCCAGTTTTGTAGAAATGACAAAATGAAGTTTGGAAGATTGATTCGAACTGATTTATCTCGTGAAAAGCAAATTATACATAAAACGTAAGTATACAACAACAACAGAAGAGCCGTTTAATTAACTATGCAAAGCATTCCAATAAAATTAGAAAGCCACTCAAAAGACAGTAGTAAAGCTAATAAAAATACGTTTTTAAGGGATGAGATCGATTTATCTTTTTGCACATTTTGCAACAGCAATGTTTCCAAAATTGCATTTCAGTTTATTAATATTTTCATAATTTCAGAAAATGCAAAACTCTCAAATTAGCTGATTGCATAGGAGTTTTCTTATTCTTCTCCATGTGTGACATGAACAGAAGCCAGTTCTATTAAAAGGTCTTCCACTAAAGCATCCACTAAAGCAAATAGTGCTTTGCCATAAGCTGTTAAACAAACAAACAGAAAATGCAAAGCACTGAGAAGTTTCGATCATAATTTGTTGTGGTATGGTCTGAAATTTTATATTTCATAAAAACTTGATCCAGCAAATTAATAAATATATCTCGGGAAATTACAGATATTACTACGCTCGGCCATACTTTAGGCCCTTGCTTGGCTTCGCAGATTTAATTAATATTTAGGAGCCAACTACTTAGAATCCTGATAGCTTCGGCTATACCTTTCAGTTAGCTTTAGTCAAGCTTAGTTAGTTTAATTTCATAATTATTTAAGTTCAAGCCCAAGTGGAGGCTTTGCTGTATACTCCGAGTTAGGAGTTGATTGTATTTATTTTAAGAAATAGAGCAGTTAACTCTTCTTAAGTCTTACGTGTTTGTTCAAACACTTAAACTATTATTTCCTTGTTAGTGTTTGTGGGGTTTAAACATTGAATTAAATAAGTGAAACCCCACAAGCACACATAATTAAAATTTAGCGAAGACATCTTCGCACTGGTACACTTGTTTATATGTATTAGTAACTTAATTTTTGGATAACAGTATTAGGCATATACTAATTTCAAAATGCGTACAGAGCGTTAAATTGTCGAAGTAATAAACATAAAACAGAAAGATTTGTTTCTGGACTTTAGAGAAATTATTTTTAGAATAGAAATTAACTACAGAGTCAGCATAAAACACATACACGTTGAGAATACATTCTACCAATATATCTTATTGAATGACATAGCAGATGCATATAGGTACACATTGCAGTGGGAGAAGCAAACTGCATCTGAAAATCGATTTTTCTGTGCGTTATGAATTAACCAAATGATTTAGAGTTAGCTATTGCTAAATCTTTGTATTCTGGTCACCACGCAGTCCAATGGGAAAAATTAAATGATAGATTTTATGCAAACCCCTGCTGATAGCACTTTGAACATATTTTCAGGAAGTAATTTGAAATTTCTCTTTATCGTACGCTGTCTATGTCCCCCTTTTCATTCTTTCTCTAGAATTGTGTATGGACTGAGACTTTACTGTTCTAATTTTCAGAATGCAACAAAATTCTTAACTTGAGTTAAAAGCTATTTTTGATAATACTATAAAGATTATAATATCAATTTTCGAATTCTGTTTACTCTTTTTAAAAGCAGTTTTTCAATCACAGAATTATGTATCTGCAAACATCCATGCCTTCTCCGGGACCTGGGCCTTTCGAATTATTTTATTATGACAAAGCTAGCGAAGGCTATTTGCCTAAGGGGAGGGATGTCTTCTTGGATGACTTTCTAAGGGAAACTTACTCATATACACGTTACACACTGGTACGACAGTCAAAGCCACTAACAACCATGCCAGTCTGGGCGGTATCACATGATATTATTTCTTGAAAACTATATATAATTTTTTTTGACAAAAACTAAGCAAAGAATTTCTTTTATTTATTCATCTAAGTATAATTTCATCAACGCATTTCCGTTTTATTTAAAATAAAATAATGAACTGTATATCTATTTATTGATTTACGTAAGCCGTAAAAAGTGATTTATAATTTTATCTTAATTTTCCCCGGTTAAATATTGGAAATTAATTAATTAAACTACTCTTAATTTTTTTTAAATAAAATAAAATCAACCTACTTCTAATCAAGTTTAGTTAAAGCAATTAATTATTTCTTCCTTGATTTCAAATAAAAATTTCTGGGTAAATAACATTAGTGTATTGTAAAAGAATAATAAAACATCTTTTTATATCGTTTCAAGTAAAAAAAATGGTAAAAATACGAAACAGAGGTTTACTTATCATGTATGGAACTCAGGTTAATTCGAATAATTGAAGATTCGGTTAACGGGAGTGTGAATAGTTACAGTTACATTTGCGAAAATTATATAAAAACCTAAGCGCAATTCTCAGATTGTGTTGAAAAATAGTGATCTTCACCTTTAAACTGTGGCATACTAAGCAAAAATATATTCCGGAGCTGAGTTTAATAAAATCTGCTTTAAAAGCAAAAGATCCTTTAAGTTATTTAAAAATGTCTTCGTAAATAGGAAAGGTGGATATATTCAAATGTAGGAAAAGAAAATATTTTGTATGCTGTTCAAGTCTGATAATCTTAATGCTATGTAATCCTATTTCTCACTAGATAGAGTGATATCGTCTTCATCTGATGTCCTAAATACTTCTCATACGAGCTGAGAACAATTTTATTCGTTATCAGATGTAATTTTATTCCTAGCCTGCCAAAAGACAGGACCGAGCAAGTGAG
>KK120658.1:18404-35877 GCA_000611955.2 Stegodyphus mimosarum | reverse complement strand
AGGTTCTTTAAGTTAAAAAGAAAAAAAAGAGAAAAAAAAAAGAATTTTTGCTTTGTAATTAAAACGCCATCAAGGGCGATAAAAACTGGCGACGAAGAAACACATTTGGCGAATAAATTGGCGCCAACTTTTTATATTTTGGTAAACCTAGTTTTCTTACGAGAAATTTGGTTTCGGTTTGATGCCGTTCTGTTGCGATTTCGGGATTTAATCTCAAATACTGCACTTATTTTATTTTATTTTCTTTTTTTGTAGAAAAATATAAAGTTGCCTAATATCGTTACTTCTTTCGCAGCAATAATTTTGCTTTCGGTTTTCTAAGAATCGTAACAGCGTTAATATGTTAACTGATTTTTGTTTCGTTTTGCTCTACTTCGTTGTACGCAGCTATATAAATTCCGCGAAATATTTTTCAAATTTACAACAAAACAATTAAGAAAACTAATATCAAATTCTACTGTATTTATATATTATTTATTAGCCCCTTGCGAGTCTAGTAACATGAAATAATTATTATAAAAAAAGAAGGTAATTTAAAATAACGAATCAATTCAACTAGTATAATTTCATTAAAATATTTAAGGCTTTAGTTAGCTATTTTATGAATTAAATTTATTTTTATTCAAATCAGTCAGATTAAAAAGTTTAAAAAATATTTTTAAGAATATTTTTATGTTTTTATTGCTTTTAAATCGCTTATTCTGTTAGATTAAATTTCAAAGGTAAATGGCGTATGCTTGCCGAATGGCAACACACTTGTATGTAGAAGGCCAAAGTAATTAATTTGTGATAGTGGCAACACGTTGCTTTTCATTCGCTGAGTTTATGAGTAAAAAATTCTTAAATTCACACGAAATACGAAATATATAAGAAAACATATTTGAAATGCAAACTTCGGGCTTCAGGGTGACCGTGTTCTTAAGGTGTATTATAGGATTTAAAATTTAATGGCTCTAATACCTTTCATTTTTCCACAATGGAAGGAATATACATACATATGCAAGGTTATTCAAAACTGGGGGAACAAACTTTTAGGAGGGATAGGGTACACCTAGACGATTACATTTGGTTTGGTTTATTTGATTATGGTAAAGCACTCAAGGGCTATCTGCTAAGGGGACGAATGTCTTCGTGGAGGACTTTCTAAGGGTGGCTCGTATACACGTTACACGTGGGGAAACCACGATAATGTCCATGCAGCCAGCTCATTCACAGGGATTATAACTCTAGACCGAACTACTACTGTTCAGCGAGTTTACCGCTTGGCCATTGGTTGGCCGCCTAGACCACTAACAGTCCCATAGTAGTTCAGTCTGTGATACAATACTAACGAGGTAGGGGCTTGTTAGCGGCTGCGCAGAAAAACCGTCGACAGCCATCTGAAGAGGTGTTTGGATGGAAAACGTGAATGCTTCGCGATCTCAAATTGGGTTTTAAAGACCATAAAAATAAGTCCTAAGTTTCCTGATGATGAAGGTCCTCGACATTTCGCAACGCGGTGCAAAGCATGGAATCTCGTACATTTTGAAATGCACTCAGCGTCTGCAAATGGCGCATCTCCGTGGCTAGCGAAAGTCCGACATTTGCTAGGCGTATTTCAAAACGTCCGAGATCCTCTGCTGTGCCCATTTTTGGACAGTGCCCATTTTGGATTGGGCCCAGCTTTGGACTGGTCATTCCATGCTGTACCGATTTTTGGAATGGTCCATGGTGCCATTCCAAAATTCAGACGTTGTTGCCCGAAACTTCGGGCAACTTTATTAGCAAGATAGTCATCACTTATTTTTATTTATTATCAGGAGATTCATGACTTATTTTTATTTATTATCAGGATAATCATGACTTATTTTTATTTATTAACAGGATAACATGACTTATTTTTATTTATTATCAGGAGAGTCATGATTATTTTTATTTATTATCAGGAGAGTCATGACTTAGTTTTATTTATTATGGAGAATCATGACTTATTTTCATTTATTATCAGGAAAGTCATGACTTATAGTCATGACTTATTTTTATTTATTATCAGGAGAGTGATGACTCATTTTTATTCATTATCAGGAAAGTCATGACTTATTTTTATTTATTATCAGGAGAGTCATGGTTTATTTTTATTTATTATCAAGAGAGTGGTGACTTATTTTTATTTATTATCAGGAGTCATGACGTATTATGATTCCGAGAAGGTTTTTGATTGCCAATTCATAATCACAATATATTTATATTTTTTTATCCTAATACCTCTGCAAGTAGCTGTCGCATTTTTCCTGCGACAGCTCCTAACTCATTAGGACTGCATTTCCGACCCTGCATTGGTGTGGGATACCGAGTCGTCCAGGTATAACCTACCATTCTAAAAGTCTGTTTCTCTAGTTTTGAATACCCTGTATACATACACACATACGTACATTCATAATCATTTATAAATGCACACATATGTATAGATTCGTCATTATTTAATAATAGGTGTTCTACTACGACAAAGCAAACTAAGTCCAATGAAGAGATGCTTCCTGGAGGACTTTCTAACTGAAACTGGCTCGTTTTTATATAAAATGCAGAGAAACCCTCGCATACTTGTAATAAATATGCAGGTCACTCTGAAATTTTTCATATACGCACGGACAGAAAAAAAATAGCGATTAGATTTGAAAATATGAACTATTTTAGACCAGCAGACGATTTTTTATAGGCCAGTTGAAAGTACTTTAGAATAAAATTTAGGCAAAAGGAATTATGGAGCTGACGCGAAAACATTATCGCGCTATGATTTTCTATGATTTTTAAGAGAGATTAAATTAAGAAGAATGTCTGCAATTAGCATTTGGAAATAAAGGTCCATCTCGTGCTACTGTATTCAGATGTTTTGCAGAATTTCACAGAGGACGCAACTCTTCGGGATAAAGAATACACACGAAGAACCTGACATTATTCTCTCATGCGGAAAATGTTAATCGATGATAATCGCTGCACCTACCAAATGATACAGAAGAAACTTAGCACTGGATCACCAGGCCATACATAAAATTATTCGTGAAAAACGGCATGTTAAAAGCTAGCTTGTTATTGGGTTCCCCATAATTTAACTAAGCACCAAAACGAAGATCAGTAAAGAAATCTTTAAATTCTTGTGGACTTTCTTCTGAAAAGCACTATAGCTCGTATATAGGTAAGCCCCATTACGCGTTTCGTCAAAAGACAATAATTGAGGCAAAAGCAAAAAAAAATTTTTAACAAATAATAATAGATAATAATCTACTTAATACCGTAGGTCTTAATTCTTATCGTTTCTTTTCCCGATGCGGCTGCCATAAAATTTTAAAACAAATAAAAGTACTACAGAGTAACCTTTAAAAAACTTGGTGAAGCTAATGTACAAATAAACAAAAGAAGCCAATTAGGCATGAGTCAAAAATTACATAATTTTAAGGGAGATCCCAATGACCTAGATAAATTAGACTTAGTTAACCAAAAAAGCGAAATAAAACACAATAAAATACACGTGTCTTGTTAAGACCAATTGCAAGACAAAGCAAAAGAAATGAACATACCTGTACCGAAGGCAGCAGCTTAAAATTTAAATGCGTAAAAAAAAAATTGAAAAATGGTTGCTAGAAAAAGAATTCTAAAACGGGAGCAAACCAGAAAAGCAATTAGAAAAAAATGCATTATTACATCTATATAAATATAATCCTACATATAGAACAAATTAACTATATTTATACATAATTCATGCTCATTAAAAGTAACTATTTCAAGTTAAAATACAATAACTCTTACAGTAATATTTAATTATAACTTTGCATATTCCACAAAGTGAAACATATATAATGATTAACAATTTTGAAATGGAAATCATTAAATATATGCTTGTTGAAAAATGGCAAGTAATATTAAGTAGTATAAATAAAACATCTGCTCAAAAATTTATATGGCATAAACTTTACAAGCATATTTATAATTTAATTTTTCTTGCTTTTAAAGAAGCAAAATCATCAATATTTTTTTCAAAATCTATTTGGTTATTTAACTCATGTTCTACAGAGAGAATAGCCATGTTTGAACGTTTTTTTTTTTGGCCTAGTAAAGATCTCATAGAGTTCTTTATTATTTTTTAAGTTTGCTAAAGCTTCTTTCTCCACTAGCTACAGTAACTGGCGACGTTAAAAAATTCTTAACACTTCTTCCAAATTCCGGTAGGACTGAACTAAATAATAATCCAAGAATTATTTTTAAAAGTTCTAAGCTTGTAGCTGATTTTGTGCCCGGAATTATTGAAACAGCATGGTTTTTAAAACTAGATATTTCTGACTGAATTTCTCCAGCGTTCATATCATTCGGATATTTTAGTGCTAAGTCAAAAGCCGCTGCTTTTAAATTACTAAAATCTAATGACACTAATTGTTCAACTGATAGAAACTGAAAATCAGAAGAGATTTCATAGTTTTTCTTTCTATTTTTTTTAGCTGGATTGTTTCTGACATAAAATTCTTTTAATATTCACTTCAGTATTCCGAAATTAAGTTAAAAAGTTTTAAAAATAAATTTCTGAACTTTTGATCGAATAGCTAATTTGGCGCCTCTTCTACTTGTTCACCTGAGGCAAGTGCATCACCTGCCTCACCCTCGTCCCGGCCATGGTCATAGATTTAAATCAAATTTTAACAGGACATGGTTGTTTTTCCTGCGTACTTTCAAAAGATTTAATCTTCAGAACTCCGAACCCTGCGGGAGCACCAATGAAATTAGAAGTGTTAAACAGTTCGTAGAGACTTACCCACTTTTAAACGATATAAATAAAGATTTTATCATAAATGGGACTTGGAATAGATTTATCAAATTTTGACAGGAGCCACTCTATAAGGCGACTTGTGGTCAGGTATATGGGCTGCTTCCCACAAACAATATTTGAATATATTGTGAGTTAGATAAAGAAGCTATTTAATAATTTTACAAATAAGATAAAAATCTTAGGAGTATAATATTTCATATAGAGTTACTTCTGTTGGCAACACTCGACATGGTCGAGCCTCTGAAGAATAACATCTGGACTTGGGTTCGATGTTTGGCGAATTTTCGGCTGGAGGAGGTTTTGTCAATAGCCTCCAGTACTGTGAATATGAAACTTTCTGCAAAAGGATCCCCATGAAGGCATCCCTTTCTTTAGGCAGAATACCATAATGTGTAGAGACATTAGGTTATTTCGAAGCAGGAGACATGAAAAATGAGCAACGCCTTCGCCGGGAATCGAACCACTAACCTCTCGGTTACGCGTCGAGCATGCAGACCACTACACCACGAAGGCATGCGAAGAAGGCGGAAGAAATACCTCATATACTCCCCCCTTTTAAAGGGCGACTGGGGTTTTGGGAACCCAGTCGCCAAATCGCGGTGGTGGAGAATCATCATCCACCACCTTTTTTAGTTCGGGCGCCAGTGTAGAGACATTAGGTTATTTCGAAGTAGGAGACATGAAAAATGAGCAAGTCCTTCGCCGGGAATCGAACCACGGACCTCTCGGTTACACGTCGAGTATGCAGACCACTACACCCCGAAGGCATGCGAAGAAGGCGGGAGAAATACCTTATAAATGTGCAAAATCTAGTAAACTCAAACCCCATATGTGAAGCAGGTTTTCCTTAGAACACCCTTCACTCAGTATTTTTCTTTTGGGCAGATATCTTTTTGCGGGCTTAGGACAGGTGACAGGTGACAGGTGAAAGCAGGTCCGGACACCCGGACGGCATACATAGACTAATCGGGTATCGCCCGGATCCGCAATATCTGAAGCAATATCCCGAAATCGAGACATTACATGGCCATACAAGGGCAAAGTATTAAATTATTCTGTGCTTGATATATTATACTTTCTAAAACACAAAAACTTTAAGCTATAACACATATACAATATTCACTGCTACATTGAATAATATATTCTAAAAGTTCACTGTCGTATAAATTTTTTTGTTCTCTGAAAACATATCAGAAATAATTTTGTAATTAAATATTTTTTCAGTTACAATGCATTTAACACATTGCTACACATGCTCGTTGTCACACTCAATACACGATACATTTTATAATATGCGCTACATTGATTAATGCGCGGAACTTAAGGCACATCTATAAAACACAACGGGCTTAGGACAGTAAGACATTCACTTATAATGCTTTTTAAACGAAGATAAATTAACTGTACACATTTTAAATAAAATACACACTGAGAGCCTTAAACCAGAAGAAAAAACTCTTGAAACAAGAGTAAAGGATGAGTTACACTCATTTCAGACAGGATGCGAGGTAAGAAATTAATGACATTTAATTTAATCATATGATAAAAAATGTTCATTTACATTTATCTTCATACACAGATAAAAATAAATGTAACTTCTAGTAAACAGAATTAAACGTAAGAAAAATTATTACACTTTCACAATAAATTTATAAGACACTAAAGCTTCTTTTTCAGCTTCCGAGAGTCGCTATCGTAAATCAAGAATTGTAAAAGAAGTATATTTACATCTAATGTAGTTCTATTGCTTAAAGAAACAGAACACACAAATCAAAATTAAATTATATTTCAGCGCTGAAATTAAAGCGATGAATAATTAATACTGACACCAATGAGTTTTCTCATTATCGTTTTTTCAGAGATTATGATCTTGGACGCTGCATGTTAACTTTTTTTGTTCCTCTAAAAAAATTAACTCGTGTATATAGAAATAAATAAATAAATAACTTCATTAACTGTTTAAATAACTGATATTACTCAAATTATATGTGATTATCTCGGAATAAAAGAATAAAATGAAATTTGAAAAGCATTTGCTATATTTATCATCTAAAAATCACTCCATTGGCATGCTTGGCGATCTTTCTTGAACTATCGGAGGTGTTACCAACTTGGCAGCATTTTCGCTCATTTGGCGATTTTTCGTTGTCTGCTGGACGTATACGTAGCTCATTACGTTCAGTAACCTGCGACTAGAGCGGTTGTTACGGGATACAGCAGAGTAACCGCTTCCAATGGTGGTGGTGTTTATAATAACGTGGATGTCTGGGTTAAGCCTAATCTCATGTCGCGGAGAAAACAATCAAACCCGAAGCCAGCGAAAAGTAAGTTAAATATAAAAATTCCTCTTTCGGGATTTTCATTTTATCATTTTTTTCCCTCTGCGTTCAGCGCTTATCCTTGAACTACAGTTTCGCGCCAAGTGAGCGGTAGCACTGCACTGTGTTTATGTACTTCTTGGTTCAGTTTGCGTTTCCCTTTTAGTTTTTGCAGCAAGTATTTCATTCAGTTTCTTACTTTACAAGAAAAATATTTAAAAAAAAATGAAAGGTTTCACATTTTAAATTACGTCCAAAGGCGACTTTTTTTTTAACATTTTGTGAGTTACCTTTATTTATAAAATATCATGCTCTTCGCATTTATAACCGTAAAATTCCATTCAAGAGAAATATAGCAAAAGAATTTTAAATTCAGTATATCTTTAGAATTTCCGATGCACAATCTCACGCGTTGGAGATAAAAATGTTTTTTTCTGTAAAACGCTGCCATTGCCCGCTTTGAAATCTTTGAGTTTGTTCATCAAAAATTCGTTTAAGTTTTACAAAATATGAAATCGTTAATAAAACAAATTCCAAATTTCAAACTTGGGCTTCCAGATGCCTAAATCCGCAGTAGGATTACAGCATTCAAAATTCGATGGCTTTAAATACCGTCGTTTTATCACAATGCGAGAAACATTATTACATTTATGCACATTCTTCATTATTTAATTTCTTTAAATATAATACAGGGCTGCAACATTTTTTGGCAACAGTTTGAAAAGCAATACAGACTTTGAATGTTTCCGACGCAAAATCGCAAAACGAAAAAGATAGTCCTTCAGGGACAAAGTCCCTTTGGACTAAAAAATAAAATCTGAAAGGTTTCACATTTTAAATTACGTCCAAAGGCGAGTTTTTTTTTTATTTTATGAGTTACCTTTATTTATTAAATATCATGTTCTTCGCATATATAACCATAAAATTCAATTCAAGAGAAATATCGCAAAAGAATTTTAAATTCAGTATATCTTTAGAATTTCCGATACACAATCTCACGCGCTGGAGATAAAAATGTTTTTTCTGTACAACGTTGCCATTGCTCGGTTGGAAATCCTTGAGTTTGTTACTGAAAAATTCGTTAATGTTTTACAAAATATGAAATCAGTAATAGAACAAATTTCAGTTTCAAATTTGGGATTCCAGATGCCCATATTCGCAGTAGGATTACGTCATTCAAAATTGGATGGCTCTAGGTACCGTTGTTTTATCACAATGCGAGAAACATACATACGTTTATGCAGATTCTTCATTTCTTTAAATATAATACAGGGGGATAATATTTCGTGGCAACAATTTGAAAAGTGAAACGGACATTCTGAGTGATTAAACGCAAAATCGCAAAACAAAAACAATACTCCTTAAGCAACAAAGCCCCTTTAGACTAAAAACAAAACAAAAATAAATAAATAAATAAATAAATAAAAATAAATAAATAAATTTTAAAAAATCTGAAAGGTTTCGGAATTTAAATTACATCCGAAAGGGGCGTTTTTAACGTTTTGTGTGTTACCTTTATTTATTAAATATGACGTTCTTCACTTAAACCATAAAATTCATTCAACAGCAATATCGCAAAAGAATTTTAAAAGACTCTGTCTTTAGAATTTCTGACACACAGTTCCGCGGGCTTTAGATAAAAAGGTTTTTTTTTCCCGTAGAGTGTTGCCATGGCTCGCTTTTAAATCATTTGATTTTGTTCATCAAAAATTCGTTAAAGTTTTACAAAATATGAAAGAGATAATAAAACAAATTCCAAATTCGGCCTTCTTGATGCGCATATTCGGGTGGAAACTTACATTATTCAAAATTGGATGGCTCTAGGTACCATTGCTTTATCACACTTGGAGAAATATGCATACATTTAAGCAGATTCTACATTATTTAATTTCTTTAAATATAATACAGGGCTTCAGTATTTTGTGGCAATAGTTTGAAAAGTGATTCAGACTTTTAATGTTTGACGGAAAATCTCAAAACGAAAACAGTAGTTCTTCAGGGACAAAGCTTCTTTGTACTAGAACTGTTTATTTTCCTTTTCCCTCCCCCACCAAAGTACCGCTTTTGGAATAATATTATTTTACGAAATCTTAACAGGGATTTTCATTGCGAAATAGAAAACGAAGAGAATTGTTTTCCTAACTAAAACTCTGCTTCAATTTTTGGCGAAAATAAGTATTTCAAATATATCAGTGACGTAATAATTTAAAGCGCTTACAGGTCTCTTTTAAAATTTAACATAATCATCGTTTCTGAAAAAAGTGTTTTACATTTTTAACATTAATTAATAAGGTTAATTTAGAGACATTATTTTTATTCAAAATTACAGCAAACTGTTTTTCCGATTCATGTATACAAGCCGTTCCAAAAGACATACAAACTTTATAAAGTTCTTAAACTTCGAATTTTGTTTTATATTCTGCACTTTTGATTTTAATTAAATTTATTTACAAACTAGCATTTTAAATTTTTTTTTAAATATATTTTTTTAAATTCATTATTGACCATTTCAGTCACATAAAAACCTTTTATACCATTACACGTATGTGTAATATGTTAATTAAATCATGAAAAACATGTATGTATATTTGTTCCTCGTATTATAAGGTATTTCTCCCGCCTTCTTCGCATGCCTTTGTGGTGTAGTGGTGAGCATGCTCGACGCGTACCCGAGCGGTCCGTGGTTCGATTCCCGCCGAAGGCGTTGCTTATTTTTCATGACTCCTGCTGCTAAATAACCTAATGTCTCTACAACTGGCGCCCGAACTAAAAAAGGTGGGGAATGATGATTCTCCATCACTTAGATTTGGCGATTGGGTCCCCTAAACCCAGTCTCCCTTTAAAAGGGGGAGTATATAAGGTATTTCTCCTGCATGCTTCGCATGCCTTCGTGGTGTAGTGGTCAGTACGCTCAACTCGTAACCGAGAGGTCCGTGGTTCGATTTCCGGGGAAGGCGTTGCTTATTTTTCATGACTCTTGTTGCTAAATAACTTAATGTCTCTACAGTATTATCAAAACACGGCGGCAGTACAGCCACCAAATTTGTCCTTCACCCAAACATGTGCAGGTCAAATCCTGAATTTTGAACTTCGAATTTTTGTTTGTTTATTTATTTCATATTGTGTGAATTTTATAATTTTTTTAATTAACAAACGCAATCATTCAAAAGTAAAGTGTTGCCACTCAGCAAAGGGTAAAATACTTTTTTCTCTTTAAAATTTAATGACGAAACTCGGGGATTTACAAAGAATGTGTCATCACTACCCAAAATAAAATATTTTTTATCTTCTACACGCCGGTATATCGTGATTGATCAAAGCATAAGATATTTTTTTTTTTTTTTTTTTGTCAAATTTAATCTGATGGTTATTGATTAACGACATAAGCGGTTTAAAAACAATTAACGCAGTTTTTCTTTTCCGTTATCATTAATTCCAAACTGCATCTCTAAATTACACTAGCTGGATTCATTAAAATCATTATATTTATTCTTTGTTATAATGACTACTTTAAAAGCAACTGGTATATGTACACAAGCGGATAGTACACAAGTGTCTTCTATATGTACGCTACCTTCAAAGGAAGTTTTGTAATAGCGCAAAAATTTCGGATATCATATTTCAAAAGAAATAGACATTTTAATCGTTTGCGAACCCATTTGGACTATTTTTTGCATGATGTCTGTACTTGTGGACAGTGTAAAGGACTTTATTTCAAAACGAATTGTCAAATGGATGTTTTCGTGATATCTGTACGCGCATGCGTACATATGTATCTCGCATAACTCTAAAACGATTAGCCATAGAACGTCGAAATTTTGTGTACGGGACTGTTATAACATCTAGTTGTGCTCCTCCCTTTTTTATTGCAATCGGCAGTACCAAAAGTATGTAAATAATTTTAATCTCTTTGCATGAAATAATTATTATAAAAAAATATATATAAAATATTTTTAAAAATCTGAAAGTTTTCAGATTATTAATGTGGGTGGGGGTTGAAGATGATATCCTTCGCTAATTAATACTTCCACAGTTTTTCCACGCTATAGAAACATTTAATGATATAAAGAAAAAGCTATACAGATTGAATTAGATAACAGTGCCTTAGTGCCTTCTCGCGCTTGTTGGATACAATACAAACACAGTTCTGCATCAGTTTTGTTATTTTATATAGCTGCTCGGTACCTACTCGAGCTCGCTACCATTGTCACCAACTTCGTCTGATATCCTCGTCTCCAAATCGCTCTCCCTGGAGGCGCACAGGTGATGCCCTCTGGCGGCTATAGAACTTAGGAATTCTACATTAATATTAAAAAAAGTTAACGTTAAAAAAAACCCAAAGGGGCTTTTTTTTAACGTTTTGTGTGTTACCATTATTATTAAATATCACGTTCTTCGCACTAAATCCTAAAATTCAATTCAACAGTAATATTGTAAAATATTTAAAAAGAGCATATCTTTAGTATTTCGCACTGGAGATAAAAATGTCCCCCCCCTTCCGTACAGTGTTGCCATTGCTTCGTTGGAAATCGTTGAGTTTCTCAATCAAAAATTCGTTAGAGTTTTACAAAATATGAAATAGATAATAATAATAAAAAAAAAATAATAAAAAATCTGAAAGGTTTCAGATTTTAAATTACGTCCAAAGGGACGTTTTTTAAACATTTTCTATGTTACTTTTATTTATTGAATATCATGTTCTTCGCATTTAAACCATAAAATTCAGTTAAAGAACAATATCGCAAAATAATTTCAAACTGAGCATATCTTTAGAATTTCCTACACACAGTCTCACGCGCTGCAGATAAAAATGTTTTTTTTTTTTTTTTCTGTACAGCGTTGCCATGACCCGCTTTGAAATCCTCCAGTTTGTGAATCAGAAATTCGTTAAAGTTTTACAAAATATGAAATCGTTAATAAAACAAATTCCACATTTCAAATTTGGGCTTCCGGATGCCTATATTCGCGGCAGGATGACGACATTCAAAATTCGATGGCTTTAGGTACCGTTGTTTTATCACAATGCTAGAAACATACATACATTTATGCACATTCTTCATTATTTAATTTCTTTAAATATAATACAGGGCTGCAATATTTTGTGGCAACAGTTTGAAAAGTGATGCAGACTTTTAATGTTTCCGACGCAAAATCGCAAAACGAAAACAATAGTCCTTCAGAGACAAAGCCCCTTTGGACTAATTAAAAAAATAAATTACAGATTTGCGCTTCCGGATGCGCATATTCCAGTGAAGGACTACGTTATTCAAAACTGGATGGCTCTATGTACCGTCATTTTTTTTCACAATGCGAGAAACATACTGTTGCGTGCGTACGGGTTCGTAATAGATAGGATGCACAAGTCCGCTAATAAGTTAATGTAATTTATTCTTATCAATTAAAATATATCAGATTTCTGGAATTTTCCTCAGAGATATTCGTGCAGGTGTTCACAAGATTACGCAGTATAATTAGTAGTTATACTTCAACCAACTAAAAACGTTAAATACAACGCAATGGAAAGCGCATCTAAAGAGAAAGCTAAATCTGATAGCTCAGTTCACGCGCACCTAACCAACTCGCAACAACAGTAACTAAGCAACTGGGTCTCGGACTTTTATAGGTTTCAAGAGATCGCGAGATATTTCTAGTATTTTCTGTATCTCAAAAATTACTGGAAAGCAATAAGAGTGTGGAATTACGGTTACAGCTAACAAAGTGGTCAATTTTATTTATTTAATTTCAGTGCAAATTACGGAGATATCCATTTATTCAATGTTAAATGCAAGTGCCCCTGTATTCTCACTTTTCCGGCATAGCTTTCCTTTAAAATTTGTCTCGCGCGGCATTGCGCGGGAAATACAACAATTTTAATTATAATTCTGCTAAAATCAGCTATTTGAATGCAAAATCCGTAACAATACGTATGTTCATGCAGATTCTTCATTATTTTATTTCTTTAAGTATAATTTAAATTTGATGCTCTAATATTTGGTGGCAACAACAGTTTCGGCTTCCCCGTTCCATGGACTTAACCACACTACGGGTCCTTCCTCCCCACAGGACCGGGGTCGGGATTCAACCCCTTTTCCGGAACCTTGGAGAGGTCGGCGCAACGCACCCAGATTTGGGGGGTCACTGATTGTTTATTTGCTATCTACCAGTCGCTCGGGCTAGCCCGTCGCAGAGGGTCATTATTCAGCGTACCCGGGGCGCCACCCCCGGGCTACTAGCACCGCTCTGCTCTAAGACATGCCGGACCCCGTGCCGGCCAATAAGTGACCTTTCCGGAGCCCCCAGAACCACTAGGTTCGTAATTTGTATACCCCCGTGGCCGAAGCTGCCTAGGCACAGATCCTAGCCAGTAGCTTCGCAGAATTCTCTACGTCGACCCCCGGGGGGATTTGGCGGCTACAATTTGAAAAGTGAAATGTCGTTTTTTATTGGACGCAAAATGGCCAAAACGAAATTAATAGCATTTCTGTGCAAATTGCTCCTTTGGTTTAATAATGATTTCAACGACTCGAGCTGGTGTTAATTTCATAAAAATATTTAATATTATTTAGTATTTTCAATTAGATGTATCCTAACTTACAAGCATTTTTATTTAAATCAGTCAGTTTAAACATATTCTTAAGAACTATGTTTATTGATTTTAAATTACTTTGTTTATTGATCAGTAACAGAGAGGTTATTGCCGTCCAACCGGAATTCTTGCTTATCGATGCTGACTGCCGTACCCAAGGGCCCGGGTTCGAATCTAGGAGAATACATGCATGTTTGTAAATGTATAGTATCTGTGCGGCAGGGAGCCCTGTAAATATACGGCAAATCAAAAGCTCTTTCCTGAGGTTTGTGATAAGCGAAGAGGAGTGGGGGGACCCGTCTCTCCTGAGATGCTGTCTCTCAAAATTAGGGGGGGCGGAACTCAGCTAAAGTCGGTCCTTTGCCTATATGGTGCTCAAGGCTCTTGCCAACGACAGGCGCATTTGGCTTCTTGTCAGGATGAATGTCCTGGGATTGTGTTGACTATTGTCACATAAGTGAAACTGGTAGCAACAATATTATTGGAAGATAATTATCGCAGCGTTTTCCCGAATGAAAAGACACTAGCGTGTGGTAAATAAAAAATACTGAAGTTGCAACACGCTAGTTTTTACAGAGTACAAAAAGAGAGTACAAAAAATGTCAAGATTAACTCAAAATACTATCAGGAACATATTTTATCGCCCATTTTTCTGAATGAAATACCATTGCTTTACCCACAGTGCCATCCATCTGTGAGACTCCATCAGGACAAAGCTAGCAGTCACACGTCAAAATCCACTGTAAATTTCTTAAAAGAAATAAACAAAAAACTGGTATCGAGGCCATACCCTTCACTGATATCCCTACTAAATCTCCCGATGTGTCACGTATGGAGTTTTGTGCTTTCGGACTTTTAAAAACTGCATTATCCTAACGTTGTCCCCAAACCCTAACGGGACTCTGGAAAGCTGTTCGGGAGTAATGGGATAGAATAACCTCTTCTGACACTTCAAAAGGCATTATTATCCTGGAAATTGCGGTGTCGAGATATAGTTCAGAATAAGGGATATCAAATAGAACATTTAAAACACAAGAATTTTATGTAATTTAGTTTTGTGAATACAATATACATCGTCTGAAAAATATGCGAACAGCCTCTGTATAACAACAACACACAAAAACAACTATGCAATCAAATGAGTCCAAATATTTTCAGAAATTTACAACAATAATCATTTAGTTCTATTTCAACAAATTGTTATTTGCGTCTTTTGCAATTAAGTAATACAGAATGTAATCTGTAGACTATGTAATTATATTCTTGAAGTTAAGTTTCTTCTTATTTTCATCCTATGTATCAAGACTTTGAGATATAGAATTCGTATACGTGAAACTGTCTTAATATGTATTATCCACACCCACCTTGCAAAACACCTCAAAAAATAAAGCCGGTCAGTTCCATCCTACGTCATCTTTGATTCGGCCAATCACAATGGAATCACGATGCTTCAAACGTTTGTATCAATTTATTGTTACTCTGTTTGGTAACACTATTCAGTCGAATGTAGCGCAGTAATGCTTTTAATTTTTAAGCGGGTTGTATTGTTGCAGCAACAAACAGTCGTATGTTTCAATCTTAAAGATAAATTCGAAGTAAATAAACATTTGATTGTTTTAGATGGCAACAGAAAGTTAAATTAACAAAAGTTTATTTCATTGTCTGGTGAAAGCGAAGATGGGAGACTGGAAATCTTGTTCATATATCATTAACCAAAATTATCTCGATAATGTTATTTATAACCCACATATCTTTGGTATTCCCGTATCTGATAAGAATTTCATTTATCTCAAATGCCCAAGTTACGTCTACACAAACATGACACCAGCAATCAAGAGAAAGAAAGATATCAAATTAAATTTGATTTGGCCAGTTAACAATAGTATATCAATGTAGGTATGTACAGAATTCAAATGAAGCTAATTCAGATTATTGGATCTACGGAAGTATAGTCTTTACTATTTAAACAGATCAGCATAAGTATCTTCAAATGGTTATAAGGTATTTCTCCCTCCTTTTTCGCATGCCTTCGTGGTGTAGTGGTCAGCACGCTCGATGTCCGTGGTTCCGTTCCCGGCGAAGGCCTTGCTCATTTTTCATGTTTCCTGTTTCAAAATAACCTAATGACTCTACACTGGCGCCCGAACTAAAATGGTGGTGGAGGATGATTGCCTATGAAGCGCATAAGCAAGATATCAACTGAGTCTGTTGTTTGAAATCAGATACAGACAAAAATTGCTCACGCAAATAGCGCGGGGTGGTAAGAAGATTTTGGGACCACACAGTTGTATTTGCTTAGATTAATCTCCTGCATCATTTTATTAGCTCTAATTCCTTTCCCACATCAGTTTACCATCGCCTCACTTCTTTCCCTCATATTAAAGGAAGAATTTCTATTTTAGTTTATAAGGTATTTCTCTCGCCTTCTTCGCCTGCCTTCGTGGTGTAGTGGTCAGCACCCTCGACGTGTAAACCGAGAGGTCCATGGTTCGAATCCCGGCGAAAGCGGTGCTCATCTTTTATGACTCCTGCTTCCAAATTAATTCTAATGACTCTACAACTGGCGCCCGAACTGAAAAGGGGATGGATGATGATTGTCGGCCACCAGGATTTGGCGATTAGATCCCCTGAACCCCAGTCGTCCTTTAAAAGGGGGAGTATATAATGTATTTCTGCTACCTTCTTCGCATGCATTCGTGGTGTACTGATCAGCACGCTGGGCGCGTATTGCAGAGGCCCGTGGTTCGAGTCCCAGACAAGGCGTTGCTCATTTTTCATCACTCCGGTTCCGAAATAACTTAATGACTCTACAACTGGCTCCCGAACTAAAAAGGTGGTGGATGATGATTCTCCACCACTGGGATTTGGTGATTGTGTCTCCTGAACTCCAGTCACCCTTTAAAAGGGGGATTATATAAGGCATTTCTCCCGCCTTCTTTGCATGCCTTCGTGGTGTGGCGGTCAGCACGCTCGACGCGTAACCGAGAGGTCCGTGGTTCGATTCCCGGCGAAGGCGTTGTTCATTTTTCATAACTCCTGCTTCGAAATCACCTAAAGACTCTACATGGTCAACTTGAAGGTGACTGAATTCATACGAATGTAAGTTTGAACGCAAAACATTAGTGTTATCAACATCTGCGAGTGCTTTCAAACCAGACAATATATGTTTTATAGTCAGGTTTTCATCAATCTATTTAAGAGCAAATATGATAGCAGCCCATTCGGCTTGAAAAACCGAACTGTAAGGTTCGAATCTAATTCTGCTGTAATCTGTTTCTGTACAAAGGAAATAAACCACATATGCTGTACCAATGCCATTGTCATAACCCGAACCATCAGTAAATATATCCAATTCTCCTACGCAAACACCTGATCTCCAGTATTCCACTGGGTTAGATAGAAAAACGTGCATTATATGCAGCAAAACCTCCGTAAGTTATAAAATCAAACATTTTGTGAACGTAATTTAAATTTATTATAATAAAAAGAATAAAATATCCATATATTTTTTCCATCGGTCGAAATTCATGCAATTTTCTCAAATTTTCGAAGCTTACTTTGCATATTGCAGCAAAAAGCAAAAGAGCTTTATTAGCAAGAAAAGAATTCTAGTTAGAACGTTCTTAGTAGATTATCTGTACAAAAAATATAAATTTTATAAATAAATACTAATTATAATTATTAATGATTAATATTAATTATAACTGAATCATTCTAATTATGGAATGAATGACAATAATTACAATTATTAATGAATAACTAATTATTATTGAA
>KK120658.1:0-15684 GCA_000611955.2 Stegodyphus mimosarum | reverse complement strand
TTTGAAAGCACGAATAATCTTGAAAAATGAGGAACGCCTCCGCCGGGAATTGAACCACGGACCTCTCGGTTACGCGCTGAGCGTGCTGACCACTACACCACGAAGGCATGCGAAGAAGGCGGGAAAAATACCTTATAAGCTGAGAGTTTGAAATAATTAGAAGGTATAGCTCATTGTGTAATCATTCTCCAGTTTATTTTACTCATTTTTTTATAAGATACACTCAATCCGGTAAAGATAATTTCGTCTCATAACCCTAACCGACATGAAGTGAATTACCGCTGTGGCTGAGAACAAATATAAAGAGGAATAAACTATAACTTTTTATTTGAACAGAATTTAGAACATAAAGGTGTGCTACAATTTCCCCAACTCGTGGTGATGGAAATTAAAGCAGAACAAACCAGATTAAATCAAATGTTGAACAGTAATCAAAGACTGCAACGTTAAATGCTACTAGAAGCTCACTGACTAACTGTGCCGGAACGTCAGAATTACAGAGTCGGCAACACACAAAGCCGAATAATTACAACTGGCTGGCAGGAAACTAAAAACGCGATGCTCTGTCTCAAATCTAAAAACCTCATACTCGCTATTCGTTTGCATTCTTGTAAGGAATACGAAAGATAAGTAATAATAAAGACTGAAATTATAAATAACTGGTTAATTAGCGCAAGATTTCCTACATTGTATATTTACTGCACTAAACAGAGGTAGAAAATTATATAATTTGCTATAACAAAGAACTGTCATATAAAGAAGAATATATTCATGCTAGATCATCTAAGGAAACGTGACTTTACAGAAAATGTTATGCCTCTTCAAATCAGGGAAAATTAGTTTACGTTATATTATCTGATTATCGCAAAGCACACGAAAGCTAACTGTCTGAGAAAAGAGATGCCTCAGTGGAGAACTTTCCAAGGAAAGTTGGCTTTTATTCCCTTACACATGGAGAAAACTGCGTAAACCAACTTGCAGTCGAACCGTTAATCTGGGATCGAATCTGACCAGTATTCTGCAACCATAATTACTTACCTACTGATGGAGCAAGGAAAAATTAACTTAATACGTAAAGAATATTAGAAATAGAAGAAGCGAACAAGTAAACATTATTAAAGATATATGTGCTACTGTGAAAGACCGAAATTAGAGAATGTCGACTTTCACCAGAAAATGTCAACATTCACCAAATACGTCGGTGAAAGATCGAATATAACATTGCATTCTTGTACATTCGGACCCTCACCGGTGTATGTCGACAATCACAGATATGCTCTGGTGTAGGTCGAAAAGAGAGGCGACTGGCTGTTTCCCACAGATGCCGTTGTAAAAGCAAGGGCTTCTCGGGTAATTCAAAGTCTCGTAATAGTTTTTAAGTTGTTGCAATGAATCATATTTGAATCACATAATTTAGTAAGTTTTTTATTACTATTATTTTATTTTCTCATTGACTACGTACTGTATAATTAAGTAAGTTTTTTAACTTCTATTATTTTCCTTTTTCATTTTGAATGTATTGTGTGTTTTCTCGCGACTGAATGACGGAGAGGAAAATATAATATTCTCATATATTCAACATTCACCATTAATACATGGTGAATGTCGACATTCACTATTAATACATGGTGAATGTCGACATTCACCGGTGTAAGTCAGAAATAAGAGTATTTGGAAAATATTTCGGACATACACCAAGCGACTATGTGAATGTTGACATTCACCGGTGAAAGTCGACATTCTCCAGATTTCGGTGTTTCACCGTAACATATGTTCTACTCAAGAAGAAGAGAAATATCGGGTCACGTGTTTCATGAATAACGGTCTCTTAGGATTATTCATAGAATCCAAGAGTTTAGCAGACTATAGAATGCCTCAGAAAAAGACCCAGAACAAAGCATAGAATTGTGTTTTATTACTTACACGAATGCTTACACAGAATAGAAATTACGGTATAAAATGTTACTGAAGACATTCTTTCTAAAAGATGTTCAAGGCAACATTTATCGTGGCTAATCCAAGACAATTTTTATCGTGGCTAAGAAGCAGGCGCAAACCTTACCTCTTAGCCACTACAAAATCTTCGATCTGATCTTGTTGCAGTTTCCTATGAGGAGGATTAGAAATAAAAATAACAAAATGTTCAAAAAATTCAAAGTAACAAACAGTGAAAGAAGAAATAATAAAATGAAGAAACCAGAATTGGGAATAAATATACCAGAAGTAGGAATCAAAAGACAGTGAATTAATTATTTATAATGGATAAGAGCACATAGGAGAAAAATCGAAGGTAATTCAGAAGTAAAAACAAAAGGCAATAAAGATTTAAACAACAGAAAATAAACAGCACATCTTTCAAATTTTCAACACAGTCTTAATACACAACCGAGAATTAAGGTACGGAACTAAGTTTGTTTGCAGTAGCTTTACTCAGGTCATGTCTGACGTCACCAAAATGCATTCCATTAAAAAAAATGCCATACTTGTGTCGGCTTTTCATTCAAATTGATTTCCTATCTTCCTCATTACATAACCTTTTGTTTATCAGACCATCTATTTATCTGTTTCCTATCAGATTATTCGAATCACTCGAGTTTCACGAGAGGTCCACGTTGCGGTCTGGTTGAAATCACGTGACCATAATAACAGGCTGGAAATGTTGAATGAAAAGCGAAGCCAATGCTGGACGAAACGTAAATGTCAAAAATCCAATAAAAGATTACTTTCTCAGCGTTCCCAATCATGTTGTACACTTTTCTCCTCTTTAAGCACGTGCCTTCGTAATGTAATTGGAACGTAGGCTGAAAATGTTGAATGAAAGCATGATGCGAAATCAATACTGGACGGAACGTAAATACCGTAAATCCAATAAAAGATTACTTTCTCAGCGTTTCCAATCATGTTGTACACTTTTCTCTTCTTTCACCGCGTGCCTTCATAAAGTAATTGCAACGTAGGCTGAAAATGTTGAATGGAAGCATGATACGAAGCCAATACTGGACGAAACGTAAATGTCGAAAAGCCAATAAAAGATTACTTTCTCATCGTTCCCAATCATGTTATACACTTTTCTCCTCTTTAAGCGCGTACCTTCGTAATGTAATTGGAACGTAAGCTGAGAATGTTGAATGAAAACATGATGGGAAACCAATTCTGGACGGAACGTAAATGTCGTAAAGCCAATAAAAGATTACTTTCTCAGCGTTCTCAATCATGTTATACACTTTTCTCTTCTTTAAGCGCGTGCCTTGGTAATGTAATTGGAACGTGGGCTGAAAATGTTGAATGAAAGCATGATGTGAAATCAATACTGGACGAGACGTAAATGTCGTAAATCCAATAAAAGATTACTTTCTCAGCATTCCCAATCATGTTGTACACTTTGCTCCTCTTTCACCGCCGATTTTCTAGCCGATTTTGTAACGTTTCTTGCTCCGAAAGAAATCTAATAACTCTACAGTAGGATTTTACTTGCTTCTTAAAGTCCGCTAAGGGATTTTTAGAATGCACTGTACCATTAATGAGAATGTTAAAAAAAAACAAAAAAACTAGAGAACAATGCATATGACTTAAGGTTACTAAAATTTAGAGTTAATTAAACTTGGCGCAACTTGTTTAGACAGTCTGTAAATAAATAAAAGCTTTCAAGTTTAGGCAATGTTTTGCATTCTGAGCATCATTATTTTAGAAGCTCTTATCTTCCTCTTTTCCGCATGCCTTCGTGGTGTAATGAGAAGCATACTCGACGCGTGTTCGAGAGGTCCAGGGTTCGAGTCCCAGCGAGGATATTGCACAATTTTCACGTCACTGCTTCAATAAAACTTAATGGCTCTACAGTTTGAAGAGCATTTGTAAATGTTTATTAGGTGTGAAAAGAGTGAACTATTGTGCGTTCTGAAAGTATGTTGCTCCTGAAGAATGGGGATTGTCTGCAACTCTCCAAAAATTTATAAGGTATTTCTCCCCGCCTCTTCTCGTGCCTTCGTGGTGTAGTAGTCAGCACACTGGACGTGTTACCGAGAGGTCCGTGGTTTGATTCCCAGGGAAGGGGTTGCTCATTTTTTCACATCCTCCTGCTTCTAAAAAGCCTAATGTTTCTAGAAGTGGCCCCCGAACTAAAAAAGATGGTGGATGATGAGTCTCCACTACCAGGATTTGGCGATTGGGTCCCCCAAACTCCAGTCGTCCTTTAAAAGGGGGACTCTGCTTCCAAATAAAGCTTAATGACTCTACAAATTCATTAATATCGTTTATATGAAATTATCTCAAAAAGCTTTAACACTTGCTCATGCATCATGTACGCATATTCGGTGCAAAGTGATTAACAGGGACCGTGAGCCCTGAGTTTCTAATAATGCCTTAAATTCTCAGGGAGAATTGGAAATATATTTGTTAAAATTTCACTTTGACTGGGCGTTGTGTTTGCTGCTGTATACTCTTACGCCATATGTATATATATATATATATATATAATGAAAGCATTTTACTGCTCCGAAGCAACACCAGATACAGTTAATTATCAATTAACCTCCTCCCGGTTAAACGGCATTTTCAAAATAAATGCAGTTTGGAAGATCCAAATTGAAATCCAAATCTGTTTTCATTTAATTTGTCTTACGCTAGAATTTCTCGTTCATACGCAGTTCAGAGTCCATTCATCGACACTGAAAGCATCAGCTCTGGAAAGAGCTTATTAAGAAATTTGAAAGGATTTTCGCCTATCAAAAACGAAGCCAAAGAAGTTATACAAATTGTAAAAGCAATTGGCGACGAAGGATTTTGAGATGCAGAAGGGCATCAAAGTGTTACTCGAGAAAAGACGAATGAAGAATTGAATGATGTTATAACATCAGCCGGGAGTGAAAGCACTGGTAAAAAAGAAGATAGAGTATCTTTAACTTACAGGAGGTTAAACGAATTATTGAATAAGATACTGGAACTATTTGATTTTGCAATGGAGATTGACTCAAATGAAGAGTGAAGAGGACGCTTTTAAAACGTTAAAATTTTTGCGCTTCTTTTGCGTCAGTTTTTGTACCAAGCAAAAATTGGCAGCTTTAAAAAAAAATAATAATAATTGTATCACGTAAAAGACTGCACAAGGAACAAGAAGAAAATAGCAAGAAAATAGAAACAGAAAACAGCACAATTCTATTTTCACGTCTGAAGTATGATGGCTGCAATGTACTGTACTCTTTCCTTCATTTCATAGCAACGGTATAAAACATGCATTTTCGTTCCTCCTTTACACTTGTTTTAATTTATCAAAATTCTGGAAAAATGTTAAAAATCTGAGTTGTTATTCAAATATATTGTATCAAATTGTGTTGAGAAAATGACCTTCTTATTCAGGTATTTTAATTAGATTCTGATTTTACTAATTCCCATATGCATCTTCTGAACGATAAATAGTTTTTTTAAAAATATTTTCATAAATTGTTTCTCATTAAATGCTAATTTTGCTTTAGTTAAACACTTATTTATTAAATGAATTTTTTTTTGTAATTATTGTTTTATGAATAGTTAAAAAAAATTCGAGAAAATCGAACGCGTTACAGATATTTTATTATTATTATTATTCCGATGGTTACCATTTGCTTTAATTGAGCAAAGTTCTGCGAAATGTAAAAAATCTGAGCCGTTACTCAAACTTATTTTGTCAAATTACATTGAGAAAATGAGCTTCGTGATTCAGAAATTTAAATTAAAGTTAAAAAATCTTTCCATATTAAACAAAAATTTTTGAAGTTATTCTTATAAGAAATTATTCTTATGATTAGTTGAAGTATAAGGTATTTTCTCCCTCCCTCTAGCATACCTTCGTGGTGTAACGGTAGCACATTCGGCGCGTATTGGAAAGTTCCAGGTTCGAGTTCCGGCGAGGCCACGGCGCATTTTCCCCTTCTCCTGCTTCAAAATAACCTAATGACTCTACCAATGGCTCCCGAACTAAAAGGTGGTACACAATAATTTGTCACCACCAGGATTTGGCGATTGGATCCTCTAATCCCTAGTCTGCCTTTAAAAAAGAGAGAGTATATAAGGTATTTTCTCCCTCTTTCCAGCATGCTTTCGTGGTGTAAAGGTAACGCATTTGGCGCGTATTCCAGAGGACCACGTTCGAGTCTCGGTGAGAGCTCATTTTTCATGTTTCCTGCTTCAAAAATTCCTGAGGACTCTGCAGAAAAATTCCAAAAAACCGAAATTTAAAAGAATTAAGTTTCCCCCCCAAGGCCAGGCACTTGCTTTAATTGAGAAAAGATTCTGAAAAACGTAAAAAAAATCTGAGACACTACTCGAAATTATTTTGTAAAATTATACTGAAAAAAATGAACCTTGTGATTCAGATGTTTTAATTGTATTCTGCTTTTTATTAGTTTCTGTATACATCTTCTGAATAAATATAATTACATATTTTAAAAACTTTTTCTGAAATTTTTTTTTCTCATTGAACGCAAATTTTTTGCTTTAGTTAAAAATTTCTACAATTAAATCAAATTGCATTATTGTTATTATTTTTATATGACTAGTTGAAAGGATTTGAAAAATTCAAGATTCAGAGAATTTTTCCCTTCTCCATTTTGCGCCGCAGCCCATTGTTTGGGATGGCTGAACCCATCGCATCATCGTGAACGTTGTGCAGAATGAATAACAGGGATAAACAACTATCGCACTATGAAAAGAGGGCGGGGCGAGGGGGAAGGCATATGCCAGTATCCAAGCTTTACCTAAGTTTCGAACTCGCAGCCTACAACTCGGACTAACAATCAGCCTCCGCTAATCAATAAAGTTTCCAAGGCGCAGGTTTCGAGATACTCATGAACGTTTCAGGTTGTAGATTCAGAACTGAGAAAATTTAGAATTCATCTTATCTATCAATAAGCTAATTTACAGGCTTGTAGTTTTGTAGAGTCATTAGATTTATTTCGGAGCTGTAAACAGCGATGCTGTCGTCGGAGTTCGAGTTGTGGAGCTCTCGATGTTAGTTAAAGGTGCTTTCAATTACGCCACGAAGGCATGCCGTAAGGAAGGAGAAAATCTGTTACATTCTCCCTCCACTTAGCCACTGGAAGAAGGAAACGCAGTCTCCAGATCCTGTTGGTGAATTACTATAATTAAACTTATAAGGTATTTCTCCCACCTTCTTCTCATGCCTTCTTGGTGTAGTGGTCAGCATGCTCGACGCGCAACCGACAGATCCGTGGTTCGATTTCTGGTGAACACGTTGCTCATTTTTCATGTCTCCTGCTTCGAAATAAACTAATGTCTCTACACTGGCGCCCGAACTAAAAAGGTGGTGGATGATGATGCATCACCACCGGGATTTTGTCATTGCGTTCTGCAAACTCCAGTCGCCCTTTAATAAGGGGAATATATAATGTATTTCTCCCACCTTCTTCGCATGCCATGTGGTGTAGTGGTCACCATGCACGACGTGTAACCGAGAGGTCCGTGGTTCGATTCCCGGTGAAGGCGTTGCTCATTTTTCATGTCTCCTGCTACAAATAACCTTATCTCCTTTAGTTGAGGCGTTACTTCGTGACGTCATTTTCGTTGACGTCTTTTGAGTCATTTTTTGGAAGCAGGAAAAGCGAGAAAATCAGCGTCGGGATTAGAACTCCGGAACTTTCGATGCTAGCCGGACGAGCTTTCTATAAGGCTGCTCACATGGCCGTTTGTTTCGGAAGGACAACTGTTTGAAACAATTTTTCTGCTTTGTCACGTCATACACAAGAGCCAATCACCACAGATCACTTTGGGGTTAACATATAAAGGGCAAACTGGCTCTCTACTACAAACACGAAGGCTACCAAAATTAGCTATTTTTAGCGCGATGAGGGATTCGAAGCTGATAGCTGATTGGTTGAAAACGAACAACCTGCAATTTTTTCCGAATGGAAGAAAAAAATCGAGCGTCTTTCTTTCAATGGTAAACCAGGCAGAAAAGTCGTCCGAAACAGTTTTTTGTGTGAAATAAACGCCATGTGATATGGACCTAACTGCACCACGAGAGCAAGCGTTAAGAATATGAGAAAATTCCTTATACTTTTGTGAAAACGTTTGGTTTAATTATAAAATACGCTGTTAATTTCCTCACATTTATTTATTTCTCAGAATTTTGTCTCCAGTTACCTTTTCTTGGACTCATCCCAAATAAAAAAAGTTTCACTGTTGAAAACCACTAAACAAGGACTAGAATAAAACGAAAACAAAAATCAGAGAAACACACAAATCGAGGCAAGATAAAGCCACCTAAACAAAGCCCACACGTTCTTGTGGAAGAGAGAGAGAGAGAGCTCCCGCTTTTATCTCACCTATACCCCAACTGATAAAACGAGAAGTCACAGAAGGGAACAACAAAAGAATAGAAAATATAATCTAAGCATGCAGGCATTTTCATTTCCCTAAACATCTCATGGAAGATTTCCTAACATCTCTCTCTCTCTGTCTAGTGTTATCTATCGCCGCCATCTTATCTCGGCGGGGAGTCTCAATTGTTTACAGAGAGAACACAGGATAGAACGGTGTCATGCCAACAAAAGGGGGCTACGAGGCAGTCTCTTTCTAGGGCTGTGTTCTGGCCCTTATCTTTTTCCCTTCTGTATTGTTGGAGCGGGCTGTGTATGCTCTCCGTGTATTGGGATGTATCGCAAAATAGGTTTGCGTGTGTGTGGAAAGAGGACTTGGAAGAGCTGATGTATGTGTTGACGCGGCTGTTGCTGAGATTGTTTGGTGTGTAGCAGTCGGTTCGAAAAAAACACCTTTAAGGGGGCGGTGGACTTTAAAATAGCTAAAAATCAACCAAAATATTGAATTTGTTTTTTTTACTCTGGTAACATTCCATATACGTAACTACATCGTATCCAAAAACCGGAGTTCAAATATTCTAATTTTTAAAGAAGTTACAAGCATTTAAACTGTGTAAACAACGTTAACTTTGCTCTTTAAATTTTGTAGAAAATGTAAGAAAAATGTATTTCAATAGCTATTTACTGATGTTGCCCAAAAGAAGTGTTTATTTCTAAAAAAAAGTTTAGAAATGTCAGTATTGAAAACTATGAATTTAACTTTGGTTATGTAACTGCTATCCCCGTAGAACAGGAGAAAACAAACTCGTTTTCCCTACTCGTTGCAAAAAAGTGTGATCAACGTCGCTTGAACCAAAGCAAAAAGAGAAGTTTAGCTGCTTGGAAAAAAACAAAAAATATTGTAAAGCATGAAAAGATAATGTAAATATAACAAATGAAGGTAAAATATATAGTGCGGGTGAATTTTAAATGTTTCATTGGATAGAATGCATAAATTGTTTCTACCTATAACTTCGAATCACATACCAATTTGCGATATGTTTATTTTTGTCATATTTAGTATTATGAGATTAAGAATAGTTAAACGATACGAAAATGTTACCTGGTGTTTACAAATTTATATTTAAAGTCAATTTGCTGTTTCTCATGACCATGTATTAAAGGTAAATTTGAAGAAAATCTTTAAATCCGGTTTTCTCAAAAAACATTTTTTCGCAGTTCGTATGTTTTGGAAATGCTTCATGCAACAAACACATTTTTAGTTAAAAATGAATTATATTTGAAAGAAACTATCTTGTTATATGTTACAGTAGATCTGTGTATGCATTTTTGGATATGAGGTTATTATTCCTCACATCCTTGTGATAATGTATAACAAAAGGTGACATTTTTCCGAAAACTGGTTGTAAATTCACAAAAATCCTTTTTAAAAATTTCCGATCCATCATATTCAATAACGGATACACAGAAACTTTTGTGAAGTCCTTATAACTAACTTAAAGGAAAATACGTACTGAAATCAAACCGTTGTCGTATCTGTTTGTCGTACTGAAACCAAATTTTTAGTACTTCTCTTTTAGTGTTACTAGTACTATAAAATTTCCTAAATATAAGGAGCTGATGACTGTGTAAAAAAGTTAGAATTCCTAATTTTTATAATATTCGTTTAGAATAGGAATATTTGCATGATTTAAAACATTTTTGTAACTGAAAGTACGTATATGTCTATGATCAACGGTTGCGAAAATATAAAAGACTTTTCTGGACAGTACATAGACTTTTCTGGACATAGTAAATATAAAGGACTTTTCTGGACAGTATATAAGACTTTTCTGGACATAAATGGTAACAAATGTATGTGAGTAGCATTGAGATTTCTTCAGGTTCTCTTATCTTAAACATCAAGGATGTGGAATTTAATTTCAGGTACTGTGAGATTACCGAATAGTTTGCAAAACACCGAAGCACGTTTTGATATAATATACCAGGAATCATAGAGATAAAAATAATTGGGACATTGGATAAGAATTGATAAACGCCTTCAGTATAATGTGGGGAAACCCACGCTTATTCATCTTTTGGCTATTCTTGCATCAGGAAATGGGATACATTTCATGAGTAATGAGCATAGTTATCTCTGTTACATTAGAGCTAGTAATTCATATCCTTATCTAAGTGCGGTTTGAGTTGGTTTTTAACTAGAAGCAGTTAGGATTTACTGAATTTAATTAGACTTTGGTTTCTTGTAGGAGTATAACAATTCTATTTCCTTACGAAATACACAATATATATGTTACCGTTAAAGTATGAAATCCGTTATTTTATAGAATACCTAGTTATTCCACGAAATAACTGATCGTGTCCGTTAAAGTGTGAAACTCTCTTGTATTTCATGGTTTAACTAGTTATTTCATAGAATAACGATCTGCAGCCCGTTAAAGTGTAAAATAATCTATATCATATATCTCGCTTTTTAGTATAAGGTACATTTACGTTTCGTTTAACAATATGGAATGTTCGCGTAAAACCCAGTGTGTCCACAAAAAATGTTTTTGTTTTAGAAATAACGTTCTTTGTAATTCCGAGTGCCATTTTAGTAATCCTTGTTGTAACAACTGATTTTATGGGACGTTTCCATAAATACCATTTATACGCCGCATAAATTAGATAAATTGCTTCTTTTTCATTTTAATTGTCTATCATTAGTTTGTTTATACAATACCTAGTTATTTCATTTTAGATAAATTGTTTATTTTACACTTTAACTGTCTCTCATTAGTTAATTTATAGAATACCTAGTTATTTCATAGAATAACTAGTTAAAGTGTCAAATTATTAACATATTACACACTTTAACGGACACGATCAGTTATTTCATGGAATAACTAGGTATTCTATGAAATAACTGCATTATATACTTTAACGGTAACATATATATTTTTTGGAGATTTAAATTACGATAATGACGATATTGTCAAAGAACACGAAAGGTGTTATAAGGCTTTCCTGTTCTTTGAGAATTGAGAACTATTTCGAAAAGCCCTAAAAATGTTGTTTTAAATCGATATAACATGAACGATAGTCAAATAATCGAATTGTCAGCTTACTTCAAAATATCCGAATCAAATTTTTTTTATATTGTGAAATACTTTCTCACACAGTTTCTGTTCTTGGAGCGTGGGACCGTTCTTTAACTTTACTATGACCGAAACAAAATATGCAAATTTATTCCATCTAATATGGGAAATGAAATATGAGAGAATTACTTAAGGATTGTAAGAACCATGATCTCCTACCCATTTCTATTTTTATGAACTTGCAAATATATAATATACATTTTTGAACAGAAAAAGCAAAAGAAAAAGTTAAAATACTAAAAAGCCATGAAAACAAAGTTAATCTCTTTATTCAAAACTCCAAACAGAACTTGTCAAGGGAAAAGTATTCTGATGCTTTAAACAAAGTCTATTAACTGAACAACCAATCGAGTTTCCTTCCGATCAACTCACTGAGACCTCTATCGTCAATTAGCACTATTATTTTTAATTCTAAACAACTTTTTTTTGTACAATGCTTCAATATATCTATACATATTTGAGGCTCTCATAGAATTGGTCTCTTTTCCCTACTTGTTTTGTTGTCCGAACACAAATAGAAACGAGTAATAAATTTAATGCTAAAATAAATTTTATAATGAAGGGAAAAAAATTATAATCAAAGGAAAAAGTTGGATTAGTTACAATCGAAAGAAATATTTAGTAAGAAGAAGAATAGAAAAAAAAAGTAAAAATAATAATAAAAATGAAACGATGTATAAAGTACAATGTAAAGCTCAAATTTTTTATCGAAAAATGTGATTGTCAAATGTAAAGGCTAAATAAGGGCCAGGTTCGAATGCGTACTAAAATTGAAAATACTTTTTGCTAAAGTAAAAGGAAAGGAGAAAGAAATGCGACTTTTCGAGGTGAATTTAGTAAAAATGCTACATTTGGAGGGGTTTTGCACAAACAAATTATAATGTAAAAATTAATTATAATGAAAAAACACTGCCTACCTGAAGGTGCTAATTTTCCAAATTGTGAAAGTAATAATGCTACGGGGTTGCCTCTCTGTATGTCAGGGCATTCAAACTGCTACGTAATTTGCGACTCTGTTTCTTAGCCTTTGAGCTTTAGAAAGGAGGGGGTCTATATAGAGCATTGCTCTAATATAGGTATTTGGCCACAAAGTCGGACTTTTTCTGAGCTGCTATGCTGATGTTTTTCTTTATTTCGGTCAATATTCCAAATTTGAGGACTCTTTTTTGGGGGAGGGGTCCAAAACAGATTGTAAAATGTATTAAGAAGCGATTTTGTTCGTGAAGTCTGTACGTACGTAGGTATGTACATATCTCGCGTAACTCAAACTTATATAGACTCAGAACTTTGAAATTTTGCATATGGGACTGCTATAATGTGCAGAGATGCATCCGTCTTTCTGGTTGCAGTCGGCTAAACGAAACGTGTACTGACTCTGTTATCCGCCTTGATGAGTTCAGCTCTTTTTTTATACTTAAATTTTGGTAAATTGTGTGTTTTTTGCTTTAAAAGTTGTAGAGACATTAGGTTATTTCGAAGCAAGAGACATGAAAAATGAACAATGTCTTCGCCGGGAATCGAACCACGGACCTCTCGGTTACTAGTCGAGCGTGCTGACCACTACACCATGAAGGCATGCGAAGAAGTCGGAAGAAATACCTTATATACTTCCCCTTTTAAAGGGCAACTGAGGTTTTGGGGGCCCAATCGTCAAATCCCGGTGGTAGAGAATCGTCATCCACCACCTTTTTAGTTTGGGCGCCAGTGTAGAGTCATTAGGTACTTTTTGAAAGCAGAAGAATGAAAAATGAGCAACCCCTTCGCCGGGAATCGAACCACGGACCTGTCGGTTACGCGTCGAGCATGCAGACTACTACACCACGAAGGCCTGAGAAATACCTTATACACTTCCCCTTTTAAAGGAGGGCTGGGGTTTGGGGGAACCAATCGCCAAATCCCGGTGGTGGAGAATCACCATCCACTACCCTTTTTAGTTTGGGCGCCAATTGTAGACTTATTAGGATTTTTTTTAAGCAGGTGCTTGAAGAAAAATGAGCACCGTCTTTGCTGGGAATCAAACCACGGACCTCTCGGTTACGCGTCGAGCTTGCTGACCACTACACCACGAATGCAAGCGAAGAAGTCGGGAGAAATACCTAATAAAGTTATTAAATTACGTTGTTCTTGTGTTCAGTTTAAGGTTCTTATGCATTTAGTCAATCTCTAGGCAACAGTTGTAGAATTATCAACAATTTAAAAGTTGTTTAAGTGGTGCTAAGCCTAACGAATCCCCCATTCGTTTTACATTTGAAACTCTTAGTAGAAGAGTGAATTAAATCAGTTTGTGCACCAAAATCAGTGTGTCTTTCCGTCGAGTGGGACGAAAAGTAAACTATTAATTTTGTTCACCGCAAAATGTGTCTTCCTGTCCGGTTACCGAATCGCTTGTTTTCGCGTAGAAACTCTAATTTAAATTGTAAAAAAGTATTTTTAAACCCGTTTTTAACTGTATTTAATGCTTTATGTTTTTCTCTGCACTTTTACAGTTTTTAACGAAGTTGCTTTGAGGTTTTGCGTATGTTTGCCTTTTCGCGAACTGAGAACTTAATGAATTAACTGAAAAATATATCTCTGATGAAATTCGAGGAAATAAGTTTAAATGAAATGCAGCAAAAAATGAGTAGAGTTTAATAGGCTGTACAACAACAACAACAATTATGGCTTCCCCGTTCCGCCTAATTTAATGGCACTACAGGTCCTTCCCCCCGCAGAACCGAGGCCGAGGTTCAACCTCTTTCCCGGAACCTTGAGGGGTCGGCGCAACGCACCCAATTTGGGCCGTCACTGGCCGTCAATTTGCTACCCACCAGTCGCTCGGGCGAGCCCGTCGCAGGGGGACATAACCCAGCAAACCCGGGGAGTCATCCCCGGGCTACCAGAACCACCCTGCTCTATGACATGCCAGACCCCGGGCCGGCCAATAAATGACCTTTGCGGAGGTCCCAGAACCACTAGGTTCATAATTTGTATACCCCCATGACCGAGACTGCCTAGGTACAGATCCTAGGCAGTAGCTTCGCAGAGTTCTCTACGTCGACCCCCGGGGGGATAGGCCGTACAAGGAAGACTTGTCCAAGTCAGATATTTCCTTTTACATATTTCAGTTGGATAGTTTTCGTTAGTGTTTGTGAACAATTGCATTATTTATTGATGCTATGTATGAGCAACAGACTCTCATTATAGTCTCTAATTTAAAAAGATTATGAAACATTCAGTAATCATGCCATATCTCTTCCATCGAAAAGGATTTCTGTAACTTTCGACAGCATTTATTTCTTACGATATCCATAACTGAATGCAAATAAAACTATAAGAATAGGTAATAATACTAAGCAATTTTCGAGGGCTGGATTCGCTCTAAAATTATTTTTACTTTATTTAACTGATGTTTAAAATGCCATTTGATATATTCATAACATCCTTGCCTGCTGACAGAGAACGCAGCATTTTGACGAAAATAGTTTTAAAACAACATTGTTTGTAGTAATACAAAATTTCCTGTTGAGTGTTTATCAGATTGGTCATGGCGACCTTTGCGTTTCCGTGTTTCTGGTATTTTTTAGATATTACTTCCCGTTGTTGTGTGGTCGCACATGGTTGCGTTCATGAGCCTAGAGTTAGAATACATATTGAATTTTTTCTATTCTCTGCCTGTCGTATAAAGCTCTCGTACATGAATAAAATATATTAAATCCAACAATCATTTTTCCTGTTTGAAATACTATTAAATAGACTGAAGCTGAAAGCTTAGGTACTAAGATATTTTAAAGTCAAGCAGCGAAGTCGAAGGATGTTTTGTGTGTTTTTATTTATTCCTATGCTGTAATACGAGGCGTATTCGGAAACTAAGTACCGTTTAAAAAAAAAAAAAAAAATAGTAAAACAATTTTTTCGAATCCAATTTTATTTTTACATGAAAATACATGTCTTGAACTATTTTTCAACGTAGTTTCCGCCAATGATCAAACACTTGCCATAGCGGATGACCAGTTTTTGTACACCATCGTCAAAGAAACTTCCCGCCAGTTTCGATAACCCCGACTCCACGGCATTTTTCGTGTCATCGTCAGATCCAAAGCGCTTGCCACCGAGCTCGCGCTTCATGTGCAGGAACAAGTGATAGTCGGACGGCGCCAAGTCCGGGCTGTACGGCGAGTGATCGAACTGCTCCCCATGAAACTGTCGAATTAACGATCGAGTGACACCGGCAGTATGGGGCCGAGCATTGTCACGGAGCA
>KK120657.1:309688-330786 GCA_000611955.2 Stegodyphus mimosarum | reverse complement strand
CGGGAGCTCCCTCAACTCCCGCTCCCTGTGCTCCCTGGCTCAGAACTCTCATTTCCTCTACTTCAGTGGAGAATCTTCTTAAACTTTCTTTTATATTTATGTTACATGGAAGAAAAAAAGAACACAGTTAATTCGTCTTGTTGTACAATAGAACCCGGATCTTTGATCAACAGTTTTATATGCCTAGTCAAAGATAATCTTGATTTAGTATCAAAATATTTGATCCAGAAAAATATATTCACGTATTTAATTTGAAATGTCAAGCAACTTTTGAACTACTTTCCTGTGGTTTCAACCACAGGAATGATATAGGAACCATATAATACTGATGCATACACTGATGAGTATTCAATATAATCTACAATACCTTTTAAAAATGACTCAAAACCTTAAAATACATTTATACATCTACGCTTATGATAACAGATAAGATTTGAAACTTAAACATAGTAATTGCTTGTGCTTCACGATTCAATGATTATGATAAGAATTTCCTTTTTTTTTTTTTTTTTTTTTTTTTTTTTTTTTTTTTTTTTTTTTTGTGGAAGAGAAACTTTTTTATTTTAAATTTCATTTTGCAATCCCTCTTATTTTCAACATTGCTTGAAACACCATTAAGATAATGATATTTTATTTGAATGCTTTTAAACATCAAATCTCAATAAAGCAATTAATGCAGTGTGTGTGAAAAACTATCAAGGAAGCCAATATTTCTAAAAAAGGAAGAAAATTACTGCTTTCCTCCTTAAAAAAAGGCCTGAGCAATATGAGTAAATTGAAAACGAATTATAACTGAATGCCTGAATACAGTGTGTATGAAATAAATATCATGCTAGAAAACAGAGAGAAGGCTGCTACAGCCCTTTAATCAGAGATCCTGAAAACAAATTAACTCATTAATTAAAGAATTAACTGCATTAATAACTTTAGTTTTAATCTATTATAGGTTAGATTATGCAATCGGCAGCCAATCTTGAAAAAATCGAAGTATGAAATTACGTTCCATCTTAACATCTCAGCATGTACTCCCGCGATTTTAAAATTTAGGCTACTAAAATATAGGTTTCGTTTGTTTGATTATAGCAAAGCCCGCAGTTTTATCGTGTCTAAAGGGATGGATGCCGTCGGGACGGACTTTCTTAGGGAAACTGGTTGGTATCTAAGTTACAGAATGGGTCACCTGCTGTTGGTCTTCAAAAATTTGTCAAGATTGCTGAAGCTAGAAATATTTAAATTTTCATTTTCAAAGTAAGAAATATACAAATTTTAATTATCTTCATTTGTTAAAAAAATTTATCTGTACTGTTTTTTCTTTCAACCGCATTATTTTGCCTAAATTTTAATGTAGATTTGAATATAAATATTTGTATTATTATTCTACATATTTTTGCGTTTAACCTGAATTTATAAACAGTTTGCAGGAATGAATCAGATTCAAATACTTCATTCCTGATAACAATTTTATTACATATGAGAATTATGAAAATATGTTTGATGCATTGATAAATAATGTAATAATTACAAGTAATATTGAGACTCCTTGTTCCAAAAGCAGTATTTTATTAACAACAGATCTGACACTGAAAGGAATGTATTTTTGTAACACTGGTAAATAATTTCTTAACGCCATTTTTTTAATTAGCAGATTCTTCTTTTCTAACTATGTCGTTTTTGAGTAAGCTAAGTTGTATTCTGTATTACTTAATATTCTAATTAGCAGAAAATTTGTCTCTTTATTAGGGCCTAAATTCTGATTAGAATTTTACATTTCATTTATAACATTTCGATTTTTCTCCTGCGAAATGAATTAAGGTAACAGTAAAAAAGAGCAAAACTTGTAGCTTTTATATATTGAGTTCTTTCAAAACAATGGGACCCTATTCTGTATATTGGTTCCTGACGAAAAACCTATTGTATGTTAATATAATTTTGTTCTTACGCGAATTTAAAACGATCCTTAGTTTTTAGCTTTAAAAAAGGGGGGTAGGAAAGGCCACGTCTTCTATTCAGATAAATACGGTTGTAAGATTGTTACTGTACCTGGGAACTAATATTAAAGTCCTGCAGACAATGTTAGACAACACTGCGTTTTAAATAGTATGAAAATATTGAAGAAAGTTTTAAAATAACTTTTTTATTTAGTCTGAGCATAAAAAGCACGACTTGTATTACAGAGATAGCAACGTTTGTGGTGATGTAAATTAAGGAATACAAGTCAGTTAAATTCAAACTCGAGAAGCGTAGTCTAAGACTACACAATCTGCAAAATAAGCTATAAACTTGCTCAATATTTTAATGACGCGTAAGTTAAAAGTATCATACAGAGCTGGAATATCGTTTTAAATAGAGTTGGAGAGGAATTCTAACAGAGCGACACTATTGCCAGAAACTCTTTCTCTCTAAGATTTAAAACCTTCAGCTTAAATGCTCACAAAGGTAATGTGCATTCCGGAAAGGAATGGAAAAAATTATAGGAAAGATCAAAATCATAATAAATAGTTAATTAACGTGAGCTACGCTACAAGATACATACAACTCTGAAATTAAAAAAAAAAATTCTTTGGAAGCTCGATCATTTCTGTGAAAGGCTTATTTTTGATGAACGAGTAGTTGCTTAATAATTCTAATAACTGACTAGTAATTAAGAAGTTTCTGCCAGGAAACTGTCTTCTTAGATTTATTTTACAGATGCAGTAGAAGGCCAATTATGTTCGAGAGACCCGGAACTGTGTTATCAGAATCCCTTGCTATTTCTAAGCCAAATAAAATTAAACGTCATAATTTAGGTTCTTTTATTTTCACTTGTTCATTTATTAGGAAATAAATTAGAGTGCTTATTTTCTATGGATAGTTAAATTAACTGAGCTGATTTACTATATAGTGTTCCACAAATTTGTAATCTATAAATAAATCAATTATGTACTAATTAAAATACAATAACACGCCGAACAAATGTTAATTTAGAAGTCAAACAACAAAAATCAGTGTTACATTTTCAAATTTTCACAGGACTAGTTTCGATGATTTTTACCGAACCACCATCCTCAGCTGCAAAAGCGCAAATGAACGAGATAAGATATAATGATTAGATAAGATAAGATAAACACAACTTTAGGAACATAAGGCATATGTTAGAAAAAAGGAAACACAGAAGTCTTCTGTTGCCCAACATTGTTGGTCCGAAATTTTTCACTTTCGATTTTTCTGCTGCCAGAATTATTCAAAAAACATCTTCCATTGGTGAACTGGATTGATTTCCTACAGGCATTTCACATTCAAAAAAATCTTTCTGTTCTGGTTAACGACCCTAATTCCAATCCATCTTTGCCTTCAGCCTTTAAAGAAATTATGTTTTAGTTTTGGTTTCATCAATAGATGGCGCCAGTAGCTTGTCTCCTGGCCAGGCTTTCTTGTCTTATCATTATATCTTATCTCGTTCATTTGCGCTCTTGCAGCTGAGGATGGTGGTTTCATAAAAACCATCCAAACTATTCCTGTGAAAATTTGAAACTATAACACTGATTTTTGTTATTTGATTTCTAAATTAACAATTATGTACTATTTTATTTAGCTTTCGCCTTTTTAGTCCAGAGGGGCAATTTGCCCAGAAGGATTATTAATTTCATTTTGCGTTGATTCACTACAAGCGTTGTTTCACTAGGTTTTCAAGTTCTAGGATAAAATGCTAGTTCTGCGGTTTTCTTCTGGTTTCCCTCTGTTGCCAAACGCTCGAATCAATAACTGTTTCTTCTTCTTTTTAGTCCAAAGGAACAATTTGCCCAGAAGGACTATTAATTTCGTTTTGGCATTTTGCGTTGATTCACTAAAAGCGTTGTTTCGCTTTTCAAATTGTTGCCACCAAATATTATCGCCCTGTATTATATTTAAAGAAATTAAATAACGAAGAATCTGCATAAATGTATTTATGTTTCTCGCACTGTGATAAGGCAACGGTACCTAGAGCCATCAAATTTTGAATAACGCAATCCTCCTGCGAATATGGGCATCTACAAGGCCAAAATTGAAATTTGGAATTTGCTTTATTATCGATTTCATATTTTGTAAAACTTTTAACGAATTTTTGATTAACAAACTCAAAGATTTCAAAGCGAGCAATGGCAACGATGTACAGAAAAAAACATTTTTTTATCTAAAGCGCGCGAGACTGTGTATCGGAAATTCTGAAGATATGCTCATTTCAAAATTATTTTGCGATATTGCTTTTCAACTAAATTTTATGGTTTAAGTGCGAAGACCATGATATTTAATAAATAAAAGTAACACACAACATGTTAAAAAAAGACCCTTTGGACGTAATTTAAAATCTGAAATCTTTCAGATTTTTTTATAATTTTTATTTTTATTTATTTTATTTATTTTTTAATTGTTATTATTATTTTTAAAACCTATCTGTGATTCTAGAACATGAATCTCTACCGTCTCCTCTGAATGTCAGTAATTGCTTCCTCTGAAAGTTGCTCTCTTTCAAAAACAGACTAAACAAAAGTAGTCTGTGCAAGGAATTTTTGTCTTGAGATACAACGAAACGGAATTTGTTTGTTACTATTGGATTTCTGGAATAAAAATTAATTTCATTTCTAAATTTTATCGAAAACGTATTTTGTTTATTATTATAATTGGTTCTTATTTTCAAATTATAGCATTATTCTTCACTGGACTAAAAATACTTTTGAGTTACAGTAAAGGCCCCAACGCCTGGTTTTGCTTACATTTTATTGCTATTAAAAATAGTTGGCAGTTATAATTGGGGGAAGAGAAAAAAAATTAAATGCCGATCAATATTCTTAGTTTTTCTGTTAGGGAGATTTTGGTGCAGAGTAGAAGTATTTAAAATTTGCGATCATAAGAACATATTTTACAGAATTAGATCAAAAGCGGGAAGAATTATTTGTTTATGCTAATAAATAACAGCATTAATAAGAAAACCTGCGAACTTCCCCCTTTCCCCCCCAAAACGGCATAACTTTCATTTGGAATTCTTATTTGTAAAGTCGTTAGGGTTTTTTAAGCAGATCTGAAAAATGATTAATGTCCTCGCCGAGATTCGAACTCCTGACCTCCCGAATGCGAGTCAAGTGTGCTTCCAGTTATACCACGAAGGCATGCGGAAAGGAGAGAAAAAATACCTGATATACTCCCCTTTTAAAGGGCGACTGAGGATTAGGGGACCCAATCGCTAAATCTTGGTTGAGACGAATTACCGTCCACCACCTTCTAGTTCGGGCACCACATGTAGTGTCATTAGGGTTTTTGAAGCTGGAGATGTGAAAAATGTGCAGGGCCTTCTTCGGGATTCGAACTCCGGATCTCACGAATACACGTCGAGTGTGCTTCCAGTTGTACCAGGAAAGCATAAAGAAAGGATGGAGAAAATACTAATAAGTTGCCACGTTTAGAAAATCCAGTTGTGTCTTTTAGAACACGTAGTTGCGGCTCTTGAATATTTGTGAAATATAGCATGTGGCTCCTATATTGGCCATATTGGGCCACAGCCTAGTGATGCCAGATGACCATGTAATGACTCGGTGATGGGAATTTTTAAGCACGAATGATTTTTTGGAATACCTGACTGTTTTGCTCTTAAAAAATAATAAGAGTATATATAATATTTAGCCCTAATAAAATTAGGTACTGCATGTAAATATTATAGTACAAAAAATATATATTTACAGAGAAACGAAATTTAAGTTTAAATAAATAAAACATGAAACATATCTCAAAAAGCAATGAAAAATACTGAAAACGCAATAGATGCAACGAAGTTCAAACAAGTAGCAAACTTACATTATGTTTCATTTCAAAATAAACATTGCACAGTCTACCACTACATCTAGACAAACTAAATTATTGATATATACGTATAAGAGCCATAAACATAGGAAATCCAAAATGGGAACTTTGTTCAAACGAATAAACTTTTCCCTTCTGGTGGAAGAAAATATTTTACGAGCCACATTCGACGAAACCGACACAGCTGATACGACAGCAACAAGAACATTAAAGGAAAAAAGTCAAAAACGTTCCCGCAGGTGAAACGACAAGCAACCAACATGCGATACAGCAATTACGTTAACACACCATTTTTTTTTACTGTCTACCTTTCCGTAGGTCATCCTATAAAAAGGTTAACAAAAAAAGCTTTTGGAAATGCACGGAAATGAGATATTAATTTTTCTTTTGATATATTATTAATCATTTTACCCAAATAAGCGTTGACAAGCAAAGAATAATTATTTATTGGTAGGGAAGTCTAGAATTAATCCTGAAAATTTCTCTGTCGGTAGTATGAATTTTAGGACAATGTGTAACTAAAAAAGAACCAGATAATCTTTTAATCGGTTAAGATACTATCCGTGCTGCAGGTGATGTAAAGAAATGTGACGTCATACATCAGTCGCAGCCCCCACCTGAAGAAAGGAAAACCAGGTAGGTGATGGACACTAAATAAGAATAGAAATATTTACTAACACATATTCTTTCATTTATAGATATTAAATATGCGGATTCATTCGCTAATTAACCTGTATATAGTGTATTAATAAATATTTTATCTTACCCTAGTTTTGAATTAAGTAATGAAATAGGAACCCTGCTTACATGTAAAATTTGGAATAACAGAGTTGCGATTTGAGTAGGACAAAGCTGCTTCGTTTTTGAGCTACCTTTTGCAGCATGGGGTATCCTGTGACCTAGAAAAAATGATTAAGAACAAAGTTTAATGATTATTCGACGATTATTTTGAAGGTACCGTAAATGTCAAGAATTGAATTTCATCAAATAATTGGATGTACATCTCAAAAGGTAAGAACATGAAAAGCTGGGGGGGGGATGTGAGAGCTAGTGAAAAGCGCTCTATTACAAAGCTTATCAATAAAATACTAGATAAGAATGTCGAAGAAAATAAGCCCGTGAATAATTTAAAAGCATTATTAAATCAAGTGAACATTAAAATTGAACATATCAAATTTAATTGATAATTCTATACTGCAAGAAATGGATTTAAAGAATTCTGATGTTGAAATTAAATTCGTAGGATCTATTGGAATCTATTGGATTGCAAGAGTACTCTAATTATTAAAATAGAAGAATCATCAGAAAGTACTGGACATCATAATTCTAATGAAGGAATAAATGTTTCCAGTGCTAATTATGTTCCGAATCGAAGTACAGAAATTTTATCTGTAAAATTACCTGAATTGGTTAATTAATTATTAGATAGTATATTATTACAAATTAATATTAGATATATATTGTTGCGAAAAATTCGGCGGTTGCGCCTGTACGTAAGCTTTCCGGCATAGCACTAGGGTTGCCATAAAATAGTGTATGGTAGGATTGCCAGATTGGCGACTTTATTGCCCGTTTGGCGACCAAATAGGCGATATCCCATGGTCCAATCAGGAAGCTTCCAGAATAACTTCCTGTCGAGATATTTCTCGAAACCTGTGGAACCTAAGGAAAAGCTATATAAACCCTTGCGTTTCTGAGAGCCGTCGTTGTGAGAGTTGCGAGAATAGCTGCTTACTGTGAGTGCGAAGCTACGCGAGAGTTTTGTGAACGGAAAGCGATCGAGATAGGGCTTTGCCGTGAAGCTACCTTTACAGTATAGCTTGACAGTGTATTGGTGATTGTTCCACAGTGTTTATTATAAGTTTAGTGTTGCCGTGAAGGTACCTTTACAGTTACAGCCTGAAGCTGTGTTGCTGATTGTTTCAGCGTAATTATTGTAGATTTTCGACGCTTTTAAAGGTAATTTTGGAACTGTGCTGTAAATAGTGATTCTTGTAAATAAATTGTGCTTTTTATTGTTCTGCCTCGTGTTTTCATCGGATACTCTCAAATCCACGAACCCGTATAACGCAACAATATTATTAGAAATTATTAATTATTAGATAGTATATTATTAGAAATTACTATATTACTTTTATAATGATCCTTTGAATTGGTTGGAATTTTTATTATAGTCCAAAAATTAAAGATAAAAATTGGAATTTAAAAAGTTTATTAAAATATTTAAGAAACGAAATGCTCAACAGAAAATGCGAGACTTCTATCAACTATAATTCAAAATATAAGTCCTTACGCTTAGAAAAGCCACTACGTTTTAAACCGAAACTTTAGCCCGTCAAAACATGCCGTCGACAGTTGATTATTAGTGGCGTCAGCCAATTTTCAGTGACTCATTTGCGTCGAAGGAAGTCATAAATCGGATGATTGCGAAATTTTAAATTTGGAAACGAAGAAACAGCTTCTGAAAATTGAAGGCAAATAAATGTTTTCTGTGTCGTGATAGAAAGTATAGAATTAAAGACTTCAGCAAAAAGTAAAATGAAGTTTTAGTAGTAACAGACATAGCATTCGAATGCGATTTGTTATTTATATCACCAGAAAAAACGATAATGGTAAAATGGAAAAGAAAATGTCGAATTCGAATGTTATTCCCGCAGTTTCATCATAAAATCCCGATGAAAAAGGAGTTCGAATAAAATTTTATTGCAAACTTCTGCTTCGATTCGGAATAATGGAAAATATAAGAATTCTTTTTAATAATGGCCCAATGAGAACTTTCATAACTAAAGATGTATCTAGCAAAATAAAAATTCCGATTGCTAGAAAAGAATCACTTTCTATTTACTAATTTGAAGATAAAATTGAGCCTGAAAAGTCACTGAATGTCTTTGAAGCAAAACTAGAAAATATCAAAGATCCCAGTCTTAATATAGATATTGAAGTACCTAGAAACAAAAAGTATCTCCAATACTATTATCTCCACTTCAGGTTTTAATACAGGATGTTTATAAAGTCCCGGACCCATTTTGATGCTTAATAACTCATAAAATAATAAAGATAGATTAAAATTAATAACATAAATAGTTAGATAGACTCAAAAAGTTTCATGACTTTTGTCAATGAACTTTCACGTGTGCCCCTTCATCGCACGGAGAATATCAAGTCGATATTCAATTTCACGCCAGGTACCGGCAAGCATGTCGGCATCCACAGAGGCTATTGCAGTTGTAATTCTGGCTTTTAGGTCATCAATGTTCGACACTCTCCTCGTGTAAACGTTGTCATTTGCAAATCCCCAAAGGAAGTCCAGCGGCGTTATATCAGGTGAACTGGGTGACCAAGGAATTGGACCTCCTCGCCCAGTCTATCTTCCTGTAAAATGGTCATTCAAAGAAGTACGAACGATGGTACCCCAATGAGGTGGTGCACCATCTTGTTGCAAAAAGGTATGTGGCTGAAGCTCTTCTAGTTGTGGAAATACGAAGTTTTACAACATGTCCTAAGTATACGACTGATGAGACCGTCTTTTCTGTAAAAAAGAAAGGCCCAATGACTCGGTCATGCATTAGTCGACACTTCAGTTCAAGAGCAATATCGCAAAATAATTTTAAAAAATGAGCATATCTTTAGAATTCCCAAGAGAGAAAAATGCAATTAATAAGCAGACGATATTTAGACTGGAAAATGAAATTATCTGAAATTAACCACACGCGCAGACGATATTTACAAAAGTTAAGATATTCAAACCTGAAAAGGAAAATATATAAGTTATTCCATCAAATAAAAGAATGATTTAAGAAATTAAGAAGAATTGAAAGATTTAAGAAATTAAATAGCAAATTTCAAATTGGAAACCCTTTGCTTGTTCAATATCAAATGGTTTTAAAAAACTACGAGTTAAAACATGTTCAAGAAGACAATCGAAATGATAAGACCCTGTTTTATTTACCTCGTGAAGCAGTCATTAGAAATGATAAAGCAACAAATAGATTGAGAATTGATGCTTCAGCTCATAAACCAGACGTTCTTTAAATGACTGTTTATATTTTGTTCCAAACTTATAACCTGGTGTATTTACTTTACTGGTAAAATTTAGGCAAAATTTTGATAGCCTTTATAGCTGACATTGCACAATCTTTTTGCAGATAGAATTACATGAAGAAGATAGGGACATTAAACGGTTCTTTTGGAAAGATGATATTTATGATAGTAATGAAAATTAGAAAACTTTTAGATTTACAAGAGTTTTGTTCAGAGTAAAATCTAGTCGTTTTCTGCTTGATGTTACCTTTAAGCATTACCTTAAGATATAGTATTCAGAAATATATCCTGGTAGCAGCAGAAACAATTCTTAAACAACTGCTTCTGTGTTGACAATGTTACTGATTTTCAATAAAATTTAGAACAAGGGCTGAAAACAAGTTTACAAAGTATGAACATTTTCGAAGAAGCTAATATGTCACTACATAAATGGCATTCTATTTCAAAAGAAGTGAAAGACGTTTGGCGTCAGAAAAACTTTTCGACACAAGAATCTTCTGAAATAGCCCCGATCAAAATATTAGGAATTTCCTGGAATACGGATAATAATCATTTTTATTCTGAAACTCAACATTTAGCAAATTTTATCTCTTTGCCAACTAACTCAGAATGTTTCTTGTTGTAAACTAAGTAAAAAGTAATTTTACTTTGTTTACTAAAGTAATTTTCGAATTCGGATAGCCAATTGGACGCCTCTTCTTAGCGATTCACCTGAGTCAAGTGCCTCACTTGCCTCACTCTTGTCCCAGCTCTGGTGTTGATATAGGAACTGAACAAAGTTGTTTGGTTTTTTAACTACCCTTTATTTCAATTGAATTAGTGTTGCTGTTGTTGTTGCTAATTCTCACTTGTCTGATTTGTAGTCAACCCAAGCCAACAAAAATCCTCGAGGCAAGGAGCGCCAGTTTTGCCCCTATCGTTGGCAACAGCCTTGAGTACCTTACAGGCGACAGTGCGATTTAGCTCAGTTCCGCCCCTAATTTTGACGAACAGCACTCCAGTGGAACGGGTCCGACCTCTTTCGGCTCCCCGCATATTTAGAGTGTCCCCATGCTGCACGAACACTTAGCATTTACAGACATCCATGTCGTCTCTGGGATTCGAAACCGGGCCTCTTGGTACGGAAGTCAGCGAAGGTAACCACTATACCAGTTGGGCGGCATTAGTGTAGTGGAGGGTCAAGCCTTTCTGAAGGATTAAGGTGCCTTAGTTTGCTTTCCATTCTTTTGAAATTCTACGGTCATTAGATATAGTTCTCAAACATCGACTTTATACCGATGCTTCTTGTTACTCAAATTATAAAAAGTGAAATTTTATTCATAAGCAATAAATTGAATAAAAACTGTCTTCCCTGAGAAATAAGAGAAAGATTAATCTAAAATGGAAAGCTAAGCAATAGTGGCATAAATAAATAAATAAAAGGAGGGGATATGATTAAATGAATGGAAACATGTAAACCAATGATGCGAGAACAAATTATAGCAAAGTGTTTATAACATTAGTTTCAGGAATTTTACAATTTGAAATGTGCTCCGCTTTTTTCTTTAATTTTGATTCCTCAATCAATTCGGTGAATTATACATATATATTTTAACTTCATGTTATCCACGGTAGAAATTTTTCACTAATTTTTTCTTTTATTAGTAAATTGATAAGATTAAGAACAACAAGATTTTGATTTAAGTTCCAGCTTGAGTCAATTTATGCATTCCAGGGATCCCTAATGTTTCAGTACTTACTTGCAAATTACTTTCATAGCCGTAGGCCAATGAATATCAGTATTATATGCTGTGCACGTTTCAGTTTGACTTTTTGAATTTTAAAATAACAACCACTTACAAGGAAGAAATCCGAGCAAGGCCATTTTCAAATGATTTACTGTATTTCAAGCTATTATGAAATATTTTTGGTTGCATGACTAGGACAGTAAGAAACAGGTAATTAACTAATTAAATTTCACTTCAGTTCTTAAATGTCAAGGACGTTGTAATGTTGTACAATTAAAATACCATAACGGGTAAAATTTTGTGAGACTGCATAGACTGCCATCCCTCTTTTAGCCAACTCAACAACGACGTTCGAAGCTTTCAACCAACATTACCTCTAAGTTTTTCGCAAAGCTGCTTTTCAGAGACAATAAAGAAGATATGTTCACTGTAGGACATGTAAGCAAAATCTCAACTTTTGGTGAAATTACGACTAATTACCCCTTGCAGGTTCATATTTTTCAGGGCGAGGTTGGAAAACAGGTATGACGATCTCGGACCATGTCTCTGCTGTTTGTGTGACAAGTTAGCTCAAGTATTTAGTCGTGACAGACTCAATAACTGATACATCTCCTCATTGTCACATGTAATATGATTTAATTTAATTTATTAAATGGGAAACAGGCACTTGCTGAATACCTACATATCAACGTCTCTCTAATACTACGACGGAGAGCTTTCTAAAGGAAATCGGTTCACAAATATAGTCAAAGACTAGAAAACTTCCAAAACGAGATCTTATTAATATTTCCTAGCTTTTGGCCACTCGACTGTATGTGAGGCTAGATTATGGTATGAAGTCAAAGCGATATGATAAATGATCTGGCCACAGCGTGTGAAACTGGTGGAGCCACGGCGGACGTTATAGTGAAGAGGTGGCAAAATTTTTAGAATTTAGGAAAGAACCGAGCGGCAGAATTATGCAGTCGCAGAGTTTCTACCGAATGGCAGAATGTCTACTGCCAAGCCTAATGATGGCCGTGAAAGGGTTAAATCTGCAAATACTCAATTTTCTTATTGGTTTAAAGCTTTGCCGATCAGAAAGTGATCTTTTCAATCACACAGAAGTTCAGTTAAGTGGCTGTATGGTTAATTTAAAAATGAGCTAAGCAAGATGAATATTATTAAGATATACACAGCAGACTAGGCCCACTAAAAACAGAGAAGAGCCTCCATATATTCTTCTAAGCCCCCCCTCTTTTTATCCTAAACAGCAATCTTATTTATTTCGATATATTGGGAGGAGAAATTTAGTATTTTGATCAACTTTGTCAGATCCCCTTGCATTCAACAGTGCCTGCAAAATTCTTTTTCACTGTAAAAATAATGTTTTGATACATGTATGTTAGAGAAAATTCTAACATTAATTTTCAATAGCCCTACTAAAGTTTTCATAATAATTTGGTTATTTCGGTTCTAAAATAGTTCTTATAAAGTATTTTTTTTTTTTTTTTTCTGAAATACGTCGTTTCAAAATTAATGCCTGATATATGATTCGTATATAATGCTAATGACGCATTATGGTAAAAGCAAGATCTTTTACCCAATTATAATTAAATCTAAACTTTTATTAGACCAATAATAATTAAACAATACTTTATCCATCTGCTGAGAAATATAGTTAATTATTTGTAACATCAAAAACATGATCTTCGCTTTGATGTTTGCTAACGTTTATATTTGTCCATGTATCCATATGCAATCTGCCATCTCTTTTATCACAAATTCTAATGCTATAAAATGCGAGACGTTCATTTGTAATTTCAACCAGCAAACGCATACATGACCGATGTTTGCAGTTCTTATCTATAGCTGGCTGGATGATTAAGTCAAAGCACTCGAGGGCTATTTGTCTAAGGAGAAGAAGTCTTAGTGAAGGAAACGAAAAAGGCTATATATGGTTCACACAATAAGGAAAGCTATGGCAACTCCCATGAAGCAGTCCGTTCTCTAAAATTTTAACTTTGGGTCAAGCTGCCAGTGCTCAGCGATACGTAATCAGTCGCCACTGCAACGACTTCTTGAACGAAAGATTGTCCATTGAAGACTGGAATTTTAGGGATGTCACCAACTGCTGGCGAAGTTTTCAACCAAGCCCATCTCGAGGAGAGCCATCGAGATGGCCTTGGTTTCAACAAGGGGAATTTCTGTCTGGATCACAAAGGTGAACCAATAGCATGGTTTTAGTATAAGCTAAATTTTTGCGCGTCTTTGATTTTTTTTCCATTATGAATGTTAAGTCTTACGTCCTTTATGCCGAGGAAATTACAATGATGGTCCTAAAATTTCGCTATACAAATTTTTCAAAAACCAACCAAATCTTATGAAAAAAAACGGTTAAAACGGATAACCCGAGAAAATTTTACTGCATGTAAATATTCTTGGGTAAATTAAGCCTAATTTTGGAGTTTCAGTATATTAATAAGACAGGATATATTTACAACACGAGATTTTATTTCTATATTATTTATAATACTGTGTATGGTAATCTTGTGTCATATGCATCTAAAGGTATACTAGCTAAATGAATCGGAAATATAGCTAAATATATTCGTTTCCCAGATTTTTCTTTAATTTTAAGAAACTTCTAAATGCATGTATAATTTAGCAAAAAATGGAAGTATTTAAATTATATTTGTGTGCTAGAAGTTTATATAAAATATTTGTAAAGGTAGTACACATGCAGAAGGTTTTGTAATTTTTATAACACAAAGTGCATAGTTATCCGTAGAATAAGAAAGAAATTTTATTCACAGTGCTTTAAAATAAAAATATTATTATCAAAAGAATTTGGTTAGAAATTAGCACATGAATTGATAAAAATCTTAGAGTGTGGAGGATTAAAATATGTATGTGAGCTTTTCAAAACTGTTACCACTGTTATCATATATAGCTACATTGTTATATGTGAAGTAATTATCTTATGAAAATGAGACCTTTTTTCTTTTCTTTTTTTTTTTTAAGTACTAAACATATAAGGATGTTGCAGCTCAAATAACTGTTATCCAGAGATGAAAAATACTTACCATTTGAGGTATGTAAAAATGAACATTCTTCAAACAGACTTCTAAACGTTCTTTGCATGTGGTCACTAGAATTTTTCTTAAGAATTATTGTTAACCCCTCCCCCCCATAAAAAGACATTTTGTCCAAACAATGTGAAAAGAAAAAGAAAATTTAAACACTTAATGCTACAAAGAAACTAATTCTGATATTTTGAAAAGCTTCCTTTTCATTCATTACATAAAAACTTAATTGAAATCTGTGTAAATTCTAGATATTAGTTAAAGTCAAAAAATTATTCAAAAATGTGTTATTTTAAAAGATAAAATCTAAAATTTGAAATTAATAACAAGAATATACTTTTAGAATATTATTAAATGATTTGATAACATGAGAGCAGATGAAAAATAAACATTAAAAAAAATTGTAAATTTCACTACGGGGGGGGGGAGGAATGCAGTATTATTTCCCAGTTATCTGTTATGTCAGTACTGTTATCTGTTATGTTAGTACTTTAGGTGACATAACATATACATGCTAAACAAAACTGAATGTATACTCTGATAATGAGGATTAGAAATTGTGGCTGTTATATATATGAATATACATAAATTACAATAAAAGTTGCTTGCCCATGTGTACATAAAATTAAAAATTTTTGTACTTACGAATTTGCCTTGTTGAAATTTGAAAGCTTCTAAATTCCTTAAAAATTATTTCTATATTATACAGTTAGATGTTTTAAATGTTATTAGTATGAGGGAAAATTTCTAATCTTTCATTAATTTTTACTCATTATAAGTCAACTTTGAACAAGAATTTTGATCTTAAAGATATAAAGAGCATATTAAAAAATAATAATGTCTACTATGTATAAAAATATGATTCTTCCTCCAAGTGCACTTTACTGTTTTTATAATATGTAATTAAGATAAAGGAAAAAGTGTAAAAATAAACTTTCAAATTTAGATGAACTATTCAGTTTGTGTGAACTAGACATTTATCATCCATTGTATCAAAATTTCTGTTGTAATTTGACTTGCTAATAAATTTTTTCATGTCATTTTTAATGCATTAATGAAATTATTACGTTGAAGTGTATAGCGTGATATAAACGACTTAAGGCGGTTATTAAATCAGAAATAGATTTTATTTCAAATCAACCAATTGACCTTTTCAATGCACAGGCAATGAATGAGTCAGTTTGGAAACGAAACTAAAATATGAATATAAGGTAGGCTCCTTTTTCAGATTCTTATATTGTTCCCTAACTGATGCAGTTTCCAAAAACGGCAGAGTTTGTAAAATAAATAAATTATTTGTAGGACATATCTGAACTATGTAATTTTCCCTTTTGGAATGACATCTTCTCTTAGGTAACTGAGATAAAATAAGAAAATGAAAGCGAGAATAATAAAATAAGAAAATGTGATTATGTTTTAAAAGGGAAGAGAACTAGCAACCCTAAACGACAGTCTACAGATGTGGCAAGAGCCTACGCCCTTCCGTCAAACAATAGGCCTGCGGGGCCGTCCATCAAGCGGCCCAGCCAGGCCATTAGAGGGGCCCTGAGACCGCTAATTAGACGCGGGAAGCCGTTTGTTTTGATTAGCCGCCGAAATTCGGCCAAATATTATTCGCTCTTCGACTGCCCCAAGCCAAAATGGACGCCCACGTTTTATGCACAAGAAAACCGGTCCAGGTTGAAGCAATGGAGGCTCCTCGAACATTTGTTCAACATCAACACGACACGCTCAAGTGGCCATCCAAAGCAACATCAAGCCCTGTATAATTATCTTGCTCTCCGAGAGAGATGATCGCCTGGCTGCTTTCCTGAATCGCATTAACAGCGCAAGGACAAGCAAGCCCGCGGTACCACGTGCATTTGACGACCAGCTGTCAAAGCCGTCAGAAGGGTAGACTCCGCCTACTAAGGTGGAGCTAAGGCGCGAGTGGATCGACGATTGGCGGCGGGGGCTCAGTGTAAGCTGTCGTACCACGTGGGACGGTGGGGCAACGCCTGGGAACAGTCATGTTTGTTGATTAAGCCAATCTGAGCGTGAGAGCATATCCGCAATCGCTCTTGTCAAACCGCGGGTACGGGTTGTCTGCTGGCTGCTGTTGTACGGTTACGAGCATCTTCGCAGAACAAGAAGGTTTTTGTGCGAAACCTTCCTCTTGCTTCCCTCGGAGGGATTTTTCCGCTGCGAGCGAATGTTGTTCACAATGGATACACAAAGAGATGCGTTCTGCCGCGGCGGTTAGGCCTAGCGTCCCATCGAATACTGTGGCCTCACTAGTAGCAAAGTTTGGATTCTGTGTGACGTTACTTCGATAGCGATTACAACGACGAGTGGTGGTTGTGGTGTATTTCATTAATTTGCTATCTTTCCACAAATGGCGCTAGTGTGCTGCAATCAGCGCTAGTTTCGGTTGAACAAAGAAGTTAAGCCTACTTCGTGTTTTACGTGGCCTCTTGACTATTGATGTGATAAACAATGTATCCGGCCCGTCATCCTGTAAGTACCTCTACGTTTTCACCTTTTATTGCATCCGACAGAAATTCGATTAATGCTGCATAGTTTATGTATAACACTCGCTTCTGTAGGAAGTTTCTGTTTTATCAGATCTGTTATCGTCTGCTATTTCAGTGCGAACGGATAACTGCCTATTAACTGCGAGTTCAAGAGCAATTCAAGAGTTTAAGTCACTGCGAACCTCTTCAACTTCAGGGACCGTTTATAAATTATTATTATGCATGTGAAGGCTTAAAGATTTTTATTCTGGGAATTAAATATTAGACGCAGTGGTTTATTTCTTGAAATCCGGAACTTATTTTCGTTCCGAAATTAATTTTAGTCATACCTGTTTATCATATGAAATAAATTTCAGTCATATCAATGATAAACAAAAATTAGCTTGACCTAATAATGCAAAGATTTGCTTATTATCATGCATCAAACAATCTTACCTGTTGTTGATTGCAAATATCCTACCATTTTGTTATTTTATGATCTGATGTAATTAGTATTTTATGGTCTGTTATGCAAAATAATACTGCAAGAAATTTAATTTTAAAAGAACATATTATAAATTGCATTATTTAATTGAAGAAAATACATGTTTGGTCAAAAAGTGCAATCTTATATTATCAAATTAAGAAAGAACATTTTATTGAGGATACAATTTCTAATTATAGTATTGAATAATTATACAAAAATTTATTAATTTTAAGCTTTATATGTAGTAGTGTTTTATGTTATAGTAGTAAATAATGAAACTGTGCTCAAGTAAAGTAGTCTAAAATCCATAATGTTGTGTTTGATACACTTTGATATGCTTAGTATGGGCAGATAATACAAATCTTGTAGATGTGTGAATGCTGATAGTGAGGCAATATGTGAATTGCATAAAAAATCTAATAGTAAAAAATCCGATGTGGACATCATATGACTGACTACCTTGTGTCTCTATTAAATTATACACATTTTTTGCTACACTTCATTTAAATTTATTTCCTTGAATTATTCTAACTTAATTAACTGATCTCTCAAGGCAAATTAAAAAAAAACATCAAAAATTACAAATTTTGAAATTACATACCAAGGTTAATGTTTGTCTTCTTGTATCTCTTATTTCATAATGAGTCTAAAACTTTTCCAAATATAAATAAGAACCAGAGACTGCAATAAAAGTTAAATTTCATTATTTGTCTAAAATTAATTTTTTCAAAAAAAAATTTAAATTGCCAAAATAAAGTAAAAGTAAATAATTTTATATCTACATAGTGGTGGGTGGAACTGAAAAAACAGACTGGTATTTAACTCTTGAATTATAACCAATATGCACTGTGTTGTATGTACCATAATAGGTAATGTAAATAGGTCTAAATTCGCATGTGTTCATCATTCAGTCTGAGTTTGGGATTAGCTGCTAAAATGAATAGTTTCTTGATTATAATATTTTTTCATACATTTTAAGGACACAATTATAATTTGATTTGCCCTATGGAGTTTTACTGAAAACTTTTTTTTGTAAAAAAAGTATTCCGTTATAAGTCTTGAGTGTAAATAGATTATTTTTATACCACAATTTCTTTTATATTTTAAATTTTCAAATGTTAATCTTTCATTTTACTTTAAAATATAGTTTGATAGTATTTCATCAAGATGCAGTTTGTAGAATATTTATTTAAAGTGTTATAAAAGCAGTGAGAAAGAATCTGTCTGTGGTTCTTCATTTTAGCCACGTTTAGATTATATCATAATTTATAGTATTTTATTATTCATGTGTATGTTTGCAAGAAATATACTGTATGCTATTTTTTGATAACTTATCCGTTTCATTTATTCATAAGTATATTGAATTTTTGATAAGCTGGCATATGCATTGTTCTTATAACATTTCCCTGCTGTTTTAATAAAAACGAGAGTTTATTTAAGTTTTTTTTTATTAAAAGCAGTAAATGTGATTGTTTATCACAAGTTATTATTCACAATCAATAACTATATACCAGTAGCCTGAGTATATTTGATGGGGGTTTGTCCTTATTCTGTTTCTTCAGAAAAATGCTATATGTGTTTCGAGAAATGTTCAGTGACTCCTGCTTAAAACCATATTTGTCATTAGCAATATGGTCCTAATATCTTTGTTTCTATGTAAGAAGTATCCATATGTTTTTTTGTTGAGAAAGAGAATGTTTTAACTATAGAAGTAAATCTTGTAAACAGTTTATAAACCAGATAGAGGTAAAATATTTATTGCCATTGAGGCATAAAATGTGCTAAATGTGTTAATAGATCCAGGAGAAAGAAATAAGGTTTAAGTTTTTGAGATAGCTGAGAATTTCTGAGAAATTAGCTTAAAATATAAAGCAGTTGGAAGTGCAGTTCAAGAAACACTTAAGCTTGAAAGAGTTATATTGAGGAAAGACCAAGGAGTTCAAAAGAATTTTGTTAAAGAAAGACTACCATAGTGGGAAAAAAATGCAGGATTTCCAGACTCAACACTGATTGATGTGAAAAAAATGTGCATGCTTTTAATCAATGAACCTTCAGTAAATCTAGCGAGAGAACTGAATGCATGGAATAAACATAACATTAATGTATCAAATAGATATGCCTAGATATTTTTCTAAAATGAGCAAAAGACAGATTTTCATACATATTGCTTTAGCGGATTTAACAAATTTGCCAAATGATAACTAACAGCATTTATTACTGTTATTTCACTCGGCATTTCCTAAAGTATATCATCTGCTTCTGGACAGAATTTTCTGTGCAGGTATTTATTTGTTTAGATGCGGAGACTATCTCTGTCATTGAATTAAAAGCAGGGGAAAAGAAAAAGAGTTGTAGTTTCATTATAATATGGGAAAAATAGTGTATTTGAAATATGCAAGTTATATGTGCATCAAGCATTAACATATCCACATTGGTAAGGAGGATTTTGTATTGGACACAATGACTATGATTCAGCTAGGAATAATCGCTCTTTACCATCTCAAATCAATGAAAATCAACAATTAATGCTGATAGATCATCACTGTCTCTTTGAATGACACTCGATAAGCGGAACGTTTAAAGATGCTGCTGCCAAAATTGTCGTTGATTATCGTAGAAAATGTAAACGTCGTTTCTCTTTTCTTCCTTATGTATTGATTGCAGAAGAGAAAATTCTTGTATATCATGATTTAGCCCGAATAGTAGACATTAATCCTGAATTTTCAACTAAAAATTAAACTTGGTACTGTGCTGACATAAAACAGTATTTGTCTGCTTGGGCTGGAGCAGGTTCACCATGGCCCCAGAAACTTTGGTTTCAGAAATCTCGGGTAAAGACATTGTCGGTGAAATTTTTCGATTGGAAAAGGATAATTCTGAAGGAATTTGTTTCTGTGAACTCTGGGTTTTATGAAGATATAATGGAAAGGGTAAGGGAGTTGGCCTCAGGTGGAATGACTAGGAGGAGTGCTAAATTAGCTGTGAAATTTTAGAAACACATTTTAAAAAATTTGTAATGATTATTAACTTACAATTTTGAAAGATATCAAGAAGTACCATTGTAAAATGACAGATTTAAAAAATTACTGGTATACTTTCGAGCATTTGCACAACTCGCATGCTTTTCTTAAAGCATATAACTAAATTCAATAATTAAATATATATTAATGATTTGATATTTCAAATTGGGCAAAAATTCATTATATTTAACTCTTAACTAATTATTATTACAGTAGAATCCAGAAATCCACAATGCTTGGGACCAGAGGTTGTGCGGATTTTAGGATTTTGCGGATTTCAGGACAGAAAAGCCAAATCATAATATTCAGACTAAAAGTGCAAAATAAATAAGGCATAATAGATACATTTACTTAAATTATTATGTACAATAATATACATTATTACATTATTTTATTACGTGCATTAAATTATTATATATATATATATATTATATTATTCATTTATATTAGTGATT
>KK120657.1:266961-309635 GCA_000611955.2 Stegodyphus mimosarum | reverse complement strand
TGTAAATTCTACAGAGTCATAATGTTTTGCTCTGTGACACAGCTCTGTTGTTCTAAATATTTTAGATATTTTTCACCATGTTCCAAACCCTCATTAAAAGATATTTTCTCACTCCTATCAAATTCATTATCTGTGTCGGTGTCAAAATCGTTTTCTTGCTGTGGCGAGTTCAAAACAGAGCCAATGATTTCAACATCGGTTATCTGATATGCCAGTGTTAGCTCATCTGAACACATCATCCATACTGAAAACCTCTTCTGGGCTAAGATCTTTTTTCTGCTACTAACACAGAATCATTATTATTCGGTAATTATGATGTCTTTATTGGATAACTATTTTTTCTTCGGTATTTCATTCTCCATTCTGCAGTTTCTGGAACCTATAAATTCAATGCTTATATTTTGAGAGGCAGTGCGGATTTTTGGTATTTGACTGTACTTTATATTTATAAGAAGTAAAAATTTATATAAGGCATTGAATAATTAATCACTGCAATGACTTGAACCTGATAGCCTCTTTAAGCAAATCAGCTTAAAATTATGCTTATTTTCATGGAATTTAATGCTTCAAGTAAAGGTAAAAAAAGCTCTGCATTCAGAAATTTTAAATAGGCTCTAAATTTGCATGCTTAATGTAGGGATTAACCTAATATCAAATTCCTGCAAGTATGTTATCTCCTCTTTCTTTTTCCTTCTTTCTGTATAGAAGGGTGTATTTTTTTTTAGAAAGTCTCCTTCGTGAAGGAATTTCTCCCTTTAGATAAATAGTCCTTGTATGTCTCCTGTACTGAATTAAACAAGTATACATAACAGAAGGATTATCTTTTGCTCTTTGGAAAATCTGAGAAAATATTCTTGAGCAATATGAAGTTTGGTTTGGTTTATTTGACTATGCACTTGAGGGCTATCTACTTAAAGGAGAGAGATTCCTTCCTGAAGGACCTTCTAAGGGAAACTGGCTCGTATACATGTTACACATGGGGAAAACCGTGAAATGCCTACGCAGCTGGGCCATTTGCCAGGATTTGAACCCCGGATCGAACTACCAGTGTTCAGTGACTTTACCACTTGGCTACTTGTGAGCTGAGAAATGTGAAAACGTAGCTTCAAAGGTATAAAGAATCTGAAGAGAAGTTAAAGGTTAAGAAAGCAAACAGTCAAAGTTAGTTCATAAAAGAAGTAATTTTTCACAAAATTTTATTTGCATAGAAGAAATGAAAGGTGTTTTAATCTCATAATTAAACTGAAGATGTGAATTTTACCTGGTAATTATTGATTTTCAGTTTCTAAATGGTTAAAAATGAATGTCATTTAATTTAGATTAGGCTGTTATTTGAATATCACAAAAGCCATCTGTCTAAAATAAGGGTTGCCGTTGTTTAGTAAATTTAAAAGGTCTAACTACCAGTTTGCAGTGGTCTTAACCAGTGGATTATTGACGGAGCCATTTAATTTATTTACTTTGAGCATTAGGTTAGTTTGAGTTTGGCAAAGTAACTAGGGATATATGCCCGAGAGAAGGGATGCTTAAGTATTTTTAAAAAGACCGGCTTCTAATTTAGCATTTAAATATCTAAACGATATGAATGCTTCAGGTATTTCGTCAGAAATATCTAAATTTAAAGATCATGCTATTTCAATAATTCTGATTGTTAAAGCAAAATCAGATGTTTTACGGATAATTTGTGAATAGAGTTCAGAGTAATCATATGCGAACTTTGAAATTATATTCAAATTATTTTACAAAGTTTTTATTTTTAGAGGAAAAGTTTAAAAAAAGGTCTGTTAACTCAAAAAAAAAAACCTTCAAATACCGCTATTTCTGCATTGAACATAAATTAAATAATGAAGCAGATTTTTGAGAAAAGTTGTCAGGTTTACTTTGTTAAAAGGAAGAACAATTGAGAAAAAATTCTTGAATATTAATACAATATTTTTTGTATTATTTCAGTGTTATTTGCTATTTTTTAAAAAGGTATTTTCAGTGTTTTCCTTTAAAAACTATAAATTATTTCACATATTGATTTTCTGAGCAAAAAATTATGATTACAAATAATATAAGAATTATGGTATGATTTAGTATAATGTAAAACTATAGAGATAAAGTTAATTTGATTGTAGGTAAGGAAAACCTCTTTGCCTCAGGTGAAAAAGTACCTAGGCATGGCTCTGCATGAAACTTGTGAATTATTTTTTGACAGGAGATTAGTTATATTTAATTAACTGGGAATATGAACTTAATGTAAGTTAGAAAATAGAGTGAGGCAAATAAATGGCATTGTAGAGCAACATTATTGCAGAAAATGCAAGTCCATAAAATTTTATAACGATTCCCAAGACCAGTGTTTCAGAGGCTATATCTGGCCTCTGTTACAGAGTTAAAAATTGCACAACTTAAAACCTTCATTTGGTTGTTAAACACATACATATATGAGCAAAGTGATGTAGGTTGGTTTCCGTACTTGTTAGCTCTGAATTGCATTTTGACCCAGTTTTACAGAGCCAATTTTCTTGAAATTTTGATCATGTATGTTTTTGCAGTAACAATGAAATATTTCATCAGATTTAACCGAACTGTCCTGAAGAGTCTGGTTTGGTGAAATTTCACTAAGCAACTGGAAATAATGGTTAGGAAATCATCTGTGACGGCAACTTTCATCTAGGACAGCCTTAAAATTTTTAAGGGAAGGATGAGCCGAGCAGTTATCTGTTATCAGGATAATTGTTTTCCATCATCCAGTAAAAAAAAAAGATTCAAATGTTGCTAAGCATATGGTATGAAATCATTTTTTAAACCAATTATTTATTAATGTTTGTGTCATCCATGCCTTTTATATGAACAATAAATAATAAGGAAAATATTTGCTCTTTTAAATGTCCAAGGTCATGTATTTTTTCAAATTAGGAAAAATTTACATTTGTGCTTTCCTGTGGTATTTTTGCATGCCAAAATCATTTGTCTCTCTTTGGAATTGGATGGCAGTTGGGGGCCTTTTCTGCAGAAGTTGCTAAGGTATTTTGAGGTGTACTGCCAGAACAGGCCAGCTTTTTCAGGGTTATGTTGATAACTTTTACTGTTAATAAGTTCTATGAATTCATTTGCAAATTGTTTAGCTGCTTTAGTATCAGCTTGAACATTTTTGACTAAATCTTTGCCTTATACAGTTGTAATTTTTTAAATTTGCAAGTCTGTCAAATGTGTCCACTCAGTTTTAAGTCCATTTCTTCATCAGATATTTTGGCTTGAAGCATTAAATAGCATTGGATATGTCAATGCTGTGCTGTTTTATCCATTCAATCATTACTTTGTCATAATTGTTACTTTTAGCATAATGAATTTTTGTTGTCGTTATTTATTGCAAATAGGGTGTCAGAATTCACAAAAAATTAAAAAGTTCCTTCTTGTTTAACTAGTATTTGCATATGTTTTCTGACACCATGTAGATAACTTATCCAATTTCTCTATAGTATTTGTTACAGATATAGTACAACCGTCTCAAATGCAACCTTGGCTGGTATTCTGCCAATAGACATAGACTCGTCCAAAAGGGGCGTTATTACTTGCTGCGCCGTGAAAGATTACATGAAGACCTCCGGAAAAAGAGAATTTATACGTTTGATGAAAAGAAAGTCCCTATCCTTCCACCCTATGTTGAGAATAATTTGGTCCGAATGGCGCTTGCGTGTTTGCGCTCATGGTCGCGGATGAGGCGGTCGAACTACATAAGGTATTTTCTCGTTCCTTTCAGCATGCCTTCATGGTGTAACAGTAGCACATTTGGCATATATTCGAGAATTCCAGATTAAAGTCCCAGAAATGGCATTGCACATTTTTCAGCTTCTTGACATCGATAGTCCTAATGACGCCACACAGATAATGTGTATTCACACTGAATTTTTACAGTTTTTCTTGCATAATTATAGGCTGTGGTATTTACTTAATAATAATAAAACTGATGCCATCTGATTTTTGTAATATAATCGTATACTGAGTCGCTAATGGCTATGAAGTCGTATTTCTAGAAAGACATGTTGTAGGTTACTGGAAGGATCTGGCATCATTTAAATTTTGCAAAAAAACCATGTGGTAAATGAAACTGTGAGAGGCTGGTATAATTATCAAAGATGTATGATAACTAAACTTCTAGTTACTTTTCAAATTTACGTAATGTGTTAGATTTATTCTATGGCTCTGAAAGATATTATCAGTGTGATCCTTCAGTTAAAAGAGCTTGTAATTCATGTAATCTTTCAAAATTTGTTAACACCGTGTATATTTGTCAGATAGAGAAGGAAGAGCTATTTTTAAGAGAGCAGAAGATTCAGCATAGGCAAAGCAGAAAAAATTTGCAAGAGAAAGGGGGAGGATAAATTGCATTCTCGGATATGGATATGTGACTATAAATGTAATAATTATTTTTTGTTTAATAAGATAGAGATAATATATACTATATCTGAAATTTTAGAAGATTCAAGGCAGGCAGTGCAAAAAAAATTTGCAAGAGATGGGGGGGATAAATTGCATTCTCTGATATGGATGTATGACTGTGTAAATGTAATCATTATTTTGTGTTTAATAAGATAGAGATAATATACATTATATCTGAAATTTTAATAAATCATATGCAGTGTGATGTTTGATGTATTATCTGTAAGAGGTTTTGTATACCCTTAGTTAAAGAGAAGGATCCAGATGATATCAAATGTCAGACTAGGACATAAATCAGAATGGAAGTGGAAAAATCTTTAAAAAAAAAAAAAAATGGTACTTCAGCACAGGGTTTAAGATATATGAGTTAGGGTACATAATTAGAGTTATCATCACACAAAAAAGCCAAAAGATATAAATTAGTGAGAAGTGTTAAATTGGTTCACATCATCACTTCTGATATTCTAAACCCTTACTGTAGTTTTTTTTCAGAATTTTTTGTGGCTTTTATATAAGGTTATGATACCAGGCTATTTATCATCTACATGACCCAATTACTGTTGTGTTGTGGCATCAGATCTTTCAATTTATGATCCCAAAGATCCTGGCAAATTGCCAGTTCTTAAAAGATTTGCAATTGAATGAGGCATGAGGATACTCTACTTTATAATAATTCATGCCTTTATATGATACTTCTAATTTATATGCTTTATTACAACTTCTTAATTTTTGTAAACATTTGTGCCTTTATTATAATTAATAGAAAGAATGATTTTAGTGCCATATACCTCATTAAACAATCATTTGAAAACCTCTTGCCAAAAGTAAGATGGCTTTTTACCAAAATTAATCACATTTTGTATTTTCCTTAGTTAATGCCATTTGGTTAATTTAATGTTCATTTTAGAGAATATGTTTATGAAGAGTTCCAAGTACAGAGAACTTCATTAGGAAAATAGTGTGATCTAGTCATTAAAAAAAGATGCACACAATTCCTTTCTCTCCAATAAGCGTTATATTTTCTTTCTATTCTTTTTATCTAGATAGTAATGCTGTAAAAAACATGAAAGATGTATAAAATTCTAGTTATAATTGGACTCTGTGGGTAACTATTTAAATTCCAGAAGTTAGAATTTAATGCATAAATTGAAAATTTGCTTATCAGAATGTGTGGTTCTTTTTCCATCTTTTTAAAAGTTTTTAGCGGAACAAAAAAGTATTATATGGAACTAAATAAATGAATAAAGAAAAGTGCATATTATTCTACTGAAAAATATAGTACGTTATAGAGTCTACATAGAGTCGTTTTGTTGAGAGTTATTTCCAAACCAAGTGCCGTCTGAAAAGATTACATATCAAATACGGTGAAGAGATTTCAAATGAGTGCGATGACATTGCAAAAAGTTTTGGGGGGGAAAAAGTAAGCAACATCGTCGCGATCGAAGCGACTACTGACAGAAACAGAAAACCACTTTAGCGTGAGTCGCAGGTAATCTTTCAATTTCCCCCCGAAGTTGGTTAATTTCTACATCTCCTCAGCTGTCTCCCCTCCCAATTTGGAAACCGTTTTGTGTATTTTTTTTTTTTTTATTTTTTTCCGTCGTTAAGTCTTTTGCTTAATGAAGGCGTAATTGATCTAGTCGATGGAAACTTTTAAATGAAAGAAGAAATCGAGAGTTCCGATTCAATTAGTGCTTTCCTTATGTTATCAACAAATTACAGGAAAGCATTTCTCACGTTTATACCCCGATCATGTTTCGAAGATTGCTGCCGTAAGTTTTGCAAATGGTCCAGTTTATTATTGTCTTTGTCACCAGTTCTTAAGGGATTGCTAACGAAAATTCACCCGTACGAGATAACATTTCTTAGAATAGTAGTTTTGATACGAAATTTTATCTTAAAGTCCCCTATTACAAATTTTATCTTTGTAATGAGTAGTCTTTAATGTATATATATGTGTGTATGTATTTCTTTATTTTGATCACTCCTGGCTGTTATAGCCAACATAAGATTATTATTTTGAAAGAAAGATACGCAAATGATTAGATTGATTACACCTTGGCGTTTAAATCCAACAGTTAAATTTAATTAATTGCAGGTTTTGTATATATTTTGGCAACGTACGGTTTGTACAAGTAGCCTTTTATTTCTTAGTCTTTTTTCGTTCCTTCCCTCAGGATAAAAGTAAATGTTTAGGAAGATTTAAAACTCTTGAAAATAGTCAAGTTACAGAAAAATTTTTTGGAAAGTTATTGTCAGCTCAGGTATGGACTTTTTGAAAAGTGCCTGAGTAATTTATTTCTGAGTCAAGAACTGCAGAATGTTTACTGAATTTATTTAGTCTAGAAAATGTCTATAGCTCTCGAGAGCTTTGCCTTAATGAATAACTACTTGAAGGACCGACTGGCTTAAGCACGTAAGTTAACTTAACCAACCTATGAAGAACTTTGATTAAGGTGAACCAACCAGTGTGTGAGGTCAGCGAAGATAAAGATAAATAAATCCATCTACTGTGGTACGGTATACTGTATATTACATATATTGATCGAGATCATCCTCAAGTATTGATACCCTTCTTAAGTGTGTGATAAACTTCACCGGAGGAGCTTGAGATAAATAAATTTTTACTTGTCTTTCAACACACTGATACAAAGTGGCCATCTTAAAGGAATCTTCGGCATAGTAGCCGTATCTATTAATCACTGCCCCGTTTGAGGATCTTTTGAGTTGTTGTTATGTTAAATGATGTATCATTTGAAGCATATTTTGTTAAATAGTCATATCACGTTATTTGTGCGTGTAGTAGCTTCCCATGCAAGTTATTTTTGCTTTTGACATGCGTACGGAATTTGATACAGGTGAAGATTTAGTTAGTTATGGCAAAGGTATGCGTAAGGATAGATGCTTTCGGGGTGAAGGTCATTTTAGGGGAATTTACACATATTTGCATTACATAGCAGAAAACTGGAAATTTCCATGCAGCTATCAAAAATCAAACTTAGGTTCAACTGTTAATGTTCCATAACTTTAGCTACTCAGGCACTGACGAGGTTTATTTAAATGAAAAAAATATAATTTATTTGTATAATTAAGCTCTTGTATCAATAAATTTTTCCGATGCTGCATTTTTGTACTTGAGAAATTTTTTTATGGCTTCATTTGTTTATTGTAGTAAATATTGTGACCCCCTACGGAAAAGTACATAAAGTCGCTCCTCATGAAAGGTTCCAGTTTACTGCGGTCTTCAAAAACTATTTTACGTATTAGAGAAATGCAGGTAAGTTGCAAAACGGAAGCTAAGCGTGAAAGAGCATGCGAAATACTACACGGGTAATTCAGAACCTGAGTACAAACACGCATGCGCGATTCGGTCTGATGCGTCTTCCCTTTTTTATGTATTGATAAGATGGAAAGTTTTTTTTCTTTTTGATAAATTTTTCTTTCTATCCTTTGGAATTGTTTACTGTACTAATCGGTACAGGTGTTGTAGCATCTATTAAAAATTGCGCTAAAACGTCAATCCTTCATTTTTCGTGGATTCGAAAGATGAGAGGGTATATGGTAAATGTACAGTGCAGTAAATTGTAGCAAATTTCAAATTAAATTGTAGTAAATTTTTAGTTTTTATCAGTTAACTCTTTTATTTTGTTACATAACCACCCCATTTTGCATTCGCAGTTTCATATGATTGCAACCCGCGAATTCGGACGCAGCTGTATAATAAATTGTGTAGTGGGAAAAAAAATTACCCCGTAAGGAAATAGAATTGTCCAATAGAATTGTTCAATACAATTTATTATAATAAATTGTCCTTATCTTTAAAAAATCTGATAATATTAGCAGCGTTGAATAATTCAGTGCAATAAAGCAATATATACAGGGTGTTTATAAAGTCCCGGACCTATTTTGATATTTAATAACTCATAAAATAATAAAGATAGATTAAAATTAATAACATAAATGATTAGATAGACTCAAAAAGTTTCATGACCCTTGTCAATGAATTTCCACGTGTGCCCCCTTCGTCGCACGGAGAATATGAAGTCGATATTCAATTCCACGCCAGGTACCGGCAAGCATGTTGTCATCCACAGAGGCTATTACGGTTGTAATTCTGGCTTTTAGGTCATCAGTGTTCGACACTGTCCTCTAAACGTTGTCCTTTACAAATCTCCAATGGAAAACGTCCAGCAGCGTTATATCAGGCGATCTGGGTGGCTAAGGAATTGGACTTCCTCTAAAATGTTCCATCTTCCTCTAAAATGGTCATTCAAAGAACTACGAACGATGGTACCCCAATGAGGTGGTGTACCATCTTGTTGCAAAAAGACATGTGGCTGAAGCTCTTCTAGTTGTGGAAATACGAAGTTTTCCAACATGTTTAAGTATACGACTGATGAGACCGTCTTTTCTGTAAAAAAGAAAGGCCCAGTGACTCGGTCGTGCATTAGTCCACACCACACATTAACCTTTGGGGAATCCCTTTGTGCCTCATGGTATAGTTGAGAAAAACAAAAGAGAAAAAAATGCAATTAATAAGCAGACGATATTTAGAAAAGTACAGATATTTAGACTGGAAAATGAAATTATCTGAAATTAACCACACGCGCAGACGATATTTACAAAAGTAAAGATATTCAACCCTGAAAAGGAAAATATATAAGTTATTCCATCAATAAAGGAAATAAGTTTGTTTATATCTTCATTATTTTATGAGTTATTAAGCATCAAAATGGGTCCGGGACTTTCTAAACACCCTATATATTAAAAATAATTTTTCAGCAGCAGTTATACTTAAAATATTTTCTTTGTTAATCTGATCTATTTTTTAAGCAAAGAAGTGTTTAAGGCTTGAGTAATTCCTCCATATTTTGTTCATCGTAATTCATGTGTAATAACGCATTTTTCGCCAGTTTTACCGTTGCATTGTCTTATGACTACTTACAACTAGTGTATTTCCTGCTTAAGTAAAAAGCCACAGGAAGTTGTTAACGGAAAATGTCTTATTGAATTCAGAACTGAGCTGAATTGTCATATATTTCATGTCTATTACTTATTTTCCATTTATTATTTTTATTAAACTACTGTCTCAAAGATGACAATATGGCACCAACGTAATATACAACATTTCAAATGTTACAGCCTATTGTAAAGCAAGGTAGTTCTCCCCCCCTGAAGTTATGTTGTCAGCTTGAAAATTATATCTGCAAGTGCTTTTCTTAGAGCAGAGGTCTGAAGCTTAAATTGCACTCTGGCCAGATAATGCGCAATCTGAAAGTAGCTGATGCGCCGCAATTAAATAAAAAAGCTAAAAAAACACACTGTCATTTTTTTTGAAATAATTATAATATATTGAAGTAACTATTACATAACTTACTTCTAACTTAAACTAAAGTGAAATATATGAACACTTCCCAAGAGAGACAAAAACTTGAGAATAAATAATGACTTAAGTATTTTCGCTCTTTTATGCATTACATTTTTCTGTGATACATACAGAAAAGCGCATATTTGCATGTAAATAATTATACATTGCTATGTCCGCAATATTTGTATGCAAATAATTAAGTACTTCATTGTTTCTGGCTGCATCTTTCAGCTGCAACCCATCATGACGTTTTGATTTTCGTACAGTTTGTGACTTTGGAGGAAAATTACTAGATACTATCTTCATTACCAATTGTATATGTTCATTGCCAGTCTGGTTCTTTCCATAGATTTATTAATTTTCAATTCTGGTGGAAAAAAGTTCAAATGCAAATGTGGACCCAAAGAAAGCGATTGTTCTTATTGCAGAAATTTGTAACTGAGGATCTTTCTCTCTTGACAAGTGCTCATAAAAATTCATACCTTCAGACCTGTGAATAAAATTTATACAGCGTAAATGAGTTAGCTTTATTTCTAGATTTTCTGGAGCATTTACTCGCGTTCGTTTTTGGTAATGAAATCAATGTGACACAGGACTCTAAACAATTTAAATCTTAAACTTTTTCCTGAAATTAGTGCTAAAAGAATGCATATTAATTTACGGAAAATGTATTCGCGGGCAGCATAAAATTGCTTGGGTTGCAGCCCAGTTGAGACGATTGTCTTAGAGCATTCTTTACCACGAATTTTAGCCTCGAGACTGCATTTTATTGTTTAGAGGAAAAAAATCTGATGTGTGCACCACGTGACTTCATTGTACGGCCTATTAAATTCTAAACATTTTTTGCTGCATTTCATTTAAACATTATTTTCTCGAATTCCATTACAGGTGTATTTCTCATTCAGTCAATTCAATTCTCACTTCGCGGCAAGTAAAAAACTTCGTTACTCAAAACATATTCGTTAAAAATTTTGAAATACATAAAAAAAAAAAAAAAAAAAAAACGTAAAACACCAAGAACAGTTAAAACTTTAAAAAGAAAATTAAAATTAGAGTTTCTTCGAAAAAACAAGCAATCGACCAGCGGGCAGAAAGACAGATTTTTCGGGCACAAAATTGAAAGCTTATTTGGTCCCACTCTGGAAAAATACGGTGAAATTGGTGCGCAAACGTAATTCCCTATTCTACTAATGTAAACAAATGGCGGCCTCCTTAGGCTTAGTACTATTTAAACAACTTTTAAATTGTTGATATTCTACAACTACTGAATGCAGATTAACTAAATTGTAAAATCCTTAATCGGAAGGTAAGAACAATATAATGCAATCACTTTTAAAGCAAAAAATGAACAATTTAGCCAACATATAGGAATAATAAAAAAAAAAAGCTGTGGTCACCGAGTCGGGTTAAAAACGGAGTGGATATATATGTATAGATATATATATATGGACGTTTCGTGCGGCCGATTGCAACCGAGAAGGGAGGTGCACAGTTACATGTTCTAGCAGTCCATATGCAAAATGTCAACGTTCTGAGAGCTACTCGTTTTTGAGTAATGCGAAATACGTACAGATGTCGTGAAAAAAATCTATGAATTCATTTTATAATTCGTTTCGAAAAAAAAAAAGAGTTCTTTATTCTACCGTACGTACAGATGTCACACACATCGTTCAGATGAATTCGATAGCGGTCAAAATGGATATTTTAATTGAAATATGATACCCGAAATTTTTCGCGATTGCAGTACTTTCTGGGGAAGTAAAAAGGAAGCCTTCTAGACGGAAATGATGTAATAATAATAATAAAATAATAATTAAAAACTATGTGTAAAAAGTAACCTTTATTAAGTAATTAAAATTAATTAATAATTAGGCAGTTAAACTATACATCACCTCAAACTTGTCGCGAATTATCAACAGGTGTCTCCCGATCCACAAACAACGATCCACATTTGGAAAACTGTCTAGGAATAGGATAGTGCAGTTTTTAAGTGGGGACAAAATTTTGCGTTTATATTCTATCATACATTAGAATTATTAAAATATGGAGAAATTTTGAATTCGAGTATGCGCTGTTAGTTGTGCTTTGTGGTTCGTAAGAAATTCTCCTCTGAAAGTAATATTTCTTCATTTTGTACATAATAAATTCATAAAAGTGTAGTCTTACAGATTAAAAAATTCGTAATGTACCTCATCAAAGGGCTTATCACATTTCACCATATGTTCTTGCAGATTCCGAGCTATCTGCAATAATCCTTTGTGAGAATTTAGTCAGCTAAGTCATGATCTTCCACAAGTAGCTTATCTGAGATGCTTAGTAGAACTCCATTATCGCTTGTATTAGCAAAAGAAGATATGTGTTATCTTCCATCTTGATCTTCTCCGAATACAATTTTGAGTAGCAGATTGAATTTGCGAGTAAAATATTGTGTGCAGAACAACGAATCGGTCCTTTGAGATTTGTTCCAAGAAAATTTGTGACCGACTCTGGTATTGCCTAACAAATGCAGTTTTCTTAGTTTGACATTTCTGATTGCTTCAGACTTCACGCATCTTTTAAAATCTATAGTTGACCATTTTCCCGTCTTTTTTCTTTCTTCCCCCCACCTTTTTATTCCTTTTTAGTCCAAACGGGCAGTTTGCCCTGAAGGACGATTAATTACGTTTTGGCATTTTGCGTTGAAAACTGTAAACGGCGAATCACTTTTCAAATTGTGGCCACCAAATATTATCGCCCTGCATTATATTTAAAGAAATTAAATAATGAAGAATCTGCATGAATGTATGTATGTTTCTGGCATTGTGATAAAACAACGGTACCTGTAGCCATCAAATTTTGAATAACGTAATCTTCCATAGAATATGGGCATGTGGAAGCCCAAATTTGAATTTGAAATTTGTTTTATTATATCGATTTCATATTTTGTAACACTTCAACGAATTTTTTATTAAAAAACTAAACGATTTCAAAGCGAGCAGTGGCAACACTGTACGAAAAAAAAAAACATTTTTATCTCCAGCGCCCGAGACTCTGTATCGGAAATTCTAAAGATATGCTCATTTTGAAATTATTTTGCGATATTGCTGTTGAACTGAATTTTATGGTTTGAGTACATAGAACATGATATTTAATAAATAAAGGTAACCCTCAAAACGTTAAAAGAAACGCCTCTTTGGACATAATTTAAAATTTGAAACCTTTCAGATTTTCTTTAAACACTTTCGTACTTTTTTTATTTAAAAAAAGGACTTCAAATTACGTTAGCTAAGAAGGGCTATTAGCCTCAAACGGGATTTTGCGTTGAATCGCTCTTCAAATTGTTACAATCTGCATGAACGTATGTATGCTTCTCTCATTGCGGAAAAACAACGGTATCTAGAGCTGTCTGATTTTGAGTAACGTAGCCCTCCACCCGAATATGAGCACCTGAAAGCCCGAAATTTGTTTTATCTATTTCATATTTTTTGTAAAACTTTAACGAATTTTTGGATTAACCAACTCAGCAATTTCAAAGCGAGGAGTGGCAACACTGTACAGGAAAAAAAAAAAAAAAAAAATCCTCCAGCATGCGAGACTGTTTATCGGAAATTCTAAAGTTGCCTTGTCTTTAAATAATTTCTGCCCAAAGTGGCGTCAGCCCAAATGCTGTCGGAACGTGTATGTATCTGTAAATGAAAAAACGCTCATCTGGTCGTAATATAAAATCTGAAAACTTTCAGATTTTTTATTTATTTTTCGTCTGTGTGTTTTGAAGATGCCATATATATTATGAGGTTTGTGTTAAACGTGTTATACGAAAAAGACGAGTAAATTGTTCTAGAAACTGGTACTTAGCAATAAATGTTATTCATGTAATTTTCGGAAAGTCATTATTAAAAAAAAATCGCTTGTACTCAGACTAGTATATTTTTTTCAAGAATGGAATATGCAAGCATTATCTTTTCTTTGTAGATAAAGCGTTATTAAATATGTTTAATTCTAAAGTAACAAGGCCTTCTCGATTACCTAAAACGATTAATTTAAATAAACCTTGTACTAAAACAGGTTTTTGAAAAAATTATTATTGAAGATAAATGTTTTAGTATAGACAACATTCCTGTTCGTATAATCCGAAAAATTGAATTTTTGTATCAGTTTTTGTAAAATATAGAAACAATGACAAGTATTTTCGTTGCAACAGCATTTCCTATTGGCACAGGAGATTCATTCTATGCATGCAGTTTTTAAGTCCAATAGAATGACAAATAATACTAGCGTGCCTGTCGGTTTGGAACTTGCTGGCACGGTAAGGGTAGGTAAAGCACGATTTGGTATAACTGCACGCTAGTAAGTGTTTACACATGATAATTCATTTCAGTAGCGTGTTAGTCAGAGTTTTATTACTGTTAAATTTTAGCAGAAGTATGCGTATAAAAGCTTCATGAAATTAGTTAAAATTTTATTGTCTAAGCATTGACAAAAATGAATAATGTGGTGAGATTAAAGTCGTCATAGCTGTGTTAGATGCTATTTTATAATATCTAAAAAAAGGGGGGTACCTTTTTGATGGTATATCCAGAATTTCTGAAAGTTAAGAAATGAAATAAGGGATTTGTGAATAAATTTAATAAAAAATAGGAGGAGATGCGCGTTTTTTATGGATGACTAAAAAAAATTTCGGAGGTATATTTATGACTTCTCCCGGAAAAGCAGCGCTATATACAGCCTTAACTAAATAACAATATCGAAAGTAGTTTTCCTTTTTTCTTAATTTAAGTGTAAATAATTTAAGGTTTGATTGACTTTATAAAGTTGATAGTTTGATCTTTTTTTTAGTCCAAAGAGGCAGTTTGCCCACTATTAATTTCGTTTTGACATTTTGCGTTGATTCACTAAGAGCGTTGTTTCACTTTTCAAATTGTTGCCACCAAATATTATCGCCCTGTATTATATATTTAAAGAAATTAAATAATGAAGAATCTGCATAAATGTATGTATGTTTCTCGCAATGTGATAAAACAACGGTACCTAGCGCCATCGAATTTTGAATCACGTAATCCTCCTGCAAATATGGGCATCTGGAAGCCCAGATTTAAAATTTGGAATTTGTTTTATCGAGTTCATAGTTTGTAAAACTTTAACGAATTTGTTTTTAGCGAAATCAAGGATTCCAAAGCAAGCAATGGCAAGGTTGTACAAAAAAAACATTTTTATCTCCAGACTGTGTATCGGAAATTCTTAAGATATGCTCACTTTAAAATTATTTTGCGATATTGCTCTTGAACTGAATTTTATGGTTTGCGAAGAACTGCTGTTTTATAAATAAAGGTAACACACAAAATGTTAAAAAACGCGCCTTTGGACGTAATTAAAATATGAAATCTTTCAGATTCCCCCCCTTTTTAATAGGGATCCATGAATTGTTGCTGAGAAAAAGTATGTATATAAATGATTGTGCAAGTTCTGAAGGTTTACAATACTGCAAACTGTAATTAATATTTTGTAAGTAATGGCATAGAATTTTTATTGTTTAGCACTACTTCGATAGACCATTTCTTTGGAACGGCTCAACAATTACCGAGTGGTTAAGATTGTTGAATACTAGGAGTTCGACCTGGTATCGAACGCATGCGAATGGACTGACTGGATGGTTTTGTTTTCATGATTTTCAGCAAGCCCTCCATGAAGGCATTCTTCTGCTTATTTAGATAGCCCCTTGTATGGATTTCATTGCCGCATGGAGAATAATCAAAGAATTGTGCTTAATCAATGCAGCGTGGCAAAATTAACATCTTTCATTGTGAAAGAGTTTTGTTTATGCAGATATTTGCGCAACAGAAAACAGCTGATAACTTTGGCCTCTGCAAATTGTGACTGTTCGTCAGATATCAGTCCTGGTGTATGCCGTTGTCAAGTATTATATCAATCTACATACTAGCTAACTAGCCAAGCTTCTGACAGACCAAAGCCCATTCGCTGTTAATTGTAAGTGGCTAACTAGTCAAGCTTTTGACAGACCATGGCGCATTCGCTGTTAATTGCGAGACCTTTAGTGTGTGTTGAGGAATCGAAAGTAATGATTTTTGTACATTTGTCTTGATGTAATGGATGAATATGCCCTCAGCATGTGGTTGTATAAAGCCATACCACTAAGTGGTACGATTCACAGTCAGAATTTAAGGATGTAAGATTTGAGTTAGGTCATTAATCTCAAAGCTGTGCAAAAAATATAAACATTTCAGTTTTCAGCTCTTTTTTTAAATGTTTTTACAAAGCTGTAGGTTACGCATTTGCGAAGTTCTAGATTCCTCTGAATGCCATTTGGGAACCTACTGTTATATGAACCGCCGATGTTTATAAAATCACGTGATAAGATTGATTATTTATTGCAGTAAACGTGTTTTCTTTATCAGCGATGACAAGTTTTAATATCAGTGATGATAGAAACTATCTTTCCTCATCGGAATGTGTAGTTGATATAAGAAGGTTCTTGGTTTTAACGATAATTACTTATCCTTATCGTTTTGTAGGAGCAACTAAACAAGCTAAAACAGTGTCTTTCATTGCTCTAGGCACTGTCATCTTTCCCTTTAATGTAGTAGTATACTATATTTTGTTTGTGGCTTACCCAAGGTTTACCATGAATTCGTAATTCATCATCGAGGCATTCTTCGCCTTAGGCATATAATCTATCTGAATTTTGCTAAAATTATTTCAGTCTCATTCCCGCTATTTTATGCCTACACGTCAGATGTCTGTAATGTTTAAAATTCTGATGGAAATTATGAAGAAAAAAAATACTCTCAAAAACTTGTGAAGAAGAGTTAGAATGTTTAAAAAGTACAATTTTTTATTGTGTTGTCGCATGCATTATTCCATGTGAAATTGTGAAGTCGCTAATTAGGATTATTTTTAAATCATTAATGTAACTAGTTTGGGAAAGCAGAAGGAATGTGTGGTATTTTTCTTAAATTTGTGGTATATAAATACTTACAAAGCATGGTAATGTAATTGCTTCTCGTATGATAATACTTGGCCATAAGATGGGCCTTTCTTTTTATTAAAACGAATGTTTCTTTTGGCATTTTGATACACATAAAATCCAGTATTGAGGTGTTGGTTATCTGTTCATTGACATAATCCTAGAATTTTTTTCCCAATATCCATGAAATTCAGATTATTCCGCAGCTCAAATTCTCTCAAAATACGCGTGAGGTTAGGGTGTAGAGACGTTAGGTATTTTTTGAAAGAAGGAGATGAAGAAATGAGCAATGCCCTCTCCGGGACTCGAACCGCGGACCTCTCGAATACGCCCCCAGCGTGCCGACCACTACACTACGATGGCATGCTAAGAAGGCGGGGGGGGGAGAATACCTTATCCCCCGCCGACTGGGGATTAGGAGATCCAATCGCCAAATCCTGGTGGTGGAGAATCATCATGCACCACCCTTTTTCGTTCGGGCGCCACTGTAGAGTCATTAGTTTTTTTTTTTTTTTTTGAAGCAGGAGCTGAAGAAATGAGCAGTGTTCTCGCCGGGACTCAAATCACGGACCTCTCGAATACGCGCCGAGCGTGCTGACTTCTACACCACGATGGCATCCTAAGAAGGCGGGAGAAATAGCTTATAAGGGAAATTAAGCGGTAATCATAATTTGTTAATGTATATCGCTTTTTTTTTACGCATAGGGAAACTCTTAATCGTCTAGTTAACGAGGATTAATAGTTTAAGCTAGTAACTAAAAGTGTTTACTATGTTTAAGCTAGTAACTAAAAGTGTTTGGTTGGAGAGCATTATATTATTGTTCTGTCAACACTCTTCTGTTTTCTGAGGCTTGTGGGTAATTCGTTAACTAATCTTCCAGTCCATGCTGCACATTTTCCAGACGTAAATATATAATGTAATTGACGCTAATTACCTCACTTGCTGTTAGGGGAATGAGAATCAAAGAACGAACACAGCATCCTGTAATACCCTCTAACATAATTTGCGCATGACTAAACTGTTAATCTATTGATCACACTTAACCAGCTACCGCGAGCTGATTATCAGGCTGCATAGTCTGTTCACGTGCTGGCGATTATGGGTAGCTAGTTGCCGCGGGCTATCTGGAGAGTGTTATCCATCAATTTGACAGTTGGGAATAGTTTTTGTATTTAGAGGCGGGGAAGTAGTTGTGTTAGAAAATGTATTAGGTTTTGTTTTTAAATTGCTCTTCTAATGAGGTGTCTGATTAAGATTTTATAGTTGTGCTTTCAGAAAGATCTGTTTTGGGGTAAGAGTAGTGAATATAATTTCAGCGTGTCCGAGGGGGGGGGGAATCAGTTCAGCATTCGTGATGTGTAAGTAGCATATTCTGGGTAATTATTAATTTGGCGTATTAGGAAAATAGTTTTGAAAAATTGATAATGTAAAATTTTAATGTGTTGGTTAGGATCTGAGAATATTTTTTACATAAGATGATACCTAAAGGAGTAAGGATTTAAAAATATATGGTATTTTAGTGGTTGTTCAGAGTAAAGGTACTTTTTTAAATTTTAAAAAAAAATCATTTTCTGATTTTTAATTGCAATTATATCTGGCGCTTTCCGTGCAGGCAACCCGAAGTACCAGTAATATATGTTTATTGAAGCAACCGGCTCAACAGTGGCCGAGCAGATAAGACTGCTATACATTAGGTAGTTCGAATCCTGATAAAGGGGCTAGCTACATGGGTGTTTTTGTGATTTTCTCCCTGTATGATGTAAATAACGAGTTAATTTAAGTCGATGTAACGCATTCAAAAAGGTTTCTTAGACAGGCACTTCTCATATGTTTCTCGTATTCAAACACTGAGAGGGCTACCAATAGCGAGCTTTGCCAGGAGACGTACTAAGATGTTATGGACCATATGGAAAACAGTTTTATTGGGATCATTAATGCATATTGCAAAGCGTCTTGTAACATGAGATATCTTAAAATTTTAAAAATAAAAGTAATTCAGTGGTTTTGAGTTATGGAGATCTGAATGATTATTCATACTCCAAAGTGATTTATTTTCTTCCTTTTCACCAGAACTTAAGTAAATAATATGTTTCGTAATAATTAAGCGCATTGCTGATCTGTGGAGTGAAAGTTCTATGGCAGTGCTATATATTCGAGATGTCGATTTATAGTACGCACTGCCATCTAGCGGCCATAATTATAACTACGAAAACTTGATCCAAGCGTGTGGAAATTATGTCACCGTATGTTGTAAATTTGCTGAAATGTAAATTTTTTGAAGGTTTGTTGATATCTGAATCATGTCTTGCACTGTAAATCAAAGGTGGTATCAAAGTATCGATGATGTGTAATATTCATTGAGGACCGATGTGCTTCACTTGACTTGTTACTGAAAATGTTTACCATGGGAAAGTAGATCATTGTTGCACAAAAGGAAGAGGGGGACACGCCACAAAATATAAGAACCTGAGTCCATTGCGTAATAGCTTCTGTTAATTCGTATAATGATGCAAGCAAAGTGACTAATCGTACTGGTTACTATAACCGAGATATAATCGGGACGTACAGTATACTGGTGGCCTGCCACTGCCTAGATGGGAAAAGGTCCCGGATGCAGGGAATTCACTCTTGAATTCAGTTTCCAGGAACAGGCAGACCAGCAGGGAAATCTCGTTATTTTCCCATCATTTTACATAGGTATGAGCCAGTGTCTTCAAGCAAGTTCTTGAAGATATCACATTGCTCTGATAGATAGCCCTTGCATGTTTTGAAAATTAAGTGTCCGCCAATTAAACATACTGACAGATAATTAAAACAAACAATAGAATGAGGGTTTGGTTTGGTTTATATAATTACCTCAAAGTCTCCAAGGCCTAAGGGGGAGGGAGCACTTTCTAAGGGAAACTGTATACACGTTACACACGGGGAAAACCACGAAAACTCCCATGCAACGAGCCCGTTCCCGGGATTCGAACTACCAGTTTTCAGCGACGTTAGCACTCGCCGCCGGTGGGCCTGATAGAATGAGGAATTAAAAGGTGACGATAGCTCATCTGTTTTCTTATGCTAACTGAATTACTGCGAGTTTCTTAAATATTATTAGCAGTAGTTGCAAAATTTATTTTAAAAGTTTTATTTCTATAATTCTGTAACCAGTGGTGTTTTATTTTTCATATCAAGATTTTTACTGTGCTACTTTTCATAGGTCCATTAGCGGACAAGCGATAAAGTTGCTGATGACCCGAGTTCGTATCTCGGCAAACAGGTTGACGATCCATTTACCATATGTAACTTGGATAAGAGGCAGTTTAGTTTAAAAACCGCTCCATGAATGCATCTTTCCTCATAGTTCGCGACCGTCGAGTTGCTTTCCCTTAATTAACCCAACTTGACTACTATTCAGGAAAATCTTATGCTTGTTATTTTGCGCACAGCTGGAATTCAAGCGAAATTCTCTATGAGCGTGCGTCTGGTTGAAAATATATTTACAATTAAATTTATTTACATTGGAGAAATTGGGGAGTAGCGTATGCATATTCTACGATTTCAAATCACGTAAAACCATTCTTTTTGGCAAGAGTGTGGTGTACGGTATGGTTTATTATATCGTATCCGTTTTTATTACATTTCTTCCCGAACGAAAAATGTTTTTTTTTTCGGTTGCCTAAGGGTGGGGAGAAGTATTCCTTTATGTATTCTCCCACGGCGAACGTTAGGGTTGTCGGAAACATGTCGGTAAGTCGTTCGGAAAACCCTTTTAAAATAAAATAAAAAGTTCGGCAGATTGGAGAGAAAGGGGGAGTTTCGAAGTAGGGGGCCCACTGACAAAATTGCCCGCGGTGGTAGTATAAAACTATGTGAAGAAATGCGCAGCATGTCTACAACATTCAACCGAAATTCGACAAAGTTTTTTTTTTTTTTTTACTTATTGTTCCATTCTTTTTTTGTTGAGCTTCTCAGGCAAAGTTTTCAGATTTTGGTCACGCGGACGTTTATAGTGGGGTGGGATGCGCTTTCGGGGGGGATAGCATAGCACGAGTTTGGATGCTACGTGGTATGGTTGTAAGCCGCCCTTGTTGGGGGGGGAGCGTTAGAGGGGAAGCGCTGGAGTGACTACTTACTGCTTGGTTGTTTGGCGGAGTTGCTTCTTGCCGTCTTTCATCATCTTTCCCGTTAGGGCTTTTTTTTTTTTGCTTCCCCTTTTTATTTTTTTAATAACATCAGCGTAGGATGGGGGCGCTTTTTCTGTTAGCTTCTTTCCCCCTTTCTGTAAACTGGCTTAGAATAAGTAATGCCGAATTTTTTTTTTCTTTTGACTTACGAGTTCAAAGGTTTAAACGCAAAAAGGGCGAAATGAATGCTTTTTCCTTTTCTTTTTTCTTTTTGGATTAAAAAGTAAAAGGGGGAAAAAAGGCGTCGCATTTTTCTCGTGTAATGCATAGAAAAATTATGGCTCTCGGGAATGAGATTAGATGTTACTTGAGATAAGGAAGTTTATTTAAAAGTCTTGTTCCGTTTATCTTACGGAAATGAGACCTTTAATTGGTTAGTCTGTTACGATATTAGCTGTTTATTTTTCAAATGATGAGACAGTAAATTTGAAATATTATTATATAAATTCAGTGTCAGAGTGGAGGTATGTTTTGCATTATAATGCTATTAAACTTTGCTTGTCATTTACGTTATCTTACGCATTTGTAACTAGTAATTCAACTGAGTAACTAGTTATAAAAAAACTGAACTTGCCACTCTTCTGAAATGTAAATGACTAAATATTTGTCTAATAATTGCAAGTTATCGGTGGTTTATAAATGAGAAGCAAATTGGCAAAATAATCCATATTTAAGTTCATTAATGTCTATAAATATATCATTTTCGTGAATCATACATTCCTTCAGCCATAATGTTATGCTTTGAAAAATTGCATATTTAGAAATTTAGCCACTTGGGTTGCTATTCGCTAGTTTTTGCTGAAATTTGGATAATTTTTTAACCATTTTTGCTCAGAGTAAGTACAGGAGATTTAAGTAAAGCAGTGTGTTAATGAAATCCCCACCAGTGGCTGAGTGGGTAAGACTGCCCGAGTACTGGGAGTTCGATCCCAATTGAATGTGCTGGCTGCATAATTGGTTTTTGTGCTTTCCCCAGATATAGCGTGAACAGTTACCCTAAAAAGTCCTCCATGAAGACATCCCTTCCCTTTGGCACATAGTTCTCTTGTGCATTCCCATATTGAGATAGACACCTTGGTCATAACCTTGTTAAAGTAGAATACTGCCACATACAGTGCCCACTGTTATAGAATAAAAAAACTGATATTTAACCTGTTGATGCATGTTAGTAGAATATTTACTATACAGTTGGAGTGATAAAGGTGTACCCCACGTTAAAATGAGGTTTATTTCTCTTAATTAAACATATAATGTGCATGTAATTAATTTACTTTGTCTTTAATTTTAAATTAAAATCTGAAAGCTTTCAAATTTTATATTATGTCCAAAGGTTTATTTTATTATTATTATTATTTTTGTTTACAAGCACATACACATTTTAAGAGCAATTTGTCTAATGTTCGTTTGTGTTAAAAATATTTAAAAACAACCTATCTTTAGAATTTCTTATAGGACAGTCTCATGCACTGGAGATAAAAAATGTTTTTCCCCATACATAGTTGTCATTGCTCTCTTTGATATCGTTGAGTTTGTTAATAAAAAATTCATTAAATTTTTACAAAATATGAAATATGCAGTAAAACAAATTCAGGTCGGGTTCATATTCGAGTGGAGGACTACATTATTCAAAATTTTAATGGCTTTTAGGTAGCATTGTTTTTTTTTTCACAGTCCGAAAAACATGCACACATTTGTGCAAATTCTTCATTATGTATTTTATTAAAGTTTGGGATAATGCTCCTTTGGGCTAAAAAATATATGCCAACACTTAACGCTGTATCGGGAATTCTAAATTTTGTAAAATTAAAATTTGTTGTTTTTGCTGTTGAATTATGTGATTTGCTGTTATTTTCCTTAAGTGTGATGAAAATAATGTTTCATAATGAAGCTAAAAAGGGAAAACAAATGGGTCAGCAGAAGTGAGTGCAACAACAGAGCCTCAACTGGGAGTTCAGCTAAAGCATAAAAAAACTTCACAAACCTTTAACTTTTTGGGCGACCGTTAAAATGTGAAACCTTTCAGATTTTTTTTGTGAGTCTTTTTATTATTTATACTATGTCAATTTATTTTAGTGTTTAGTATGGCAGGATTGATTTGATGTCTCAGAGGCATTTTAAAATTTATTGCAAACCTACTTAATGATGCTATCAGTAATTATTTTTTTAAATTATTTTAATTTAAGGCAGCACACTTAAAATGTTTGGGAAGCATTCATTACCTTAGTGTAGAGTTTCTCACATTATGCTACATGTACCACTAATAGTATAATATATTATTTTTTGCTACAATTTTTCTGCGAAATGTTTAAGTGAAGGTTAAAAATTAATGTGAAATGCCATTTGGTATGTATATTTTTTATTCTCATTTATGTGGTACAAAATTAGAAAATCCTCTGCCCTAGTTAAGGTAATTTAAATTTCAACAGATTCACCATGTGCATACATTCTTTCTGAAACAGGTATACCTAATATGCTGTTATTATATCTTATTTTATATTAATCCTCACGATGAATTATATTTGGAATTTTTATTATTATTTCAAAAGTAAAGGCAAATGATTTTCCTTTAAAGGAGACACTTTAGTTGTTTCATTAGAAAAGCATCAGTAAAAAGTGTGATTTAAGGACGGTAAACATAATGCATCTCTCTCTGCCTATTGATTTTGACAAACTAAAATATTTTCTTTTTTGCTGTTATCATTCCATTCATTGTCAAGAGGATTTTTTTGGGAGGGGGCTATTGTGAGGAGAGTTTTGCAATAAAAGTTATAAAGAGATTTTTATGGTTAATATATGCATTTTGATTAAGGAGAGTGATGTAGAACTTGTGTACGAAATGTTGAAGATGACGGATGGACATCTGTTAATCCGAGTCTGGGATGCAATTCCTTTGTTTCAGAGCTCCTATTCTTTCAGAGCTCATATCCGTAACAGAGCTTTGAAAAAATGCAGTCGCTTAGGCATAAATCATTGGATGACAAATCATGCGACCTTCCAAATCATTTCCACGGTCACGGGCTGTTGGCATTTAGCGAGACAAGAGTTTTTAATGGTTTGGAGTTATTTATTTCAGAATGAGGTTACGCCAAAGGACTTCGATTGTATCTTTCTGCTTGTTTTCCCCAAAGCTACAATCATCCAACATTGTGTTTAGAGAAAACCATGTGCGGCTTGATTGATGGCATACAAGATTTGAAGCACAAAAGGAGTTTCAAAAGTAAAACAAGCGAATAATCTTCGGACTGCACGTACACCGTGTTTTAACTATAATACTTTATTATTTTTTTTAATTCTAGAAATATATGATTTGTTACGCTATCTCGTTTTTTCTTATGCATTATCTTGTTTTTAAACTTTAAAGCAATGAAATCGTATTTTAAGTTTGCCATTCCATTTGCGCTTAGTCATTCATTTACTGTTAAATAATTCTTATTTTAGTGACATTTTGAAAATATATCAGTTGTTAAAACCCAGAATAACGTAATGTATAGCGTTATGCTTAGTTTCGTAAAGCTTACAATTGGGTTTTCTTACTCCAGCATCGGTGCCAGGAAAGCACAATTTCAAGATGACCGCTACTAGTCAAAGAGTTGCACAAGCTCGGTGTCCATGTACACATCGATCTATTTTCCCTTTAAAAAAATCAAGAGAATTGCACAAACTCGGCACTGCGCAATCCCTTGACTTTGTCCATGTACACATCGATCTGTTTTCACTTAAAAAAAAATCAAAAAGCTAAAATCAAGTTAAAACTATCATGGTAACCAGAAATGTCGTTTCGTCGCCAAAATTGAACAAATTCGCCAATCGAAGGGGCGTCCAATTCTGCATTCGAGCCAAACTTTCATCCGGCTGAATTTTTGGAAAATAATAACAAAGATTTCAAGTACTAATTTTTGCATGGATGTCTTTGAAAATAATTGAATTTTTAATTTAAAAATCGTTTGTAGTGAAAAGAATTTATTAAGTTCGGGGGGGGGTTAATCTATTTGAAACCATACGTTAAAAATTACTTCTGGGAAAAAGTTTCAGTTATTACTAGCATTTAAATTGTCTTTTGAAAGCAGCAATAATTTTGGTTCTCTCTTAAAACTGTTGTAAAATTTGGCATTGTATATTCTGAAAGGAAACTTAACTTTCACATTGTAATTCTCCATTGTGAAAAAATAAGACCAACTTTTTTTCCCCCCCCATCTTAAAATTGTGCACAATTCAAAATTACGTGTTACTAAAAACTGATAGCCTTGTCCTTTCTGTAAAGAAAACTGGTGTAAATTTTGGAATTTTCCGTTATGAAAAATAACCATTCTACAGGATTTTCCTGTTAAAATTCTTCGTTATTAAAGGTAGCTGTTATTATTGTTATGCTAATATCGCATAAAACTCGTGCAAAAATAAGTAGAATTATTTGAAATAAAAAAATAAAAAAAAATTCGTTTTCCGATTTTAATCTGATACTGCAGTATATCGCGGAGTGTCGTATTACAGCTATCTCTAAATTTGCGAAGGAAAGATGTGTGTAGTAACATAGCATTGATGACGTCCCTTACCAATCAACAACCAATTCTTTTGCAGCTATCTTTAATGTGATTAGGCGAACATGTGCATTTCTTTTTAAATTTTGGAGACGATCCCCGAGGTTGGCTTCAGGGCATTGGAAGTGTGGCTCCTCAATTGGTATTGTTTGAAAAAACAAGCCAGCACTGAACGTCGTAAATAAAGATTTCGTTGAATTTCACTCATTTCGGAAGTGAATGAGCTTTTGTCCCCGTGAGGACGCTCGCTCTTGCTTTTAGCTTGTCGTTTTCTCTGCTTAGTTATGATCCAAATTATTCCGCGTTTGTTCTTCCTCCCTCCCCCTTTTTCCTATCCAGATAACGTAAATATGCGTGCTAGATTATGAGAAAAGGAAAAAGTTTTCCCCTCCTCCCTAGGGCAGTTCTTTGTTGGTCGAAATTTAACACGAAACCCATTAGGATGTGTTTACTTCTTTATTAAATGGTTATTTTGGTGCGTTTAGCTTCCCATTTTGGTATTGACCTGCGAAAGAAATTGCCAGCCGCAGACATGGTATGTATTGCTTTGTGATTGGCGTTATTGTAGCTGTCGTTTAACCCCTTTTTTTTCTTTGTTTGTCAGTATGCATGGTATTATAGAAGCAAATTGCTCAGAAATATGTGAAATTACCGTGAAATCTATTGGAATCAAAATCGCAAAGTCTAAGGAACTCTTGATTTTGTTAAGTGTTTATTTCCTAAAAGCGGCGGGGTAGTCAAGCTGCAGAGAAAGAAATTCTAAAATCGTTAAGCCGTATACCGTACTTGGATTTAAACCAAATTAGTTCTTGGGTTATTATTGTTCGATATTTATGCATTTTTTGAAGGGGGGGATAACTGTATATATTGCGATATACTGTGCAGCAAAAATATAGTAGATCTTGCAAAATTGGAAGCATGTGAATGCATGTTATCGTAGAAATTGAGTCTTAATTTCTCCATCCCCCCCTGCAAAATAATAGCGGAATAATTTTATGTTTATATCTGTTTCTTCGGTTAAGGAATTTTTCTCAATGTAAATTCTCAGTTACAATTTCGATCCGTACTGTCAAAAGATTGCAAAATCGCTATATAAAAATTTACTAAATTGAAACGAATAAAATATGATGTACGTATTGTTACGAATTTTGTATATAGGTAAATAATTTTAGCGAAATATTATGTAAATTGTAGTATTTCTTGTATAATGTAACATGCCAGGTCTCAGTGTGAAGCGTAGCCGTAAAAACAGGGTTATAGGGTTAAGTCCATTTAACATTGAAGTAAAATGGCTGTCTCGCTACACCAAGCTGGCCATGGTGTTGGCGACTTGCCAAACCTGGCGACATTTTTGTCCTCTACCTGTGTAACTGTAACTGGTCCTATCTCTATATAACTGCAACTGTATCCGGCCCTATATATAACTATTGCTGGCTATGCCTTCGAGGAATTTTGAGAAATCAAAAGTACTGGAAATTTCTCGACAAACTGGGGAAAAGTATATAAGGACCCGAACGAGCATCAAGTTTAGTTCTTAGTGAAGACAAACATCTGGAGCCCTACGCGGTCTATTTTCTACAAGGCAACCAAAACTTTCCTGACTGACTGACTGTCAGGTATTGCCGGTGATGCAGTCCTTCGGACTGCGTGTCCGGCTCAATCAAATAGCCATTACGGCGGCATCACCATGTGTCAATCTTCACATAAACAAAGCTAGGAGGTGGCAACAAAAAACTTTCCTACCTAGTATGTTCTCCTAAATACTCAAATGCAGCTATGCAGATTTTATCTTAAATGACTGCTTTTCTCAAGCAGCACTCCGCCAAGTCAGTGAATAAGTGAGTGACCACCTCACGTGATCTGGAATCTCAAAATTATGAGGTGATGTGAAGTTTTCACTGACTTCGACATTATATGCATAGTTTCTGCCTTGGATGCGTCTCAACCAATCCTATGTCTTTGCTGTTCACATGACAACTTGTCACCTTCCTGCACCTGCAACGTTGTCTTCTGGACTTATAGACATGCATGCCATCACTTCAAACGCCAGTCTAGGCACCAAAATCAAGACAGCCGGGACACGTTGTATGAAAATGCACAATAATCGCGGCTTACAGCGACAATTGGAACAGTTTAGTTGAATTCAGAGTTTAATTCCGAGTATTGAGAGATCATCGTGCGAGCTTAAGCATTTGAGGCTTTTGATGCTGTTTTGTGTTGAACGGTGTTAGTAGTCTGAAGTGGTAACTACTGATTGTGCACCTTAGTACTGAGAAGAGCTTTATACTTTCGTAAAAAGTTTCAGAACTGTAAAGTGTTTCTTTTCTTCATGGATTCGGCAGCGCAGGGTGGTCCCTGTCCTTCTTCAGAAATCTTCTTTAGGCATCTCTGCATTTGGCAACTGTTTTCCGGTTTTTGACTTTTAGAATGCTAGGTCATTTTCAACGCAATCAATCCATCTCACCGGGATCTATCCCGAGGTTTGGTTCCCATGGGCTTTGTCCGAAAAATTTTCTTACAGGATCGATTTTCTTGTATTCTGGCCAGATAACCAGCCCATTTAAGTCTCTGTAGTTTAAAAAATTTTACTAATTCGGGTTATCTGTATAGCTGTAAATTAGATCTTCTCCACGATCCATTCACACGGACCCATCAAGTAAACAACGCAAAATTCTTCTCCCAAAAATCTCCAAAGTTTCCTCATCATGTAAAGGCAGTTCCCAAGCTTCCGACGCATTTTTTAAGTAGGTATTCAGGACATGAAAATATCTATATGCACCATGGATTCTTTGAAATATTTCAGAAGTTTTAAAATGTTTCTTATGGGGGAATATCAAGCTATCATCGGCTCTCTGTGCAATCAATCCATTACAAGGCCGTACGCACGTAACAGTATTTTTTTTATAGTTATTTATTTATTTATTTTTGGTTCCAGTGGCGGGCCCTCAGCCGACTTCGGCTTGGCCACTGCTAAAACCAGAAGTGGTGGTCACTTTATTATGGAGGCACCTAATAGGTGGGCCACCTTTGAAGGGTCGGACAGTTACAGCCATGCCCTCTCCGGGATTCGAACACAGGCCCTTTGGTATCGTAACTGGCTCCCCTAACCACTATACCGTCTAGGCGGCGCGTAACAATATAAATCCGTATATACACTTAAAGGAATTTCGAATCGCTCAGCAGAGTAATGTCGGAACGCTTTGCGTAATAATAATCCAATTTCTGTTCTGTTCGTTCCAAGAATTGTCTGCGTGTTAGCAATAAATATTGACCAATTAACAGGCTGTGTTAAGTTTGAATTGACGTTAAATCAACAAGGCGTTTTTCTCCTTCCATCTCTCTCTCTCTCTGTTCCTTTTTAATACTGTGATCTACGTGGAAGTTAGATTCTGATTCTGAAATTACATATAAAGATTGAGCTAAAGTATTATAAGGAACATATTCAGTTAACTATTATAATTTCGTACACCATAAAATTAGGGACTGTCACAACTGATAATAGTACCATACCCAAACACATTAATATATAACTGTTTTAATCTCTGGTAGGGACGAAAGCTTGAATACATGTCTATAGGTAAACCAAATGGCAGAGGCCGCATGGCGTTGAACCAGTTTTAATGCCATAATAGCATCTGCATGAAAGGAAATTAGTACTTAATTACTGGGACGTCTATAGTAAAATCTGGTTTGCCGTATATGAAGTTATGCAGTACGAAACTTGGAGCAGTTAAATTTTTAAATAGGTTACATGGAGGTTCCATGTAACTTCATTTACCTTTTCCTTCGTATGTGTCCTGTAACCAAAAGAGTCAGTAATAAGACACAGAACATTGTAATTCCTTGTGAGGATAGATTTGATTACTTATTTTCCTGGAGGTATATCTATGCTTATGAATGCGAATGTTCTCTTGTACTTATGCAAGGATCTTATTTTCTACTAAAAATTAGTAGTTCTGTCCAAATTTTCTTCGTTTTTCCTGAAGCTAAAGTATAATTTTGATTTTATAATTTAATTAAAATATTTTTTGATTAATTTGATTAAGGTAAGACAGTTTTCGTAATCCGTTGAGTAACTGCATATTTGCGAATGTTTATTTATTTATTTTTTATTTTATTTATTTATTTATTATTATTTTTTTCCAAGTCTCGAAATGGATGGGATTTTCCGTTAAATCGCTATAAATGCGTTGTTTCATTTTTCATTCGAGTCTGTTGCCATTCCGCAATATATAAGAAATTATCTTTCAAACTGAATCTGTCTGTTTTGATCTAACAAATTAAGCTATTTGAAAGCAAAAGATGCACTTCTTGAAAATATTGTTTTCTTACTTTTGAATAATATTGATTAAAATTTTTTGGCATTTTTAAAAACAACGGTACACAAAGCCATCAAAGTTTAAATAACGCAGTATTTCCCCCGAATCTGGACACTTGGAAGCCCGAATTTGAATTTCGAAAGTTTTTTATTATCTATTTCATATATTGTAAAACTTTAATGAATGATAACTCATCGATCTGAAAGCGAGCAGTAGTAACACTGTATGGAATAAAACATTTTCATCTCCAATGTCCAAGATTGTCTATCGTAAATTCTAAAGATATGCTGTTTTTAAATATTTTATGATTTTGGCTATTGAACTGAATTTTATGCGGCGAAGTGCGAAAAACGTGATATTTAATAAATGAAGTTAAACACACAAAAGTTAATAATAATAATAATAATAATAAAAGCATGGTTAGATATCGTACTAAACATTTATATGATGAACTGAGGAATGACTGAAAAAATAAAATTAAAAAAAAAAAATGTATACCAACACTTAACATCAGGAATTCTAAACATATGTTGCTATGGTGCTTTTAAAGTTTTTGTAATTTGCTGTTGAATTATACATGGTGCAAGGGCGAAGAAAATTACGCTTAATAATAAAGCTAAAAAGACAAAAAGAAGTGGGTTAACAGGAGTCAGTGCAACAGTAAACTGCTAGACTGCGAGCTCAACCGAGAGCGTAAAATACATTAATAAACCCTTTCGGCGATTGTAAAATTTGAAGCCTTTCGTATTTTTTTTAACCTTTATTTATTTTATTTTTTTTATAAAATGAAAAATCGCAGAAAACAACTCAAGACAACAAGTCTCGGGCATTTCAGGCATTTTTGTGATCATCGCCAGTTTGAAGTTTGAGGAAATTTTGAACTGTCATACAGTTTCTATTTTTTGCGATCGGCCCATGTGAAGTCTCGTGATTTATATCTGTCCTTCCATTTATTGGTTGTTTCGTGATAAAAGTTTAAAATTAAACCTTCAAGCTGACGACGACTGCAGTGATGATTGAAAGGTATAACTGAAGTACTCTTTTTCTAAGTTCCTTTTTTTTAAAAAAAAATTCCAACATTCAATTTGTTTACTATATTTTAAATTGCATGCATGAAAAATTCATTAAAATAAACTGCCATAAGTTGAATGAGTAATTGACATAAATAATCATGAACTGTCAAGTTACGAAGGGAGGGATTATTGAAGTAAGGGTCAACATAAAGTTTATCTTTAGCTGTGTCGTTAATCTTGAAATATAAAACTTCTTATATATGAGGTGTGGCAGAAAAGTAATGACCCTTGCTAGAAAAATTATGCTCGAAAGAGACTTGCAAATCCATCTTCTATTTAATTCCTTTTAGAGGTTATGCATCTCCTGCGGCATAGCTTTTATTATTATTATTATTTGCATCTGTATATTTGAAGTCGACTATCGCTTTTTAGTTTTTTCGTCACAGCTTTACGGTATCGCGCATAATGACGAGTAACATCATCACATGAGGTAGAATTGGTCAAAAGGTATCAACTATGCAGAGAATAAGTAAATAGGTGGGCTGTGGAATTACTGGAATTCCGGTGAAAAATTTGGGGACACATAATGGCAAGGAGGATGAGAGGGAATGGAGGGTATATTCTATGCTTGCAGTGTTTGTATGGGCATGACAAAGCCTTTTTAGATTAAAGCGTATCTTTAACGCATTGTTGATTGACGATCGACCATGAAGGCTTATTTTCTGTAATACACCAGTAGCGCACAAATCATTGCACACCGACTCTAGCAAGTTTTGGAAGATCACATTTGTTTAGTTTGCTCTGTCCGTTACCGAAGTGTTTGTTCACAGTGATACTATTGTAAAGATTTATGGTAACAGTTTTATTACTTTTCTCTTTGTTGTGTGCGTTATGTAAAGAAAATGGGTTTATGAACAATAGCTATTATAATAAATATCATTACTTAAAGATTTTTGGACATGCAAATTTCATATGCAATTTATCGAGGCCATTTCAGTTCCTTTTATTTTCATTTCGTGAAGATTTAGGTGGATAGGCTTTACAAGCGAAAATCTTTGTCAGTTCTTCTAATAGATCTCTGAATTATTGTAGAAACACTCGGTTGAAAATAAAATACTGCCTCAAAAAATTTGTGATACTATTGAATGTTTTATTTTCTCTGTGGCACTCGTATATTTGAGAAAGTATATATCTATCCGAAGACTTCTCGAAGACCACATAGTCTGTTTGCACTATACTACAAGGATAGCTGTACGGTATCCGTTTAATGGAGTGGTGAAAGTCATGGCCCGTTGCCCCCAGCCGACGCCAGGTCCAGCGAACCGTGGCCCGCCAAACTGGGCTGGTATTATTAACCGGAATTGCGCCTCCTGTGTTACTCCATTCTTCATCTCCCGAAAGCATCAGCCTCTCTAACAGCTTTGTTAGGCATTATTATCTTTGCAGGGTATTGTTTATTGTTTTTATTTTTACGGGAATCGGATATGGACTTGAAGGGGTGGTTTCAGGATCAGCCTAGCGTAGATTAGAGGAGATCTTAAATTATTTGCTCGGATGTCTCCGAAGATAAGCTTTTTGGCAGCATTTGTTTCCTTTGTTGTGAGATAAAAAGAGGCGACTTCTCAAATATAAATTGTAGTTGCTAAGTGGCTGTGAACATTATATAGTTTTAACTGCATATGTGAGAAACATAGATATGGGACGTTCTGGAAGGTAATGTGGCAAAGTCTGTTTTTAAATTTTCCTGCCCTTACTTTTGTATTTGCTTTTTCAAGTCGCTGATTAAAAAAACTTTGTTGAAAATTCTAAATGAAACTCAAAAGTGATTTCAGAAACGTCTGTTTTCGTCTTGCCAGGTTGTTATACCTTACGTTACTTTCCTCACTGCTATGAGTTTTCTCCACAGAATGGCAGAAAATTTCAGTTGTAGAAAAAAATTTTTTATACTCGGCAAGTTGCCAGCTTTTACATCTGTAGCCAATCTTTTGGCAGATCAGATCACGAAAGTATATCCATATAGTATAACTGCTTAAGTGATTAAGAATAATGTATGAAATTGTTAAAGGATCAATTAATTTAATTAAACAATTTCGGTGTATTTTCAAGAGCATCTTAGTATTATGGTATAGCTACGGCTAAGGTTACGAACCGTGAGTGGCTTACCTTTCATACTCCCTGGTTACTTGTGCTGATAATTTGTTTAGGATAACAATAGGCTTTGATTCTTATTACGAGCCATTTAAAAGGAGCTGAATATTGTAACCTTGTCCTTTGGCACAGCTTTTGGATTACTGAGAATGAAATTTTAAAGCTCCCACTTGTTACTTATTATGTTAACTTGTCTGACATCAAATCCATCAGCCCATATCCACGAAATTCCTCGTGGCAAGGAGTGCTTAAGATACGCCTGTCGTTGGCAACTACCTTGAGCACCTTACAGGTGACAGTGCGATTTTGCTCAATTCCGCTCCCAATTTTGATGGAGAGAAAGAACCCCGCGGGGGGGGACGGGTCCGAAGGTCTTCCACCCATCTCTTCTTTCACCAAACCACACGAGAGAATCGCCGCATGTTTAGAGTGCCGCCATATCGCATCGACACTATACATTTACAAATATCCATGCCTTCTCCTGGATTCGAGCCCCCGAGCAGTCAGCAACGCTAAACACCATACCGGTTGGGCGGCTGGTATTTATTATTAAAAAACTGTATGCTTGTCCTAATGCTTAAATGCCTTCCGCTGATCCGATTTCGGCAACAAATTCGCAAAACTATGCATCATTCTCAACATTCCTAAAATATATCATTTTCAGCTGCTTGCTTGACTAACGCTAAGTAGAAATCCGCCCCTCCAAAAAAATCAAATCATTCTCTTTGATTTTTATGATAGTTCTCCATCCCTTTCATGAGTATTTCCAAAATATGAGAAAATATTTTTAGCCTGTGTAACGCGTGATAATTTGTCCTTCAAAGTTGTTCTACACCCACCCATTTCCAGGAAATTATTGAGAATTGCTTCTGATATGGTTTTAAATTATGATATTACTGTGATAACATTAAACTTTGATTAGATAACGTATTATAATGCAATGAGCTTCCCGAGTTAAAAAAAAAATATAGTTTGATTGGCAATGCATCTTTAATGTTCTTTATTAGATTTAACTAGCCTTATCAGATAAAGCCCAAATTAACCATTAATTACCGTATTGGTAAAACTCGTTAACTAACGGCTTAACTATTTTCTCGGATGCAATTTGGGCTTCTGGGATAAAGCCCAAATTGACCATTTATTACCATATTGGTAAAATTCGTTAACTGTAACCGTTTAACTATTTTCTCAGATGCAATCGTTTGCTGACTATTAATTGGCATTTTGCAAGAGTCCGCGTGGGCTTTGAATTTAACTAGCAATCTGACGTGGCTTCAGTTAAGCATTTATCGCGATGTTGCTTAAGTTTCACCAAGGAATTGAAAATGATTTGCTGCATCTGTTTTCTTATGTTTCTTGTTTTCGACATCAGTATATAGCGCTGATGACAGTGTGGTTCGAATTCGGTTTACGTGAAAGGCTTTCAGAAACGTTTTTCACATTATACTATCTTTATCCAATTAGTTTAGAAGCATTCTATACGTATGGTTAACCATCCGTTTAACCTACACCGTTAAGCGACTGTCTTGCATTTTGTGCTATTGACATGCATCACCGGAAACCTACTCAAGTGTTTCTATAAAAGGGATACACTTTGCGTCTTCTGTTTTGTCTAGAAGAGTTTTTCAAATAATCCATTGGGCTTTATTTTTCCTTTTTAAATAAAAGAATTGCGTTTTTCTTCTCGTTGCCTTCTTATTTGGAATTTGAGTTGCATAGCATGTAATTTTTCATTTCATCTGATGCTGTTATTGCGACTCATCTCAATTGTCTGACACTAACATCAGGATCAAATCTACAGATTTTATCGTAGCGTGCATGGAACGCGTCTGTCATTAACACGCGCCTTGGGCACTGGATAGATGAAAGCACCAATTTTTCCTCTACCACCATATCCTTTTTTAATGCTTTAATTTTTTGTGCTTTAAATGCAATATACAAAAATAAAACACAAGAATTTAGGAAAACACAGCCAAATTTATGAATTACAGCGAAATCTAAAACTGCTGAGCTATGCCGTGTCTGATCTAGATATTATGATGCAAGAAGAGCTGATTTCGTTTGAGGGAGAATATTCATGGAAGTCTCATTGAAAAGAGGAGCACGCTGTTTGGGAATTTGAATTCATCCGAGAAAAATATTCCAAAATGAAAACTATTACCGAATCAACATTTATTGGCTCTTTTTACCAAGCGGAAGCATGCTTAACAAACAAACAAACAAACAAAAAAGTAAAATATTTTTGAACGATGAAATGGCAGAATGAAGTAGTTTTGTGCCAAATATTAAAACAATTGCATCAGTTTATCAAATACAGCCATCACAGTAATTAAAACTTACGCCATTAGAATTTTTGATTTTGTTTTTTAAAATTTGTTTATATTTGTGAAATTAAAAGTAATAAAACATGAACCCCCAATATATTGTTCATATTCATTGTGTAAGCTATTTACGTTCAGTTATTTGTTGTATGATTATGTTGTGTGCTGTATATTATAGAGAAAAGTGTAAGGCGGTTAATGAAGAAAAAGGCTTATAAAAGGAGTCGATGGAAGAAAAGGGTTGGGAAATCCCTACTCAAAGCGCTTGATCTATAAGCAAATGTTATTTTAATTTTGTGGGCTTCTTTAAATAATTAAAACTTCCAAAAGCATCTTCAACAAGAAGGCCCATAGCCAAACTCTACTTTTGAATCTAGACAACATTTTTAAAGAAATTCTTTTATTTAGGGAATGTTCCCTTTACGTGGATATTTGTTATTCAGTAAGTGAAATTCGAAACCTCGAAATCTGTATTCAAGACATAATCAAATTTATGCGTTTCACTTGTTTCATAACAGTCGTCTGCTATGTACTCACCACTCATTTGTGGTTTTTATGAATACCTTATATTGCCGCTGGCTGTTTGTTACTTAACAATTCGAAACGTGTCATTAAATGCATATTATGAATGCGTTCTTTTTGGCACATTCACCGTAAAGAGTCGCTGTTATGATAATTCTTGGAAAAGCAGATTATTCATTAGATCACTGCGGCGGCGAACCGGTTCGCGTTACACCAGCCTGTCTTCGGTTCCCCTTTTGCTTCTCTCCCCCCATCGTTCCATTGATTACACCTTCATTCTTCCTCTGTGACGCAACGTCCACTGGAGAATCTGGTGGCTAGTGACCCGTCGAGGCATCGTGTCGTAACGGGCGGCAAAGAGCGATTGGTGTTATTAACAAACCTAGGCCGCGCCGCCTGTCATTGCGTTTAACTTATTGCTCGGTGGTCCTCTGCGCTTTATCGCCAGGGGGTAATTGAAAAGGCGGATAATCAGAGATTTCGATGCCTCATTTGCAAGCGCCTCCTGGCACACCATCCGTTCCGCCGATCGATGATGCCTGCCGACTTCGTTTCCGATGGCATCGCCGCCTAATTAACTGCACCGAACCCTTCGGAATTTTCTTCTGTTCATCCCCCCCTCCAATCGCTCCAGTAATTTTCGTCCCTCTGTTTATCTCCTTCAGCAAATGGTTAGTCGTATATACTGCATGGAAGATCTCCAGTAATTGTAATATTGGTTTGAGGAGTCGGAGGACAGGTTGCATATCATATTAAATTCTTGATTACAGGGTGATCGTCGTATCGGATTATTTTGATTGAATGCTGTGTTAGGTTTAGTTACAACAACAGGACTGATGGAATCTTAATCTTCTGTGGTTTAGATTTCAAAGTACGATTTGTTTCATCAATTCTAAAAAGGTTATAAGGAGACATCTGCTTGATTTCAGTGGGGCGGATTTTTTTCCCTCGAATCTTTACTGAAATAAGTCCTTTTTAAGGTGCATTTTTATAAAGTTAAGGGCCATTTAATAGAAAATAACAATATCTGTTCTCTTGCAAAATGGTGTATATAATAGGAAATATCGGGAAGAGAGTCTGGATACTTTTAGGCTGCCTAAATGACTAAGCGGCTAGATCTTCGAAAACTCGATTCTCTTCTCTGCAATATTTGATATGCTGGCTGCTTTAAGTTTGCTTACTTTTCTGGTGGTTAATTTTCTCATGGGTAAATGCAGGCCTTTATCTCTCAGAAAGCTTTCTACGAAGTATGTCCTCCTCTGCAGGCTGACAGACTAATTTTGATTTTCCATAATCAAATAATCTTATCCACTCCTTAACGATTTATACAAAGAAGCAGTAAAGAATGCTGAACTCTACGTGTTGATATACGCTTGCAAATATGGACAGCGTCTATATGGTCTTCGAGATGTTATACGCACCGCAAGCAACACATTTTCTAGACAAAAGTGTGTAACTGAAAAAAATTTCATAGCATTTTAATCTGCTATTGAAAAACTAATATCAGTCATGGAACAAAAGAGAAAAACAAAACATCATGATGACTAGCCTTCATTTCACTTCGCTTCAAAATAGTAATCTATATAAATGGAGAAGAAAGTGTGTGTGTTTGTCTCTAATAACACAGTCACTACTATAGCTATCGTTACTAAAATTTCTGTAATTCTCTTCTAGGTCCTGAAAAAAGTCCATTTAAAAAAAAATTTAAAAAAAATTATAGATATTAATTAAAAAACTCGGAAAAACAATAATTTTCGCCCTCGTTTTTCCGAGTGGCAATAGTCTATCAAGCTGGAGATGAAAATCTGCCTTATTTCGAAAGTTGCTTGTTGCCACGGCTCGCTTTCAAATCCTAGAGTTTGTTAATAAAATATTTTTAGGTTTTACGATGAAATAAAAATAGCATTTCCAAACATTAAATACATTATTCCGGATTCCAAAAATTCGCGGGAAGCCATTTCGCCTTTTCCCATATTCATACGACTTTAATCAGCCTAAATATTAATAAAAAACTCTGAAAGCACTAATTTTCGCACTCATTTTTCCGAGTGGCAACAATGTCACGCTGTTTTGGCCTCCTCGGTGATTTATACCAGAGGGCGCACCGCACAAAGAGTTAGTTGCGCTATAGAACGTAAAGGGAGCGGACACGCCAATATTTCGGCCGTATTACCGCTAATTGATATAATCACATCGTATCTGCCAGGTGGCAGAAAACTAGTATGATGTATGAATTTACATGCCAGGGGGCATAACGCTTGTAAACATCCCAGGTGGCATACGGCTTGTAAATAAATGTACAGTAAATTATCTTCGTCTTTAAATAAAGGAACACGCAGCAACAAGCTTCTGATCATTTGGATATGCACATTTTTCTGGCTTCATTGTATGCAAATAAGTAAATGTTGAATACACACGCGTTGAAGATAAAAACGCTTTATTTCGAAAAGCGCTGCTACTGCTCTTTCAAATCGTAGAGTTTGTTAATCAAAAATTTGTAAATTTTACAAAATCTATACATATAAAGAAGAATGTCTGTTTGTGTGTGCGTTTGCTTGTTCGCGTTACTGATTTCTGATCAATTATAAATTTTTTGCCACGTTTTATCGACTAATATTGAATATAGGTGAAATGTTGGATTTAACTTGATCTTTCACCACCATTTGATTAGAAAGACGAAAATCATTAAAAACTGCGTGCCATTGTTGCTGATATAATGAGAGAGAATTAGCTTATTTTTCTATCGAAATTTTTTATTTGGATTTCATATCGCATCAGACTGAAAAATGTATGACTATAAATCGTAATTTTTGCTTCGTTATTAGAGAAGGATTACAGCGGTATCGTTCTCTCTGTTGCTGTCTGATGCATTACTCTCAATCTAAGTTAACTGGCATTGGGTACTTCCGCTAGTATCTAATAATGTGGACGACAATTCCTTTAAGATACCGTGTTAAACCTCTCCCAGCAAAATATAATAAGTAAATTAAAGTATTAATTTTCTAAGTTTCCAGACTGATAATAAGTTAAGCCACCAAAATGGATAGGACACGAGAAAATGTCTTCTTTTCCGATGAAGGCAGCACAACTGGCTGTTTCTAAAATACTTTCCACTGCAGATGTCAAAGAAATCAAGCCGATGTTTGGAACCATGTAATTAGTTGCCCCCTTTCTTTAACTTCGGATTATGTTACTAGTAACACAAGCTGAAACAAAAATTAAGATTGGCTTTTTGCAAAACTGTTAGCTTCTATTTGCAAATGCATGATTTTATATTGATTGCAAAGTTTTGATCTGTTTCATTCTATATGCTTCATTTATTGCAGTGATGTTGTAATCTTGGCAGAGCCTTTAAAACAAAAATTAAAAGGCGAAGATAAGTTCTCTCGTACAGCTTTACTGTATACGATATTAGAAACACTTAATGAAACTTCATGTATGCGGATTTGTGGCACGATTTCAGTTTGTAGCATTTAAGATAACCTATGATGTAAGATGCCTTCATAATAGTGTCCCTTTATGAAGGTGTCCGTAGCGTTTTGAAGTCAACTGCCATTCGACAAGACAAAACTTTCGGAAGGGCAGCTCAGCATGAAGGTGCGCGCACTCTTAATGAAAATCAGTTTCTAACTATAAAAGAGGAACTTTCGACATAACCTTAATGCAAGTCCAACTAAAATCAGATTTGCTTTGGCTCTAGTTTAAAGCTGCCCGCATCTTTGGCTTTTTTCAAGTTAGAAATTAATCTTCATAAGGGTTCACTCAGTTTTATGGCGGGGTACCCTTATGGAACCTTACGTTTTTTTGAATGGCGGCCGACGTGCATAAGGATGGAGGTGCCTTTATGACAGGGCATTCTTATGAAGTGAAAAAGAGCATATATTTGTAAATTAATGTATGATGCATGCTTCTGCATAGGTTTTTTTGGAAGGGGGTTGCTATTTAAAAGCATTATGTAAGTAGTGAACCGCATGGGCCAAAACATGTTGCTTTGGAATCATACCTACTATATGATTAAAAACTACATTTTTACTTGTGGTGAGTAGAAACGGGACATAAAGTTTCCCCAAATCACCACCGTATAATTATTGTATTGTGTTCAGCGGCTGTAATATGTTGATTGATTCTAATAACAAATCATCCGGTGACGTTTGTGGTTTTTCGGCGAAAGCTAATTTCATCTTTAAAGCATGCTAGCCTTTCCCAAACAGCGGTTTACGAAAGTATGCCGGCCGGCAGAAATAAATACCGAATGAATGATCCGTCAAAGGTTGATTTAAGAAAGGAAATTAAAAGAGAAAACAAATTAATACAATAATATCTGAGCATAAAATAAAAAGGAAGAAAAGAAATTAAAATGGTGAGAAAAGTAACCAGGTACAAAGCAGATTAAGTATGATGAGATTGAATAAACTTATATATACGAAATATATTGATTGCATTTTACAGTCGGTGTAGGTGGGAGGTTTTCAATCTAGAAAACCATGCCAACTTAACTTTCTGAGGGGCAGGAAAAAGCGATGAACTTTTTCAGCAAAACTCTTTGTTTTATCTACTATATCAAGTATTACAATGAAATTATTTGCGACAACACATATTTTGCCCAAGACGCGTGAAAAAAAATGACCACTTCCAGTGGTTAGTGTCAGTGACCACCGCCAACAGAACACATCCCTACAAATCAGTCTTTATGGTACTGATGGAAACAGTTTTCTTTTTCAAGCAGAGTGCAACTTTTCAAGTGCTGCATTCCCACACTGTTCTTACAGGTTTTTTCTTGATGCTGCAGAGTGCACATCGTCGTGATGTCGTCTTCGATGGCTGATGCTTATTTTCTTGAAGACGAATTGCTGCATCAGCTACTGGTTTATGTTTCGTGATTGGCTTGATTGCCATCTAGTGAGCTACAAGGAAACATCAGAAACGGTCTTTCTCACTCACACGAGTCAGTAAGACGTTCAATAGAAAAGGTGTTGTTGTTGGTGCTCATGCTCACTTGTCTGACATAGTCAACCCAAGCCTACGAGAATTCTCGCGTCAAGGAGCGCTACATTACGCCTGTCGTTGGCAGCAGCCTTGAGCACCTAACAGGTGGCAGTACGATTTGGCTCAGTTCCGCCCCCAGTTTTGATGGAGAGCACCCCTCTCCCCTTCCACCAAACCACATCAGAGAACTTTCGGCTCGCCGCATATTTAAAATGCCTCCATGCCGCACCGACACTATACATTTACAAACATCCGGGATTCGAACCCGAGCCCTTCGGCACGGCAGTCAACGACGCTAACCACTATACCGGTTGGGCGGCCGAAAAGGTGGTTACTGTAGGTAGCCACCGCCCTTCAAAGAGTTAAGAGTAAGTGAACTTATTATTTAAAATAAGTGCGCAATAAGAATTATTGATACTAAAACAATTGATCCTGGGAACTGAAGAAGACCGTGCAAATAGTTTAATAATTTAAGAAAATGTAGGTCTAAATATATAAAACAGCGAATATTGACAATTTTTTTTGAACGGGCGCTAGCCATTATTAGACAATATTTACGAAGTATAATAATAAAAAATACATAAATAAAACACAAAAGGACAAGTGTTGTATTTATGTGTAATTACTTTGTAAATAATTACAAATTATTAATTAAACTTTTGTACAAGAAATGTTAGTGCTTATATTCGACAGGCATAACCATAGCGTTTTCTTAAAATTGATTTTACTGGTCAAACACATTTCACCCCTTCAAACGTATGCAGACAACGACAGAATGTAAAAGTGATGTGATGTACTACCGATGAAAAGTAACCTGATTTCAACTTAAAAGCCACAGTTCGCTCTAATTCCCCCCCTTTTTTTTAAAGCTTCAGTTTCCCATTTTTGTTACAACCGCATGTCAATGTCAGATGTCACCCAGGCACGTACGATTGCACCCACGTGTTGCACGATCATGTACTAAGTATCTAGAGTAGGAGAGAAGTCGGTTATCTTTTGCAATTAAAGAAAGAAGCGGAAGCGTTAGCAAATCTGCAAATGTTTTTTGTAAGTTGAATCCCTGGTGGCGAGATGAAAAGAACTTGTTCTATAAATATCAGATATCATTTAAGTTGAGGTTTTTTTCTTAGTATTAGGTATCCTGATATGAAACGCCAAGCTTTTAAAAGAAGTCTTTGACTTTCTCTTCAGATTTCTCAGTTCTTATTTGCATTTGACATCCATCGCGGAAAATGGAACTTAATACAGGGTGATGTAGTAGCAAAAGCTTAAATAATGTAACTAAATTGATATCGCAACCATTATTAAAAAAAAAAAAACTTAAAAGTAAAGATTAAGAAGTTAATAAATATGCTGTGTAGGATTAAATAATAGTGTTAATAACTGCCTTCTGTGTTGTGATTATTCGTGTTGTGCTTTTTTTTTTTTTTTTTTTTTTTTTTTTTTTTTTTTTTGGATTCAGGTTATCTCTATTTAGAATTCGAGTTGCTTTTGAATTTATACGCCATGTTATTAATGAAGTTTTCGCGTTTGACATGATAAACTTTTCGATTATATAACTAGCTTCTCATTTTCTTTCTTCAGGTGATGGAGGTACCCTTGTACAGCATGGTGAGCATGAAGAATTATTTTGTATTTAATTCAAAGTTAATAAATGTTTCTGATGGGTAGTAGTTATGAGGTAAGTATTAAAAAAAAGGGTTGCACGAAACGTTATGTTGCGATGTTTTCATCAATGAGAACTGTTGCCATCGATCAGTTGGCCGTTTGCTTGGTGACTAAAGCATCAAAGCGCTGGTAATTAATTCCTCCTGGCTCCGTTTTTAGTACTTAAATATTATTTTGCAAGTTTTTAACGTGTGTAACGCTTTTTAATTAAGAAATCGTTATAATACTGCTG